>JAVSCE010017058.1:0-280457 GCA_032199065.1 Smutsia gigantea
ATCATCCTTAAATTTAGATTAGGGTGGAGAGAGCACAAAAAATATTGATGTGGTTTCTACTTTCAGGCTTCTCAAACTGTAGTTGGGAAAAGAGTCCTCTCTTGACAAATAGTTGGGGCAAAATTATAAATGCCAAAATGTGTGACCTAGAGCAAGCTAAGTACTAGAGGCTTGAGAGGGGAAAGGGAGCCCTGGGGCCAGAGTGTGTTCAGAAAACTTTAGTGATTAACTGGCATTTAAGCTATAGCCTGAGAACCATAAGCTTTCCATCAGCAGCTTTCCATCAGCAGCGAGGAGCGAGTAAGGCCCTCAGGCAGGGCGAAGACAGCAACAAGGGCCTGGGCAGGCAGGGACCTGTGCTGTCACTAGGGGGTGGCTGGTCCCGTGGGGAGAATAGAAAATACTCAAGCAGGGAGCATGAGGCTCTACAAAGGGAGAAGTTCCAGGGCAGTGGAAGTGGAGGCTGACAGCGAAGCAAGATAGCAGGTGTCAGCCGTGTGTGGGGAGACAGTTCTCTGTGGAGGTCCCACGCTTCTGCACGTCTGAGCATTCAGAGCGAGCTTGCTTCAGATTCTCTGTCCAGAAATGTCCAGACAAGCAAATGGCCTTGGAAAGCTACAGACAGTGACTTCCTCCGGAGATTAACTTACATCTGGATAATGCAGGTAGAGATGGCTCCTTCCCCCTTGAGCAGACGTGCTTACCTGCAAGGGTAGTACAGATTAATAAAGTTCTACCTACTTTATTAAGGCAGCTGAAGGAGTTCATTCTAGGAGGACAGAGTGAGATCACAGGGTGAGGAGCAGGCCTGAAATAGCTTCTGTGGGAGGAAGAGAAGAAACCACAAATGAGTAAACGAACCAAGAATTCTTCTTTCTACCCAGACCCAGCACCCGGAGGAGGGGGTCAGACATTGTCAGAATCTGCCCCTCCTGACCGCTCAGCACCTTAGAGGTTCCTGGACCTGGGTAGGTTGAGCTCCATCGAGCCAGAGGCTTCAGGAGCCCAAAGAGTTCACCTGCCAGGCGATCACAGGCCATGTATGTGTCTCTGAACTCGACAGCCCCACCTGGCCCAGCCACTGGACCAGAAACTCAGATGGGGATGAGGAAGACCAGCTCCTGGGTTAGGTTCCCATCTGAGACTGGGGCCTGTGTAGTGGGCAGGGAGGTTTTCATCTGGATGGAGTTGAGGGGGGGAGGCTATCTCTTGCCTCTGCTGCCCTCCCCCCTCCCCATCTCTTCCGTCCAGAAGGTGTCAGTCTGGCCTGACTCTCCTCTGCTTCCCTCAGGGGTGCTGGGGCAGGCCAGTGGCTTACTTCCAGAGACAAGTTCTGCTGCTCTAGAGAAACTTCCAATCTGCCCAAAAAGAAGAGAACCAGTGTGATTACATATTGATTAATAATGACCTGAGCACTTACAGCATGTCCGAGGCGACGCTATGCACTCAGCATGCATTGTCTTACTTAATATATCTAATAACTCCACAGCCCTGTGCTGCGGGTACTTTCTTTCTTCAGGTAGGTACTGTTAATATCCTGTTTTCCATTTCCTCTGGCTCAGAGAGGTTAAATAACTTACTCAAGGTCCCCCATCTCAGGTTTGAGCCCATGTTATTCGACTCCAGAGACTGTGGTCACATCTGTGGTACTACACTGCCATCTGTAATGTGTGAGAGGAGCTCAAGGAGTCCTTTCAACTTTCACGTCTTATTATTGAAAATGTGACTTTCCTGGGGTCACTAAGGCCAGTTGAGAACCACCCTCAGCATTAATTAAATTGGTTCTGGCTCCCTATCTCCACACACCACATATTTAGGCTGGAGCTAGGGGTCTCTTTTCCCTCCTTTCTCTCCCTGTCCCTCAAGCACAACAGGGATTGTTCTTCTCAGGGGAATAGGCTGGAATCCCTGGATACTCAGGCTGAATCTGTTCCAGGTGCAAATGGATTCTGCTCTTGGGTAACCACTGCGCTTCATAGAGTGGGCGGGGCAGTGGTCCCTCCTTGCAGGGGCCAGAGAGGCTGTGCTCCTGGGCTCTGGGCTCCCGAATCCTCCAGCCAGGGCTCTGATGCCTTTCATGGGAAGACTTTCAGAGTCTGTGAGCAAGCTCAGGGAGGCCTGGGACTCCAGGGAGTAAAAGGCTTCAGACTGAGTCATATCTTGGAGCTGTGGGATCCGAAGCAGAGAAGATACAGGAGTCTATGTGCAGAAACTTGGGTCAGGAGGCCACGAGCCCTGCTCTGGTGGACTAGCAGACCGAGAGAAGGCCCCGAAACCGCATGGTGCCAGGGCGTACCCTGGGGCTGAAGGTGGCTGACTGCGTTCAGGCCCTGACTGCTCTTTGGGAAGGGTGAACGCTATTGGCAGAATGCCTGAGAGAGGATGCTTGGAGGCTGGGAAGAGCTGCTTTGGCTAATTGGGTGACTAGAGGTTGGCCGAAGTGGCTCCGGAGCCAGGGACCCCACAATGCTGCCTGTTCTAGAAAGCCCCCTCCGGGCAAGAGTGAGCATGAAGACAGACTGACCTGGGGAAGTCCAGGAGGAGGGGCAGGGAGCACCTTTTCCACCCAACAGGTCTAACTGAAGCCCACTCCAGGCCATGTCCTTTGTCACATCCTCTGGATGTCCAGCCTGACTCCTCCGTACAAAGTTTAAGGTCTCCCGCTGGGCTCCTGACAATCGATTCTACCTCTCCTGCTTCACTTTGCTTTATAGTATAATTAGTTTTTTCCTGTAAATTATACATTTTAAGGAGAATAGCCACATTGTAATTGTTTTTCTATCTCTCCACATGGTGCCTGACATGCTGTATATACATGGCAGTATCTGAAAAAGTCCTTGAATGAAAGAGACCAGGTGGGAAGACTGTGTGTGTGTGTGTGTGTGTGTGTGTGTGTGTGTGTGTGTGTGTATTAAGGGCGGTTCCTGCTGAAGGAAAAGATGGGAGAAGAGGAGGGCAAGGGAGAAAAGCACCCAGGTAGTGAGTAAATATCAATATAAAACTGCTAATAATTATTGTGTTCACTGTATATCAGGTATAGCAACTGTTTCACGTGGATGTTTGAACTTAATGTTCACAGCAATCCCACAGGTTGGGGCAACTGCCGTCCTTATTTTACAGGGGATGAAGCCAAGTCTCAGAGAAGAAGGTAAGTGGCTCGAAGTCACACGGCCACTAAGTAGCCGCACGAGGACCTAAGGCTTTAGTGGTGAAACCCACCTGCTCGCCAGCCTCACCTCACGTGTTTCCCCATAACTGCCATACTTCTCTGTTGGGGTATTGTGTAGACTTCATTTGTTAATGAATTATTTGAAATTATTTACTTGTTAATGGTCTTCACTGATAGAGTGTAAGCTCAAGGAAGGCAGGAACCACACTGATCTTCTATCTTTAGTTACTTCGCTGGCTCTTGGAACGGTGACTGCAGCCTAATGAGCGCTTAGTAACAGGCTCACCGACAGACTGCCTCCTGCCTCCTGAAAGTGACAGCCCCAGGGCTCTCTGGGCCCTCCCTCCACTCTCCCTCCCAGGTCCTCCTGCCTCATCCCTGCGGTGCCGGCCCACCAGTCAGCACACTCCCCCCGTCAGCCTTAACCTACAGCTGGACTAGCGGACAGGACATGCCAGGGCCAACTTTTTGCCCCAGACGATTCCTGGCCTCAGCAAATGCCGATCAAGTGACTGTCTCTCTCTGGCGTAGATGGAAAGACGCCAGGAAAGATCGAAGCATCTACCCCGATGGGTTACACCAGGGCTTCTAGAAGGGATTTTGTGGCAGGTGGGAGCGGGGCAGGAGATTGAATGTCTCCATGACTGGTGCAGGGCAGCATGATGGATGAGCCGTGCAAAGCCCTTTTATGGAACATGCCAGACTTATTGCAACAGTATCCCTCCCAACAGCCCAGAATTATATTTCCCTAAAGACACACCGGATTGTGCTCTGGATTTATACATGGGTGGCGGCCTGCCGGTTCCTCCTCAGTGCTCTCAAAGGACGTCTGCCCAGCAGAGGAAGAAACAGATGAGAACAGAGGGAGGCTCGAGCCCTCTTCCCAAGAGCCTCGGTGCTTCATGGAAATTGACAGCCCATTACATGTTTGCTCAGTTTTGCAGATCATAGTGTCTTCCCCGGCCAGCCTGCCAGTTTTGAGTTTGGGAACACAGTGAAGATTTATTTTCTCTCTCTCAGGAAGTGGCTGAGGTAGCCTGGGGCCTCTGATGCTCTGCACTCTGGTTCTCCTTGGCAGAAGAGCATGGGTGGGTGGTGTCTCTGAATTGAGTGATTTCCTGAGGCTGTACACAACTGGCGGTCCCCCGGCATGTTACCAAATACAGCAGAAAGGAGTCACTGGGCCACACACTGACCACAGCACTATCCACCTCTTCATTGGACCCCCATGGCCCCATCCCTGCTTTTCCCTTTGTGGCTCTGACGCGCCTCTGCCAGCCTCTGCATTTTTGTATCTTTTTCTCATTGCGTGGTGCCCTTGTCTTTAAAAGGCTAAATGCTCTGTACTAAATTTGGTCACACAACGCTCCAAGATTCCCTGGAATGCCCTCAAGTTTCAAACAGCTCTAACAGCAAGGCAGGCCCGCCTCCCGCTTGGGGATTGGCTTCTCCTTCCAGGGCCGGGCCTTGTCAGGGCTTATTGGCTGCTGGTCAGGCCAGCCAGGGTCCTCCAGCCCTGGGCTTCGGGGAGGCTGCCGCTTCCAGTTAACACTTCAGCACCTGTGGCTAGCAGGGCAGAGGCGAGTGGTCCTCGGCCAGCTGGGGGTTTGCTCCCGAGCCCACTCTGCTCCATCCAGGTCCTCCCTCCCCCTCCCAGCCTGCCAGGACGCCCAGAGCCCCCTGCAAGAGTGGCAACCCACTTTGCCAAGATGTCCAAGGTGGCCAAGTATCGCCGGCAGGTGAGCGAAGACCCTGATATCGACAGCCTGCTGTCCACCCTGTCCCCCGAGGAGATGGAGGAGCTGGAGAAGGAGCTGGACGTGGTGGATCCAGACGGGAGTATCCCCGTGGGGCTGCGGCAGAGAAACCAGACAGAGAAACAGTCCACGGGCATGTACAACCGGGAAGCCATGCTCAACTTCTGTGAAAAGGAGACCAAGAAGCTTATTCAGAGGGAGATGTCCATGGATGTGAGTGAGCACAGACCTGGGGGGAGGCGGGGAAGGGAGGGAGGGGAGACCCTGACTGATGCCTAGGATGCTGCTTTCCTTCAAAGCAAAGTCCTTGTTGGCAAAGGATTTAATGCTTCTGAACCGATTATCACCCACTGAACTGGCCTTGTGTCTCTTACCCCTCATTTCTGTTATAAAGTAGAAGTTGGCTATGTTGGCAGAAGTCAACATCCCACAACGGCAGATGGGCTCCTAGGCAGATAGGAGTGGAGGGTGCCCTTGAAGTGTCCGTTGTCAGGTTGCCTCCTGGTCCCCAACACCTTTTTCCCCATCACATTCATTTCATTCTGTGGTTTGGAGGGGTGGAAGGATAGAGGGATGCTTGCTGTCTCTTGCCAGCCACCCAAAAAAGAAATCTATGCCCTCTTTGCAGGGGAATGACTCATTTTTAAACCCTGTGGCCCCCTGGGCATCTCACAGCACATGGACCACCTGAGGAGGCTCGGGGGCAGATGGGCTCCCAGAGCAATGGGAGAGGGCACCCCAGGCCTGGCAGGTTGGAGGTGGCTTCAGTGTCATTCCCAGAGAAGGAGGGGGTCTGCTCTTCCCAGCAGGGCATCATGTGGGAGCATCCCCTGCTGTTGGCAGGAAGCCCTTGTAGAAGCTGGCAGGCCCCTTTGCTGGGGAACGGAGATATTTCCCAGCAGAGTTTTGTCACCAGGAGGGGACAGAGGAGGGCAGGGGTGACTGTTCGGAAGCGTCTGACCACATCTAGGCTGGCAGGAAGCAAAACCTGCTTTGTTTCCCTGGGTTGGCCTGGAGGGGTTATTTTTTTCACCAGGTTCATATGTGAGTTTCGGGGGGGACAAACTACACTAGCCCCGCCCTGAGTGCCACTGTGCAGAATCCTTGTCTGAGGTAATTCAGTGGGAAAACTATGCAAAGTGTCTGTGCTCATCCTCTGCCACTCGGCACTTACTGGCCGCATCTGCTGTATGTTGTCCAAGAGACAATGTATTCTTGCAAGAAAAAGCTAGGTCTCAGTTCTTGTCCTTTGTTTTACTCCTGTGGACACTGGGGTCCAGAGTGTCAAATGGCATGTGCATTCTCACTAAGGAAAGAGAAAAGCAATATGATCATCTAAACTTTCTGCGGGGCGTCTGGCATGGCGTGAGATCACATCAGACAGAGCCCGGCTCCTCCAGGGCAAGGCTGGGAGAGTGGGGAGGATGTGGGGGTGGGGAGGGAAAGGGGGCAGAGGCGCTGGAATTCTCTGTCCCGACTGCTTGGGGGCCCATGTTTAAGACTCGGCCAAGACTTCTCTTGCGCGGAGAGCTCGGGCAGGCAGGCGGCTCCGCAGTCCATCCTGTGGGCGAGCTGGCTGCCTCTGATGCAGCTCTCATCATGCTGAACACATACCAAACATTTATGGTAAAAATGACAGAGCGTAGGAACTTACTCGGAGGGCCTGGTGCCTCAAAAAGGCTATCAGGAAACAGGGAAAGAAATGGGGTGCAAGCATAGGCCTTGGCACCCTGTAAGTCCCCGACTGGGACCCTAAACTTTCACTCTGGAGCTCGGCGCCCTCTTGCCTCACTCCCAGGCCCAGGCTCTGTGCCTAGGACTGCCTTGTGCCCAGTGGCATCTGGTGCCCAAGAAGATACTCCGAGGTGGAAGTCAAGCACAAAACACCCTTAATCCTCAAGAAAGATGCTTAGGCCCAGGAGACTCTGAGGGGCTTCCCTGCGCCTGGAAGTTTCATTCTAGCAACCTTGTTCCTCAGCCCGTTAAAAGCGTAGCCCCACCTCCCTCGCCCCTGCCAGGTATGCATTTGTTTCTGCAAGCAGAGCCGATCAGGGAACAGAGGGTGTGTGTGTGTGTACCTGTGTGCACGTGTATGTACCTGTGTGCGTGCGTGTGCCTGTGTGTGCCTCACCCAGTCCAAGGGTGTATGTTGACAAAGTGGCGGCTGGAATTCAGGGTTTCTCCCGAGCCATAAGCAGAAGTTATCTTGTAAATCCAGGTGAATGGGAATGAAGCCTAAAAAGTGGCTTCTTCAGCACCATTAGCAAAATAGTGAGTGTGTGGTTAAGAGCTTGGGTTTAAGTACCAGAAAAACCTAGTTTGACTACCAGCACCTCTTACTGTCTGAATAACGAAGCCACTGACAAGTTAACTCATTTGGGTCAAGCAACTCAGAAGTCGGTGACACAAGAAAAAAACACACCTTTACCCCTGCCCAGGCCCTCACTTCCCCCTGTCCCCTAGGGCTGTGCAGCCCCACCGGTCCAACTAGTGACTAGAGTGAACAAGCACAGCCCGATGCGCAGGCGGTGGGGGGCAGGGGTGGTGGTGACGTCACACACGCAGAGCAGCAGTTGGGCTCCAGGCTCCTGGACTGGCTGAGGCTCTCACCCATGGTGGCCTCTGTCACATGTAAGCAACAGAAAGTCAGTCCAACCAAAGAGTAACTGTAAGCCTGGTTCACTTGACCCGAGGAAGCACAGCACGACAGGCATTTACTGAGAACTTTATGCCAAACATGTTCACCTTTTCTTTTATTTAAGCCTCACAATTCTAGGGAGACAGGTACTTTTAGCCCCATTATACAGATCAGGAGATTGAGGCTCAGAGAGGTTGATTAACTGCCTCAAGTTCACACAGCTAACAAGGACTGTACTTCCTCCTCTCTGCCATACCAGGGTTTAAGATGCATACAGAACCACCACAGAGGCATTGCAGAGCAGAGACCACATACACACCCGTGGTCAGAGCAATGGCTGCGACAGTCCCGTCTGGCTGAGTGCCCACCTCCCAGGCCAAGACTAGGAACAGGACTGTCAGAGCCAGCTATGGACTTGGGGCTGACTAGAGCTATCAGAACCAGGTGTGAATTAGGGAAAGTAAATCCTACCCAGGCATCAGAAAATACTGCTAAATTTTGTTAATTCCTTTTAAGTGGGATAATGGTATTGTGGTGATCCTTATGTTTTATACATAATACTGAACTATTTATGGGGGAAAACTGATAGGATTAGGGAATTTGCCTTAAAATAACATGGGCAAGGGGAGTGGGAAGGGGTGTTGATGAAATAAGATGATCCACTAGTTGATAATTGTTGAAGCTGGGTGGTGGGTCTCTGGGGGTTCTCTCTACTTTGTATATTTGTTTGAAAATTTCCATTATCAAACGCTGATTTCAGAAACTAAGAGTGAAAGGCAGGCCCAGGTTGCACCTGGAGCTCTGGCTTTTCTGGGAGAGGAACCCCAAGAGTCACACTCTGGCTGTCCTGCTGGGTGGGTCCGGACGGAAAGGGGTCCCTAGCTGCTCTTCCCTGAGTGGGAGGGAACACCGCCAGGGTCCCTTCGATGGGTTTACCACCTCTTTCATAAACAGTCTTCCACCCAGCCTGATGCCTCTTCCAGGTCAACTCCTATCTGGTCTTCAGGTCTCTGCCACCTCCTCCAGGTAGTCTTCCCCACCCCGGGCCAAAGCTAGGAACTATGTCTGACCTGAGCACTCTAGCTCCACACTCTATTGACCCTGTGCTGGTGTCACGTTGTCACACCTGTTTTCTTTGTCTCTCTCCCTCACCAGATGGTGTGATTCGGGGGGACAAATGCCACCACAGGGCCTGGCACATGGTGGCCCTCAACCTCTGTTTGCTGAAAGACTGTTATCTAGGTGAGGGAGGAGGTGGAATTCGGCAGAGCTGACCCCTGGCTCCCTTCCCCATTAGAAGGGGTGGGCCTTGCACCCAGTGTTCCAGCCTGGTGCTCCCGGCACTCTCCTGCGGCCCAGGTGGAGGCCGGCCCAGAGCAGGTGTGTAGCCAGTGGTTCAGAGAAACCCCTATGCTTGGCTAGGGTTTCAGGAACATGATCCCAGCGGGTCAACTCCTGTGTTCTCTTTCCTTCCCAAGTGGGAAAGAAACTCGCCAGCCTGTCTCCCTGTCCTTCTCGCTGGCATTACCAGGGGCTGGGGATTAGCACCTGCACCTTCCCCGCAGCAGCTGAGCTAGGGGTGGGGGAAGCTCTCTGGGGTTCTCCCTGGGGGTGAACCCCAGAAGGGAACCAGAAGCACCTCACTAGCCATCGCTGCTGTCACTGCCGAGCCCGGGCCTCCTGACCTTCCCCTTTGGTCTCTGGCTCCCCACCTCCCACTAGTCCCAGCCCATGGCCCAGGGCCCATGGTGTCTCCGCAGGGATGAGAATGCCTGCAAGGCCAGAGGCTGGCCACACAGCCCACGGACTGCCCTTTGCAGAGGCCTGGGCCCTACCAGGAGTCCCCTGGGCAGCACGGCTCATCGCTTAAAGGGATTAACCCGACCGTTGCAAACCCAAAATAGCCCTGGAGGCCGGGCTGGAGAGGGCGGGAGAGGTGATGGGGACTTTGACCCTGGGGAGGCCAAAGCAGGTACCCAGCAAGTTTAAGATCTCTCCCTGGAGTTTGAAAGCTGCCTCTATCCAGAGTTTGAAAAAAAACATTGGCCACTTCTTAAACCAGGTGGTGGGATCAACAAGTGTTTTAATTATTACTCTTACTCATATATTCTGAATTTTCTTCTGTATTTATAGAATTTTTCACTTAAAAAATTGTAAGCAGTGAAGCATCAGTGCCCACTCCCATCCTCAGCGCTTGCCTCGTTATCAGGACACCAGGGATAAGAGCTTGGCTGGACGGGATGTGTGACAAGAGGGAGGCGGGACTGATGGACACACCAAGGAGGGCTTGTAAAAATCAAGTGGCTCCACAGTGAGAGTGGCCGTAGATGGTTAGGGGTGGGGTGTGAGTCCCACAGGTGGGGCTTCAGGGTCCCCGGGCTGCCGCAGCAAGAGGCACATCTGAGCAGATACCTAGGGTGGGGACAAAGCCCTACTCTGCCTCCCCCGAGCATCTCTCTCTACTCTAGACAGTGGAGTATCTGTCAGACAGTATCAGTGCTCTGCAGCTGCGCCCACAGGGTGCCAAGTCCGGGTGAAGTGCCCCGGGAGCCACACAGGAGGCGGTGGGGCCAGGGCACTTGACCCCTTAGAGATGGAAAGCCCGCGCAGGCACACGCACGCACATGCACACACACGCACACACACAGAGCAGTAACAGCAACAAAGCCCAGTGAGGAGGGGGGCAGGGAAGACAGCTGATACTCACATGCCTGCCAAGTTGGATAAACAGGCATATGCTGAACCATAACACACAGGCCTTTCCAGACCAGGCTGTGCTTTCTTGTTTGTTAGACCTCTTTTGGTATAAGCAGCACAAAAGAAGGAAGGGGTCTGGTTCAGAGTGTCAGTTCTCCCCAAGCGCCTGTTGGCCCCAGGGCAGCGTGGTGACGAGAAAGCCCATGGGGGTTTGAACCCAGATAGTCCCGGTTGGAAGCTGTTTCTGCTGTCACTGAGCCAGTGAACTTGAGTTAAGTCCCCTGAGGAAGGACGGTAACTTTACTGAGTACCTTCTGGTGCCAAAGGTGCACCAACGCTCTTTCACCAGTGTAGCTTCATGAGGGTCAGTTCCTCCACCTGTCAAGTGGCGAGCCGGCAGCAGCCCGAGGGGCTGTGAGGAGCCGGCCGACTGGGGCACTGGAAGTACTTGGCACCTCAGGACAGACCGCCTCCTGCCCAAAATCCTTCAGTCTCTAAACCCGTATGTCTGCCACACCAATCTTTCTGTTTGTTTTATCTTTCACAGGGTTAAAAAAAAAAACTGCTGATGGGGAGGAGGGAATCACAGAGGGAAAGAAGCAGCAAGAGAAGGCAGAAGCTGACTTTAGGGGAAAGGCACGCGTATCCACCTCCTTCCTGCGTGGCCCCATCGCCTGATTTCTTTGAACTACTACTGTCCTAAGTATTTTACGCCCCAGGCTCAAGGGCCCACACTGAGATGCTGGGTTGGAAACCATGCAGAGTGAAGGGAGGCTGCGGGGAGGCTGGGGGCCCGGTGAATTCTCCTGGTCTGCAGCCTTCCATGAGCTCAGAGATACCAGGCTTCATCTGTGCCTCGGGTCCCCTGCAGAAAGGACGTGCTGGGTCGTCAGGATGCCAACAGCCTGGGTTAGAAAGGCCTCCTGCTCCCATGCCTGCCCAGCCTCTCCCCGCTCCCCTGCCTTCCCTCATGGAGGAGCCACACGCTCCTCAGCCCTTACTTCTGGATCTGGCTGGCGGGGCCTGACAGGGGTATGGGACATGGTGGGGGTAGAGCTTCCAGTGAAGCTCTGGGTCAGAATGTAGTGAGTCTAGTGCTTAGAATAGTGTCCTCAGAGGCCAATGAGACCCGGATTCAAATTCTGATCTGCTGGCTGCTGGCTGTGTCACCCAAAGAAATTACTTTACCTCTTTGAGCCCAAGTTTCCCCATCTAGAAAATGGAGATAACACCTAATCAGAGGACAGTGGTGAGGCTTAAGCAGAATAATATACATAAGGCACCAAGCAGCATGCTGGCAGTAGGGGCCCCTGAACCTCAGCGTCCCCCTTCCCTTCACACCTGTCTTCTCCACCCACCCCGTTCTCTGCATTCTTTTCCTAGGCAGGATTCACGAATCATGTTTTGTGTTTACATGGAGGGAGGAAGACTCCATTAAGCCATTAATTCTGCAACTATTTAGCGAGTTCCTATTATATAAGGTGCTTCCTAAGTCCTCGGATAGAGTAGTGAATAAGACAGATGAGGCCCTTGTATTCTAATGGAGAGACAGACAATATACACACATACATACAGAGATTGTTTCAGGGAGAGTACACAGACTGACCATATTCGCGGGGAGCCGTTTCCTACAAGGTAATCGAGGAAAACACCGCCTCAGAGGGGACACGGAGGCCGAGCCTGGAAGGACAGTGGGGCAAGCCACGGAAGGTCTGGAGAAAGGGCTTTCCAAGCAGAGGGAATAGCAAACACAGAGGCCTGAGGTGGGAGCAGGTTGAGTGTGTCCACGGAACGGCCAGGCCGGCATAACTGGAGCAGGGGTGGGGGTCACAGGGGATAAAGCCCAGAAGGGAGCAGGGTCCGGATAATGCAGGCAGCCTGGGGCAGCAGAGGGAGTTCGGATTTTTATTCCAGATGTGGTGAGACATCACGGGAGGGTTTTGAGCAGGGGAGAGATGTGATCTGATTTATTTAGATGTGTTCTGTTTTTAGAAGGATCTCTCTGCAGCTTTAAGGTGAACACACTGGAGAAGGGAGAGCAGTCAGAAGGGTGTTGCGGTAGCTCAGGAAAGAGCAAGGATGGTTTGAGAAGAAGTGGTCAGATTCAGGAAATACTTTAAAGGTGGCACAGTCAGGATGGGCTGGCCTACGGGGAAAAGAGAGAAGCAGGGCTGAGCAGCCCTGCCTGAGCTGTTGGGTAAATTAGTGCCGTTTGCTGAAAGAGGAAACAGCAGAGGAGCCATGGTTTTGAGGGGATAGAGAATTCTGGTATGAACAAATTGGCTCATTGCACTTGGTAGGCCTCCAAGAGGATGCGTCGGGTTGACAGGGCACGTACAAGTCTGGAGCTCAGTGGGGAGGTAGAGCTGGAGATTAAATTTGGGAGCCTCGGTATATAGATGGTATGTAAACCCATGAGCCTGGAGGAGACCACTGTGGAGTGCGTGTGGATGAAGAGCAGAGGGCCAAGGGCCGCAGCCTCTGTTAGCCAACAGGCAGGCATTGCACAGAGAGAAGGAGCCAGCCAAGGAGACTAAGAAGGAGAGGAAACTGAAGGGTCTCATGAAAGCAAGAGAAAAGGGGGCTTAAAGGAGGAGAGGGTGTCCGCCGTGTCCATTCTTGCTGAGAGGTTTGAGAGGAGAACAGAAAATCACCCACAGTCACTGCAAGGATGGAAGCCACTGGGACCTTGGCACGACTGAGTTCATGGGACTGAGGAGTGGACACGGGGGAGCTTGGTGGATAAGGACTGGAGATAAAGAACATAGGCAAGCCTCTCTTATTTTTTTTTTTCAGTTCAGTTCTAATGGGAAGCAATGACAGGGGGGCAACTGGAGGTGAGTGTGGCACCAAGGGGGGATTTCGTTAAAGATGGAATGTTGTAGAATGTGTGTATGCTAGTAGGGTAGTTTGGTAGACAGGGAGACCTCGATGGCCCCGGGAAAGGAGGCAAGAATGCACTGGGCTTGAGGGCCTGGCCAGAGCAGCAGGCAGTCACCTTTTCTATGGGGAGGCAGGGCAGCAGATATGGGCCGGGATGCAGGCAGGCTGATAAATGTGTCGAGGGGAAGTGAGGTTGGTCTGTTATGTGTTGACATGAGCAAAGCGCTGCTCTGGGAAGACAACACTGCCAGCCATATATATAAGCTGGGCTGAAGCAGGGAGAAACTTAGGAGGCTGTAACAATAGTCAGGGTTAAACCTCAGATCACAAGGAAAATGCTCAGTGCTCCCAGGGTGACATGGAGAAAACACGGAAATGCTTCCAGATGTGAAATCTGGCATATGTACAATCAACAGACAACAGCCAGCTGCCAGAGCTGCTTGGAAATCCAGTAGATTTTTGCCTCTTCTGTCCCTAAGGCGGCCCAGGCCCAAGGAGGAGGGAGCTCACAGGGCCTTTCCCATCCGCCACTGCTGGCTGGCCTGGTGGGACAAGTATGAGCTTGCAAGTCAAGCCAGGGTGACCGGGGTCTCATTCCCAGCTTGACTGCATCCCAGCTGCATGACCTAAGATGAGCAAAAATTATCTATAAGCTTTATTTCCTGTTATTTGTATTCTTTAATGTTTGTGTTACAGATTGTACTTGACAATAATGGATTTTTTTCTAATACAGAAAAGCACACAAACCATAAAGGTAGAGTTTCCTGAATTCTCACCAAGCAAACTAGAACTGGAATTCTGCCAGCCCTGCACTACCCTCCCCGCCCCTCGCGCCCACCATCTCTACTTCCTTTCTCTTCCTCCATTCTGACGTCCAACCCCAGAGCTAGGCTTGCCTGTTTTTAGATTTTACATATGCAGTTGCACAGTATGTGTTCTTTGATTTGACTTTTTGCCCTCAGTGTATGTTTGAGAGTTCAGCCACATTCCCTGCTATATAGTGTTCCACTCCGGTATGGCTATGCCATCATTTATTTATCCATTTCACTGTTAATGGACATTTGAGTTGTTTCCAGTTTGGGGCTGTCACGAACAGTGCTTCTGTAAACATTCTTGTATGGTTTTTGGCGCATGTATGACTCCATTTCTCTTGGTGTGTACTTAGGGGTAGATGTGCTGGGTCATAGAAAATGCCTAATGAACTTTTACTTTCTTCACCTGCAAACAGAGGCAATACAACCTGAACTGCCAAGTCTTTACAAGGATGGAGGACAAAAATTTGAAGAAGGTCTAACATAGTGATTTGCAAACAGTAGGCATTTAATTGAGTGATAGCCACCATCATCATTTCTAGTGGGGTCCATCTTTGGGAACAGCCAGGGTGCCATCCTGTCCTTTGAACACGCCCTGCCTGCTGTCCTCCTGACCCACATCAGTAAGATTTGGCTGTGCACCAAACCCAGGTCAGATTCCTCCAGCCCAGGGCTCATTAACTTTTCCAGAGATGGTAGCTTAAAGACGTATCCCACTCCGTGGCCTGTGCTCATTATCAGCCTAATCACTCCCAGCATGGACAGACTTTTCCATTTTCAGACCTGTTCCTGCTTTACCTGGTCTCCTATTTTGTTTGTATCTTACTCTGGTCATTCTCAACATTATCCTGCAATGATGCTGGGCCCCCAACATTCCCTCACCCCAGCCTGGACGAGAGTTGCCGTTTGGTGCATCCAGTCCCACAGCTAAGCCGCTGCTCAGACCTTGAGAGAATCACACGCCATGTGTATTGCACTGCCATGCGTTAACCCCCCCAACCTCAGCCAAGCCTCCAAGGCTGCCCAGAAAGCCGCTACACGTCCTCTTTGACTCCAAAAGTTAGCCTCTCTCTATAATCCCTCCTGTCCCACCGTCAGTCTTCACCCTTGGCAGATTACCCAGCGTCATATTTCACTGAGACACTTGAAGCCATCAGGTGAGAATACCTTCGGGTTCCTCTTCTGCTACCAGAAAACCTAGAAGCGTCCATATGTCTAAGTTTGTCCCCAGCTCTCTTATCTCATGCAAGAGATGTCCCTCTCCTGTCCCAGGCTCATGTCTGCTCTGTCTTGTCTTCAACATTCCTTTCTACTGGCCCCTTCTCTCCATCTCCCACCTGCTCTCCTTAGGGTGGCAAAGTGTGGGAAATGGTACCTGCACTCATGATCACGCCACAAGTCTCTGCCCAACCCCTGCGCTGACCTCCACCTTGGCGTGGCCCAGGACATCTTGTCACTGTTCCCAGGGGACACTTTTTATTCTTTATCCTATGTGTTCACCTTGCGGTATTTGGCCACTTTCTCATTCTCAGAACACTCATTTCCCTGGGCGCCAAGACACCACCCTCGCCTGGGCCGTTTTTCTCTCCAGCTGTCCCCTCCTCCCCTCCTTTCCAAGCAGCTATTCCCCTAACACCCAAACGTGGCTGTTTTTCAGGGCTCTGCCCTTCTATGTGACCTTCACAGGTACCCTCATCCAACGCTGGCAATTCAGCTACTTTTCATGTGCTTTTTCTCCATCTCTGGCCTAGATCTCTATTTTGAGTTCTAGATCATTCACTTGCCTCTTGGATTCCTCAAGTGTCTCAAATTCAACTCACCTAAAAATAACTTAATCATTGTCACCCCAGTGCACCCCAAGCCTGCTTCTCCTCCTGCATTCCACATTGAGTAAATACAAGCCCATCTGGGTCATAACCCTAGGGATTATCCTGCTCTAATCCCCCTCCCAGTGTTTCCAGACTCTCCTGGCCTTCGGGGCCTCTGCCATCTTTCCTGACTCCGTCCCTCCTCTCTGTTGCACGCCTACTGCCCCCCATTTCTCCCTTAGCAAGTATGAGAATGCCTCAACCTCCCGGCTCATCTCCCTGCTCTCTCCTCACCCCACTGCCGTCCATCCTGCCCACAGCTGCTAGCATCTTACTATAAAAGGAAACCACAATCTTGACATTCTGCTGCGTAAAAGCCTTCCGTCGCTCAGCGTAGCATCCATGATCAAGTCTACCCTCGTGAGCAGGGCTTGGCAGTCCAGCGCCTGTCCCTCTGGCTAATACTCTTCTCCTTGATTTTTACTGCTGCATCGGCACTTGGCCACTGGTTCTCCAAGGCGCCACGCTCCCTCTTGCCCCTCTGCCTTTGCACATACCACCTCCTATAATTCGGGAGCTGGCCCCACCCTGGGCCTAGCTACTCCTTATTCTTCTTTCAAGGCTCAGTTCTCGTGACAACTCTCTGCTTTCCTAACGCCTCCAGTCTGGGCTGTGTGCTCCCCCTGTGCTCACAAAGCACCATCTGTAGCTTCTATCACTAATGCACCACCCACACTTAACCCAGTGTTTTAGCATTGTCTGTTTCTCTGCTTTCCTTAAACTTCTTAAGGGCAAGGCGTGCCCCTCACTCACCTCCACGGCCCCAGCAGTGAGCACACTGCCTGGCTAGATAAATGCCTGTTGGATGAACAAAGGATGGATAGTTTGCAAATGCCATTCTCGTCGTACTTGATAGAATCCACAGAAGTTACGATTTCATCTATACTCTTCTGAGACTATTTGAAATTGTGAGCTTGAGTCCAAATCCTCAAATGAAGGGAAATTTGGCAGTGATTCCTTTTCTCCAGTTTCTGTAAACAACTGATTCAATCAGTCCAGAAACATGCACTCTGGGATCTGAATTGTCGGGAGGAGTCACTGCCTTATTTCCTCTTCAGTTCGTTCTGGACAGAATCCGCCTCAAGACTCTTTTTAACTCATTACAATTTTTCTTCCTTTCCTTGTTCTCCTATTCCCCAGCTCTCTAGGGATCAGAGGTCACAGGCTGACATTTTTAGCCTGACCCGATCACGTTTGCCTATAATCTCTGGGGCCACAGATGCGCACACCCTAAGGAGGGTATTAACCAATTGCTCCGTATACAGCTACTGAAGCCTTCAGCTCCCAGCGTCTGAATTCCCCCCTACAGTGTCTGGAGAAGTTGATCAACTTTGCCTCGAGATCTAGAAAAAGTATAGCAGGTTCCATTCTAGGCAACAGGCAAGCAATTAATTCATTATATACGATGGATGCCCTCAGGGCAGTCAAGGCTTAATTTCCTCCTGGAATCGCAGCTGACACAGGCTGACACTGGGCCATCTTGCTTATATCAAGTTCCCCCAAGATGGACCAGCTCATCTGGTCCAATGGCAGCCTCTCTTCCACGTGCCCCTTACGGGTAACCTGCCTGACTCTGGTCCTTTACTGCACTGAGAAACATGATGGATTTCTAGTTCACCAAGAATATGCCTAATAGTGACCTCAGAGTACTGAAGACCCAAGTGCTCCAATGGTCGAGGATCTCTCAGGTTTCCCTACAGTTCCTGGAATCTTTGCCTTAAAGGCAGGAGTAGGGGTGGCACACACGCATAGAGACGCTGTTTCTCAATGAACTTGCTTCAAAGATAATTTACAATCACAGATGTCCCCCACTATCCAAAAGTAGGGAGTCCTCTGAAACCTTTGTAAGCTGAAATGGCATAAAATAAAGAAGCAGTTACCATTAGCTTATATGGAAAAAAGTGGGGGCGTTCCCAGTCTCAGAAAATAACCTCCCTTAGGCTTTTCTGATACCTTAGGACACATCTTGCTAACGTATGCACAGAATACATCAGGATAAAGCACAGATGCTCACAGACACTGTTCAGAGCTCTGGCAGCTGCCGAGATGCTGGGTGCGGTTCCTGGGGAAGGAGCCTGGAGGGGCCTCTCTCCCTGCACAGGCCTGCGAGGGTCTGTAAGCGCCCTCTCTAAGGGCCGCTGCCAAACGAAGGCTTGTCGCCGTTTCCCTTGGTACCTTGTCGCCGTTTCCCTTGGTACCTTTTTTTGTAAAAGCAAAAATCCTGTTGGGATTTCTTTCAGTTAGCAAAAATGGGTACTAATGTAGGTTTTCATGAAATCAAGTGGTGTTTCATGGACTTTTAAAAGCAGGGGATACGTGTATAATGTAATAAGGCTCACTATAGACAATATACAAAACAGGAAAAAAGAGAGAAAATAACCAATAATTCTTTGTCTTTTTAGCTAATCACTGCCAAGTGTCTGTATGCTTCTGTGTGCGCTTTCGTAAGTTGAGTTCATTTTATGCATTCACAGTCACATGAATTATGTTTTCTGCTTTTCTTTTCCTTACCATAGTATAGTCATTTTCCCATGTCACTAAAAATTCTTCCTAAAGATCATTTTCAGTGGATGTTATCATAGCTCATCATATGGCTGAGTCAAGCCATTTGCCTAAATTTGGACATTTATATGGTTTCCATTAAATATATTTTCCAAGGTCCTAAACAGATCCCCAGGGCCCAGGCCCCCTCCCGTGGCCTCTGGCGCTGATCCCCAGAGAGATGGGGCAGCCAAACGAGATGACAAACAGACCCATTAACACACTGTGCCTTACTGCTCAGCTCGATGGGTGAAAACAAAACTCCAAAAGGGGAGAAAAGCCTCCCTGGAGCTGGAAACGCAGGGACTGACAGTCACTCAGAGGACAGACACGCTACAGCCCGGGAAAACACAAGTCTGCACATGTTATTTTTTAGAGGACCAAGGTCCTGAGGTTGGAACATCAGGGACGGCCGGTTCCCTTTGACTCGGGAGGGAAGAGTTGTTCCTACTTAGGAAGAGAATCAAGCCTGCAGCCTTTGAAAACTGCAGGTGTTGGGAGGATGTCAGGAAGGGAGAGTCAGTCAGGGCATCCTCTCAGTTTCCAGAGTCCCGCCCCTAAGACATCGCAAAGCCCCAGGGCCAAATTTACCTGCTGCTGCCTTACTAGGCCCAATCATTTTTCCCTCCCAAGAAAAATAAAGATTACCTGACACCCACAGCCTGGAGGTGAGTACTCAGTTGCTCTCCTGAGACATCACCCCATATGCCCCAGCTCTTCACAGCACAATTATCGGGCCTAACGCCTCAGGTCTGTGTTGAGCCCATAGGCTTCCATACATAATCTCTTTTGAGCCTCCCAGCAGCCCTGTAAGGTAGACAGGCTAGACAGGCTTTAACCTGCCTGACAGATGAAGAAACTGAGGCTTAAAGAGGTCACCCAGCTGATGGAAGGTCCTGAACTCTATTGCTGCAGCAACTGCATAACTTAACCGAAAACCACCACCTGTCTCACTGGCCTTTGCAGACCTCCACTTGATGGGAGATGCACTTCCCCATTCAGCACTTATGAAACGTCCACTGTTTCATCACATGCCCATTTCTGGGGTAGGTACTGCTCAGTCCTGGTGGCCGTCTTGGCCGGCAGGTCCCCTGTGCCACAGCTGCCAAGCTCCCTGCGCTCTGTGTGGGCACTAGCCTGGCCCTCCCTGCCCTCAAAGACACCCTGGGGAAGGGCAGCAGTCAGGAAGCAACCCTGGCTGGCTGGGGGGGACTCCCTCTCCCCGCCAGCAGGGTTCTTGTGCTCTGGCCCCCTTGCCACCCTTCTGCCTCTGTAGACCCCAGACACTCACTCACCTAGCTTACCTTTCCTCTTCAAAACTGCCACCCCCTCTCTCCCTTGAGGATCTTCTCCCCAAGCCTGGCTTTGAAAGAGGCTGAGGTCTTTCCAACTGGCCTCTTCTTAGTAACACTGGAGCCAATTTCACAAGCCCTTTATTATTAGGGGACTTTTTGTGGTTCATCACAAATGAAATAAACAGAGGGAAGTAAAACCGGCCCGCATGGAAAGTGACAATCACTCTGGATTGGACACACTGTCCGATGTGGTCGCCACTCAGCACACATGACGATGAAGCCCTTGAAATGTGACCTGTCCAAATTGCAATGTGTTATAAGTCTGAAATTTACATCAGATTCCAAAGGCTTAGACAGGAAGAAAAGAATGTAAAATATCTGATTAATAATTTTATATCGATGACATGCTGAAATCGTATTTTGTATGGATTCAAACATATTTTGTTAAAATTAATTTCATATGTTTCTTTTTACTTTTTAAAAGTGTGCTTGCTAGAACTTTTAAAGTTATATATATAGGTCACATTATATTATATTCCCATTGGATAGTATTGGTCTACAATATAGCATTTCCAATTGTGGTCTCTCATGAAGTTATTTTTTTTCACTTCTTTATTTAATCTTTATCCTTTAGAAATTAAAGCATGAGAGGCAGCTCACCTCTGGAGCACACCTGTACTACTCCCTTCTTGAATGTGAACTTTATTAAACTAGTCTTTGCTTTAGAAAAAGAAAAAGAAATTAAAGCCAGAGAAGATAATCCCAGTGTGCAAAATAACATCTTATTTAGAGTAACCCTCCTATCATTGTTTGTATAACTAAGATCTCTTTGAATTACCTTAACATTTTTTATTGAGATACAATTCAGTACCATAAAATTCACCCTTTTAAAGTACGCAATTCAGTGGTTTTCTTAGTATATTCACAAAGTTGTGTAAGCATCACCACTATCTAATTCCAGAATATTTCATCACCCCAAAAGAAACCCCACACTCGTTAGTGGTTACTCCCCATTCCCTGCCCTCACCCAGACCCTGGCGACCACTCGTCTACCTCCTGTCCCTATGGATTGGCCTATTCTGGATGTTTCATGTAAGTGGAGTCATACAATATGTGATCTTTTGGGTCTAGCTTCTTTCACTTATCATATTTCCAAGGTTCATCCATGTTGTGGCATGGTGTTCTGTTCTTTTTGTGGCTGAATAATATTCCTTTGTGTGGACGCAGCACATTTGGTGTCTTCATTCAGCAGTTGATGGATACTTGGATTGTTTCTACTTTTCGTCTATTAAAAATGCTGCTGTGAACGCTTGTGTATAAGTTTTGTGTGCACACGTGTTTTCAGTTCCCTTGGATGTATAGCTGGGCATGGAGCCACCAGGTCATAGGGTAACTCTATCTTTGACTTTTTGAGGAGCCACACATGTCTTTCACATCCTAGTTGGTGTGACATGTATTTCATTGTGATTTTGCTAGTCTCGAAGGTTATGGGCAATTTCCTGGCTTCTATTTCTTAGATCCCTTTCATCGTCCTGGTAACTCACTTTTCCAGAGTCACCTTATTTATTCTTGAGGTTTTCATTGTTACTTCTACACCTATGACTCCCAAATCTACATCTCAAGCTCAGATCTCTCAAGCCCCAGACCCTTAGCAACGCCAACTTGTTAGGATTTAAACTTCGTCATGGCCACAACAATTCATCACCTCTGCTCCCCCCTCAGCCTTCCCTGTATTCCTTGTCACTGTAAGTATCACTATGTACCCAGTCAACCAAGCTGGCAATCTTGGGTCATCTTGCACTCTTCCTGTCATCCCCCACTTCACAGACCCTTATTAATTGTGCCCCAGAAGTATCTGTGGAACTCGTGTCCTCTTCTCATGCTCACTGCTCAGCCTGGGCCCAGGATCTCATCACTTCTTGCTTGAACTTTTGTAATAGCCTCCTAACTGGTCTCTGTCCCTCCGTTTCTCCCAGCCTCAACTCCATTCGGCAAACAGCGATCAGAACTGTCTTTCTAAACCAGAAATCTGGTTGTCTCTTCTCCACTTGAACATCTGTATGCTCCGGCGTTACCCACTGGGTGAAGCCCCCATCCCTTAGTGGGCCGTAGGAAGCCTGCCATGATCGGGCCTCTGCTCTTACCTCTCCTACCACTTCCCCCGCCCCCCCTCCCCACACAGAGAACTTCCCAACAATCTCCGATGTGCTGTACCCCAATAAGTCACATGGTCTGCCTGTCAGTTCCCTCTGCTAAGAAAGTCCTTCCCTTGTCCCCTGAGCCCACGCGACGTCCTCAGAAGGAGGCCCCACCTCTGAAGTGCTTCTCCTGCGTCCTCGAGGCCCTCACTCCTGCTGTGCACCCCTGGGTCCTGAACTGTGCAGAGGCCACTTAGCATCTGAGACGGAGTGACAGACATCCTTGTTTGCTGCCTGTCCTCCCCCTCCATCTTGACTTCTCTCCCCCAACCCACCCCGGTGGGATGACCAGACCCACCTCCCAGTTGTCCTGGGGGGACTCCACTTAATGATTAGGCCACTCCCCAGCTACGCCTGGCCCCACAGCATGCCTCTTCCCTCCGCTAGCAGGGAAGCCCTTCTCTTTGGCCTTGGCATGCAAAGGACCTATGCCTTCCTGGGCCTCAGGAGCTGTAATGACCCTGCAGCATGAAAGGAGGAACTTTCCAGAACAACTTGCAAGTATCTGAAGCCTGGAAAATGCTGGCTCCAAGTGTGTCATTTTACTAGGGTAAAAATCCCCAGGTAGAGTCAGCAGTGGGCAGAGGTGGCATTGAGGCCAACAATTCTCTCTTGTCCCCACAATCCTGTCCCTCTAGAGACTTCAGGAGACTGGAGAAGGTCCCTTATTAGAGCTTAGGGGCAAGGACAGAGAGAGAGGGACTGGAAGGTGTTGGATGCTGACCGGCGGCTCCTAGATGTTTCTGGAAGGGTGCTAGCAGGCTCTGTCCTCTGCTCTGCCCTGTCCTGGGCCCAAAGATCTAGAAGGCACACCTCCCAGATTTGCAGATTATCTGAAGCTCAGACGGACAATAAACCTTTAAACAGCAGAACCAGGATCCAGAAAGTTCTGGTCAGACTGGAATGACAGGCTCAGTCTCCTAGATGAACTCTCCTAGCCTGGAGAAGGGCTGTGTCAGGGAGAGGACGCCATCGATCTCAATACAGAGAGAACACTCAGAAAGGAAGGGGCACCTTTGTTTTTTGCCCCAGGAATATAGTCAAAATCAAACGGGCTTTCTGAGTCAGCTTAAACACAAACACTTGGCTTCCTCGGGAAGAACTGAACTCTGTGTCCCAAACACAAACTACTTGGTTGGGACATTGTAGGTAGGATTGAAATGATTTCTTTTCATCCCAGCAAATACTGATTAAGTGCAAAACTCTGCCAGGCCTGGTGCTGAGGACAGAACTAAAGGACTAGTCCCGGCCCTCAAGTCACTTGTTATCTAGTCAAGGGACAGACGGGTAAACCGTGAAGTGCAGAGATAGTGGTGAGCCAGGCCTGCTGCAGGAGCGGAGAGACGGGCTCCTAACCCCGGCCCAGGCGGCCAGGGAGAGGGCCCGTGGGCTAAGTGTGGACGGGCCATTAAGAGGAATTACTGTTACTGATGTTTTAGGTAAGAGACTGATACTGTAGCTATCTTCTTAACAAGTTCTGTCTTTCAAGTAATGACTCTATAACATCTTACTATGCTGATGGACAGTGACTGCAAGGGGGTGAGGGGTTATGTGATAGTAGGGGGGAATGTAGTAGCCACACTGATGCTCATGTGAACCCTTCATAAGATTGCATATCAATGATATCTTAATTGGAAAAAAAGTTTAATAAAGATGTGACACAGATGCAAAACAAAACAGAACAAAACAAAACAAAAGTTCTGTCTTAGAGATGCACACTGAATAGTTAAGCAGGAAGTGATACACCTGAGATGTGCTTCAGAATACAGGGAGGATGGGAGACACATGGCCAGGCAGACAGGCGAAACAAGACCGGCCAGGCCGCCGTGGAGACCGGGTGACAGGCACCTTGACCTTCACTAGGCTGCTCCCTCGGCTTGGTGTGCAACTGACCCTTCCCATGATAAACAGGTAAACCAAAGAAGGAGGAGGAAGGAAAGGGGAATGAGAAGGGGAGGGAGGGGTGCGCAGGAGGAGCATGGGCGGCAAGGCTGCAGCGGGGCCCTTTGCTCTTCGCTGTGACCGGAGCGCAAGCATGGAGATGATGTGGAGGCAGCCCATCGCGGGGCTCTCGCGTGCTGGCCAGGAGGCTGGACTCCATCCTGAAAGCGTGGGAGTCACGAGTCAGATGGACATTTCAGGACGCTCTCTCTGGCTGCACTGCAAGATGGCTTGAAGAGAGAAGACAGGAGGCAGGGAGACCAGCTGGGAGGCCAGAGAAGATGGTGGCCCCCAGCACGGCAGTGGCAGTGGGTGGTGAGGGAGCTGGCCTGGTGTATTTTAGGAAAGTGGGAAGAAGGAAGGTGGTGAGGGAGCTGGGAGACTCATGACTGACACCCCGCATCTGGGATGGCGAGTGCAGGAAGGCAAAGACCTACTCTACTCCTGACATCCTCTGCTCCTGTTTCTCTGTTAGGACCAAGCACTGGCTACAGAATTTTCAGAACCCAGTGCAAAATGAGAATGTGGACCCCTTGTTCAAGAATAATTAAAACTTTCAAGATGGTACGGGCAGCGCATTGAACCGAACATGGGACCCTTCTGAGCATGTGCTCTGTGTGACTGAGGAGGCAGCACGGCAGGGAATCCAGGCCTGGGAAGGCCTCTGCGGCCTTTTCTGCTTAGGACGGGCAGGCAGGAGGGCGGCTGTGTGGAGCCAGCGCCCCTGCTCGCAGCCCAGGTAGTGAAAAGACACGATGCTCCCCCTGTCGCCCTTGGGACCTGAGTGGGCCCAGCTGTGGGACACGTAGCTCTTCACAGTGTCTTCCAAGCTCGCTGCATCGGGATGAAGTGAGTAAGCAGAAAGCAAGCATTTCAGAGAGCAGAGTGTTATGGTGACTTGTTTGTTTTTATAGATTTCCTGGCTTCTCCAAAAATGGGGATGCTATGGGCTTCCCAGTATGAGTCGCCAGAGCAGCTGGCTGAGCGCCTAGGTCTGCAGAGAGCGCGGGAGCCGCCCTGTCACCGTAGGGAAGACCCCTCGGCCCCTGGAGACGGTTCTTTATGACTTTCATACAGAAACCCAAGTGCGCTGCCCACCGACGTCTGGCCAGCGCTGGCCTTAATGTGACACCCTCCCCTTGAAAACCCCTGCTTTCTCCACTGGCATGAAGTGCAGAAGCCCTTTCGGGGAGAAGTAATAGCCTGGGCAAAATGCAGGTGTGCCGCGTCCTCCCTCCTTGCTGAGGCCTCTGGGTAGCTGCACCACACAGCCCACTCTACCACCAGGCCGCCTTCCTGTTTCCTATTTAATGTCCCTTTCACAAGAAATTCTTGTCCTTGAACACTCAAAGCAGTCAGGAGTTGCCATAGCCTTTGGCAGAGTTTGGTGAAACACTCAGTGCACAAGGCCAGCCACCGAGTTGGCACATCCCTGTCTTTCCCCGAATATGCCTCCCCACCCGTCACCCACCAGGCAAAGCCAACCCCGACTGGGCAGCCCTTCCCCCCGCGTGCAGCCTGGGCTCGAGCTGGACTGCAGCAGGAAATGTCCTCCTTTCCCAGGTTCACAAGCCCCTCATCCTGGCCACTACTCCAGGCCCCCCGAGATCCTCCTGGGAGGTAAAAATGAACCGTGGAGCTTGTGTTTATCCTGGAGTTGGAGGAGGGGCCTGAGACCCTCTCGGCGCTGCTCGGCACATCCCCAGGCCAACGTGTAACTCCTGGAACAGGAGAATGGAGGGGCAGCTCCGCGGCAGTCCTGGCGCAGACCAGCCGGGCCGCCTGATGGGGAGCTGCTGGCCACCGTTCTGTCCCGTCTGCCCTTCCCATCCCTTTTTCGCTGCCACTGGCCTGAGGGGTCTTGGATTTTTTTTTTCCTATGAAACTGAATTATTGAAAGACAATTCTTTTTTGTAAAACAACTTTTGTTTTACCTGATCATAAAAATAATTTAGACATTAGATATGTTTGAAAAAAAGAGATTGCTATCTCACATCATACTCCAAAATAAAACCCAGCTGAAATAAAGATCTAAGCAAAACCTCTCTAGGGTACAAATCAAGGTGAGAATTTACCAGGAAAAAGGAGGAAGGGCTTTCCAGGTAGTGAGAGCATTGCCGCAGAGCGCAGAGGTCTGGCTCCCTCCGAGAACAAGAGTGGCGGGGCAGAGCTGGGGGCAGGGGAGCGGAGAGAAGGCCTGGGCGAGCCGTGGAGTCTAGACTTTCTTCCGAGGGCACTTGAGCGCCTCTGCGAGGCTGGAGGCAAGGAAGTGAGGTGACGGGTCTGTACTCTAGAAGGTCCCTGTGGCTGCAGAACGGAGACCGTCCCAGAGGAAGTCAGCAGGAACAGGGGAGAAGGCGGCAGTGGGCTGGGCTCCGAACGTCAGTGCGAATGGGAGAGGGGACTGACGGGCATGGCGTTAGGGATGTACCATCATCAGTGTGCAGGGGATAAGGGAATAAAATTGTCCTTATAAAATAGGTCAGTTTCACAGCTTTTCCCCCAAATCTCCTGCAGTGGGATAGAAGGGGTGAGTGGGCACAGAGAAGTCCACATTGCCCGCCTGCTCCCCCATCCTCTTCCCACCAGGGTTTCTGCTTTGAGCCAACAGATGTTTGGGGGAGCTGTTCACCGGAGAGGGACAGAGCAGGAGCAGAGACGTGGTGGGGAGACACGAGGAGCTCAGTCCTTGAGCTACGTGGACACACGCAAGCCGAGATGTTTATTAGACCGTTGGATACCAGGGTGTGTCTGAACCTCTATAGTGGTGCTAGCTCAGAAACGCAGCTTTGAGATGCATCCAAACAGAACACAAGTGATGCCAGCAGACTGGGTAAGATCACCTGGGGAGAGGGTCTAAAGGTGCAAACAAGGGAGGCTTAAAACAAGACCTTGAAAACACCCACATTTAAGAGGCACACTGAGGAAGGTGGCCTTTGGGGAGGCTACGAAGGTGTCTGAGTAGGAGGAAAACCATGAGGGGTGCAATGGAAGCCAAGGAAGGGAAGTGTGTCAGGGCCTGGTCAACAGCGTCCAGTATTTCCCAAGCAATGAAGCAAGATAAAAAATAAAGGCTGTCATCTGATTTAGCAATAAGAGGGTCAGTAATGATCTGGGTGAGACTAATTTTGGCGGCATGTCGGGGGCTGAGGCAAGAGTGTGTTGGATCCAGCAGTGAACAGGGACTAAAGAAAGAACTGTGTGGGGAAGTTGGGGTGGGAGTGGGTGGAGACAGAGGCAGCACCTGGGCGGCTGCAGAATGGAGCTGGAGACTGGGTTGACCTGGGAGGGATGTGAGTGTGTTTATGAGATGGTAGGAAGGAGTGGAGAGGAGCGGAGCATGGAGGTGAGGTTGTAGGTGTGATGGCGGAAGTTGGAGGATTCCCATGGGTTGGTTTCTATTTATTCCTAGGACATAGAGGAGAATGGGGTGGAATGGGACGAGAAATCTGAGGAGAAGGGAGAAAGATGCAAACCGATGCTGTGGAGGCCTGGGAGAAAGCTGTAAATGAGGGAATCTGGACCAATGATCCCGGCTAACTCTTGCCAAGAGCTTCCCATGCGTTGGGCACTGCTGTAGATGCTCCACGGAAGGCACTTCACTGAAGCCTCACAGCGCCCCTGGGAAGGATTATGACCCCCCCAGTTCACAAAAGAGCAAAGTCTAGACACCTGGCATTCTAACTCCAGAGCGAGTGTTCAGCGCCAAGGTCACCCAGGAGGGCCGGGCAGCAGAGTGGATGGGGCGCCCCGACTGGGGTGGGCTGTTTACCCAGCATGGCCGGCAGCCTGCCAGCCAGACACACTGGACGGGAGAAGAGGTGCCGCAGTCAAGGTGGGGGGTTAGAGAATCAGAATTTGGGTTCCTTCCAGCACCACTGCTTCCAGGTATATGCCCCAAAAGAATTGAAAGGTGAGAGAGTCCAGATATTTGCACACCCATGCCCACAGCAGCATTATTCACAACAGCAAAAAGGTGGAAGCTATTCAAGTGCCCACCCATGGATAAATGGATAAACCAAATGTGGTATATGCATGCAATGGAATATTACTCAGCCTTAAAAAGGAAGGAGGATCTCAGTGTAAGTTTTTTGAGGTGTCCTGGCTTAGCAGGGAGCATGCAGCAGGACTTCAGTCTCACTCTTACCATCTTCAGCCACAGGGCTCACTGCTAATGTCTAATAACTGGGGTATTAAGGAGACTCCAGCCTTGTCCTGAAAGATGTTCCAAGTCATGGCCCAGAGAGAAGTCACTAAAGAAAGTAGCTAGTAGATGAGATGACTTAGCCTGAAGCTAGCAATTCTCTGGTTTGGTAAAACAAACTTGATCTCTCCCCAGCCACTCTGTACTTTGGGATAAAGTGGGAAAGAGGAAGAATAAAATGCCCCCCACACCCACCCCAGCCTCCCACCTCTGGCCCCACGGCTGGCCTTCTCCTTGTTTACTGTGTTGCTTTATGGCACGTCACTGGGGGGCAGGCCCTGGGAGCTGGCCCGGCCTGCCCAGCTGCCTCTCAGCTCCCGCCCCCTCCCCCCGGCTCTGAACATCCTTAGGGCAGCCACAGACCCAAGAGGACTTCTCAGGGTGGACTCCGGGAGTGTAGCTTATGCAGGTTTGGCCCTGCAGCCAAATCTCAGGGCTGGGAGAGAAGGGGACGGACGGGGAGCTGGGGGGGCCACCAGCAGAGGGCAAAAACTGGACAGGGCACCTGCAGCCCTGGGCCCTGAATGAGAATCTGTCTGGGCTTGGTCTCCTGGGAAGAGGATGTGAGTAGCTCAGGAATGCTCGAACGCTGGCCCTGCTGAGAGGCAGAGCCCAGGTGTCTTTCTAGGGGTGGGTGGGGTCACATGCATCCATTCTCCCTGTAGCCTGTCCTTTTGTCTGACCCTGGCTGGGCCTGTCCTGCACCTTGTACGTGTGCCTGGTGAGCAGCTCTCACCAGCCCTGCTCATGGAGTCCCCACTGGTCTAAGTGGGCCAAGTCGGGGTGGGGTGTGGCTCTGGGTGCTGGGTGACAGAGCCGAGAAGGCCCAGGCCCAGAGTTCTCAAAGCTATGGCCAGGCGGAACGCTGAGCCCGCTGGCAGCTCAGCTGTAGGGTCTGTCTCTAACAGTGGTGAGCGGGAGGGGGCCCTTTCACCTCCAACACCCACCTCGAGGGATCTTCATCATTCCAAACTGATATTTGCCTCCATCTGGTAGCCATCGCTCACCCACTCACCCATTCACTCGGCAGCTGTCTATCAAGCACCTACTATGTGCCAGGTGCTATGCTATCTGCTGGGGATCCAGCGAATAATAAGGCATAGATTGTGCCCGTGGTCTCATGGGGGAGACAAAAAAGGGACAGAGTGATAGGGGCCAAGACAGGGGAGGGAGGAAAGGGTGCATCTGGGCCGCCTGCAGGGCACAGCTCTGCTTAGTTCCGGGACTGCGTGGGCCTGGGCTTCTCAGCTCAGAGCTTGCCAGGTGCACACGGGCCCCTGGCGCTGCCCTAGGTGACCCTAAGGAGGCCCTGATCGGCTTGGGGGCTTTCTCTTCGCCCACACTCTTTTGGGGACCAGAAGACACAAGTCTCCAGCACTGCTTGTCTTGTTTATTGGCCGTGAACTAGTCCTGACACTGTCACCCCCAGGGCTTCAGGTTGGGAGCAGGCGGCAGGCTGAGCCTCTCGAGTTGAGGGGCCATGCCTGGGGTCTCTGCAAGCCCGACACCTGTCCGTTGCTGATGCTCTCCACACGGGTTATTTGGGGATGGTGTGCTTCAAGTATTTACAGAGCATCTGTGACGTGCAAGCCCCCGTGCTGGGCATGCTCACACACTCTCCCGCCCTGCTCAGGGCTGGGAGCTCCAGAAACACAGGCATCACTGGCCTCAGCACAATCAGGCAGCTCTGCAGACCCCGCGTCATAGGATACAGTACCCAACCCCAAACTGGGAACTCCATTTAGAGCCCCTGTTTCTTAGGAGATTAAGTATGCTCCAGTTACAGCGGGAGCGAAGTGTACACGTGGGTCTTTATGTACAAGCCCTTGAACACGCCAGAGTATGTTGCCAGTGATGGGAACCCAAGGGGATGGGGTCAAAGCCCCACTCCACCCTCACTCCCCATTGCCTTCCCTTTCTCCAGCCCGTCCTCTGGGGTCTCAGTCTCCCCATAGGCCCCTCACCAGCTGGGAGGGGAGATGGAAGGGGATCCACAGACTCGCCCCTCCAGGACCTGAGGAGACAGTCAGTGCCTCCCCACACTGGGGGTGCTGTGAACTAGGGGACGTGGGCCCAGCATGAGCCAGCAAAGTGCAGGGCTGGGAAGCTAAAATAGGGGGTTTCTGGGAGGTGCTGAGGCTTCGTCCCCAGGCCGCTGCCAGAACAGGAGTCAAGGAACTTCAGCCTGGGAATGGCTGAGAGGGGCTGCGGGCCTTTTTAGGGAGGTGGCAGTGATTCTGCGGGGACCTGAAGGGACATTCTCAGCTGAAACAGTGACTCTCAGACAGGGGACGACTGCCCTACAGGGCCCACTCCTTTGGCACCGTCTGCCACGTGCAGCTGATGTCAGCTGGTCCCCCTGTCCGCCACGCCCCTACACTGTGAGGGCAGGACTGTGTCTTAGGCGGCGCCGGGTCCTAGAATGCTGTGGGAACATGCCTGCAGATGCCTAAGCCTGTGAGCGGGTGAGTGAGCAGGGCCGCAGAAGTCTGCTGGGCCGGCTCTAGAGGACAGCCACCTTTGCACCCCAGGCTCAGGGTAGGACTCAGGTCCCTGGTGCTAGCTGTCACTGTTAGTGGGGGTGACACCTCTTCCCCTCCCACTCCACCCCTGCCTCTGTCACCCTAGCCCTGGGGTGGGGTTGGTGGAGATTTCCCCAAGTAACCTGAGCCCTTCCCAGCTTCTAGTCCTCCAGGCTGGTTCCCAGAGTTCAAGACATGGTCACTTTTTCATGTTAAAGTATAAAATGCAATTCCACCACCCACGAGGCAAGTGCTTACTTTCTGAGCAAGAGAGTCAGCGGGCCCAAGAGGGGGTGGCGGGAAAAACCCTCCGGCCTGCACTTTTCATAAGGGAAGGCCCCAGATTCATGGCAGCTTATCTCCCATTCAAGTGCCTCTGGGCACCTGGACCTTGGGTTGGGTCCTGGCTCCGTCACCTGCAATCCATAGAGGTGCTCTGGATTGGTCAGTTCTATCTGGCATCTGAGACAAGGTTCAGAGAGGGTAAGGAACTCACCCTAGGTCACACAGCTATTGGGGGTAGAGGTGGTCTTTGCACACAGGCCAGCTGCCTGCAGACAATGAACTCTCATGCCACTGTAAGGAGAACTTTCCAGAACAATTGCTGACAGCTCGGGAGGAACCTGTGGCTTTCCAGGGGTAATATCAGTTGTTGCGAGAGCTGCAGTCTTGTCTGATGAGCGGCCTCGGCCTCAGCAGAGGCCTCCTGCCCCACAGATCTCAAGGGAGACAGGCATTGCCAGCCTACCCAGGACTGCCAGCCCAGGAATGTACTTTCCCCAAAAGGCAATTGACCTTTCTGAAACTCCCCGTCAGGAGAGTGTAGAAGCTTTCCTGGTACAAGACAATAAAGAGTTGGCACTCGCGCAGAACGAGGCAGGAGGATGGGGAATGAATTTCCCTGGTCCCCGCAGCCCTGCTCACTGCCCTGCCCTTCATGCAGGCCCTTTGAAGGGGCTGTGCTCCCAGGGGACCTCTGGCAGGCCCTCCGGCTGGTGGCCAGCCCCTTCCTGCCCACCCTTGTAGACAGATGACCCTGGCAGCTGTGGTGCCTGATACCAGAGGTCACCAGGGGGCTGGAGGGAGTGGAGCCAGAGCCCCAGCCCTCTGCCAGCACAGCTTGATGACAGGGGCCGGGGAAGGCGACCTTGTGCTCTGAGACAGGGTGGGCAGCAGTGGGGCGTACTGGAACAGGACCAGAAGGAGAAGTGAGGTAGGGCACAGGGGCAGGGCTGGGACATGCCACATGTCTCCCCGCTGCTTCCTGGTAAATAGCCCTGATCCAGGAGGAACAGGAAGCAGGCCACTGTCCAGAGCCAAGGTAAGAGCGTGGTCTTCCAGTGAGCTCCCCCCACCCATCACCAAGACGCTGTCAATGCCCTCAGGGACTTCAGCTAAAGCCTGGGAGAGCCCTCTGAGAGCAGAGTGGGGACCCCAGAGTCCCTGCCCTCAGCCTGGAGCTTGAGCTGATGCACTCTGGACACTTCCAGATAGAAAGCCTGCAGGACTGTCACCAGGCAGCCCTGGGGGACACAGCAAGAAGCTGGCCTTGAACCACTGCAGTGGGCATCACCTTGGCCATGCTCTGGAGAAGGAACAATGTACTTGCATTCATGGCAATGCTGTCACAGGTGGGGCACTGCCAGCCAGTCCTGCCCTCCGTGGCTCTGCCCCGCTTCTAGGCAAGTGGCAAACAAAACGTTCCCGCCCCTTCTGCCTCCCCGTTGGAGAAGTTCTCCCGTGCAGATGCCCACGGGGTGGTCAGCACGAGCGAATGGGGCACAGCAAGCAGTACCGAGTGGGTGTCAGTTTCTGGGGACTTACTGAGAGACAAACCATTCTTTTCCTCTCTCCTGGTGGCCATGGAGGTTGTAAAATGTTCTCTGTTCTATCAGATAAGACTTCTAGAGGAAATAGCATCAGAAAGTCCAAGGTAAGGAAGGGATGCTGTGTTCTGCCCATCCAGACCTGTCAAAATCATTCAACTTGGATTCAAACCCAAGTGACAGACCCAAGGCAGCAGGATGTGGGCATAGCACCTGGAGGAGGTGGGGGAAGGGAGCTGCTCCCACCTCTGAGCCTGCCAGTGACCTGCAGGTACCTGCAGTGACCAGAGGTCGCTAGAGCTTTTCAGAGGCCATCCTAACCATTCCCCAGCCTCCATGACAGATTCCCAAACCCTGCCTGTGGGCTTCCACTAACCATAAAGCTTTGCCCAAAGGGGAAAGGAAGTTACTGCTGCTTAGGTCTCTCCTTGAGAAGCCTTTGCCCTGTGGAAGTCCTCTGTTACATCTGACCTAAGGGACACATAGTTGAGTGTGGCCTAGAGACAGCAACACAGGCCAAAATAACCTCTGGAGGTCACCAGGGTGCACCACGAGTTCTAGGAGCGAAAGAAGCTGGCCTGGCCTCCCTTTCAGATAAGGAAGGAGGCAGCTCTGCCCCGTGCGAGGAGCTCCGCTCAGCAGAAACCTAGCCCCGGGACGTTGCACTCCTTCTCCTTTTAAGGCAACGTCTGAGCTCTCAGGGCTCCGAGCTGCAACAAGCCCCAGCCCCACTCATTCCTGGTTGTTTGCAGGAAACTGATGATTAATCAGCCACCCCCCCGCACCCCAGCCCACCAGCCTGTTTTTCATTAGGTTCTTTTTAAAGGGTTGGCACACCTCCTACAGAACAGACACACAGCAGATCCAAGCCAAGGAGACCCCGGCGGGGCAGCGCCCTAAGGCACAGTGGGGGAGTAATCCCGGGTGACAACCAGGCGGGAGGTCAGGACAGAAAGAGGCTTAGGATGCTGGAAGGAAGGAGTCCTCCAGGGGACAGGGACGGTCTCAGAGTGGGCGGGGCTGCACTGGGAGAGGAGCTGGCGGCTCCAGAGCTTCTCTGGACAGCAGAGTGCACGGGCGTCTGCAGGATGTGGGCGGGCTGGCGGGTGGTGTTTTGGCCCCTGTGGAGAAGGTCAGAGAAGGTGCAATTGACTTGGTGGCTGCTGGACAGACAATCAGGCCTGAACCCCAGGGCTTCCTGACCTTGCTGGGCACAGCTGGTTGAGTTAGTCTCCCTCCCGGTGAGGCCTGTCCCTGTCACAGGAACTCTGCAGAGGCAAGCTGGGCAGTGCACAGGGGGCTCTGAGGAATTCTGCAGTGGGCCCGTTTGGGAGGAAAGGAAGGAGGGGCGGCAGGAGTCTTGGCCCTGGGGGCCCGAGCACTAGCGTGTGGGCTGCCCAGTCCTCACCTCCGAACTCCTGGGGCAGGCGGGTCATGAGGAGTACCCTGAAAGGCCTGGCCCATTGGGTTTCTCCATTTACATTCTTTTTGCCAGAAAGTTGCCGCCACTCCTGCCCCCAGCCTCCAAAAGGGTTTCTGAAGGGTCAGACCAGTTCCCTGGGAGCCAGAGGGAGGGAGGGCTGTGGGGCTGCCTGCCCCTTCTCCGTCACCACACCCCCGGTGAGCCCCCAGTGCGGCCGACCCTGGGGCCCGTGGGGCACATTCCAAGGCCCCACCTCACCAGGCCCCGTGCCCCTTGGCTGCCTGGTGTGGCTCTAGCAGAGAAGCCAAGGACGTTTGCTGCTAAACAAACCCTGGGGCTGGTCCCCAGTGGCCTGCGTTTGTGGTGCAGGTACCAACTGTTTCCACAGGACCCGCCCACTCTCCCTCCCTCTGGGCGGGCGGGCGGTGAGGACGGCTCACCCCGAGTGGGGTGGGCGCTGCTTTTCCATCCCTCCTTCTCCTCTTCTCATACCCAGACTGGGGGCTCTTGAAAGGCAGAAAACTGTTCTAATAATCAGGTCATGGGCTCTTCCTCCTAAAAAACCTTTAGGAAAGGACATCGTGATGTCCCCCGAGGGTCTCCACCAAAGTTGAACAATTAAATCTAATACTGAACCTTGGTTAAAGCCTGCTGCTTCCTCAGCTCCTCTGACGGGGGTGGGGAGCGAGGACCGTGGTTTCGTGGAGGAGGAAACGGGGCCCTGTAGACGTGCAGGGTGACCTGAGCTGCAGGTAAAACTCAAGCCTCTCCTGCGGCTCAGCTGACTCCCTCCCGAGGCCTCCCTGAACAATTTCTTAGTGTCTGTGGGTTCAAAATGGAGTCACCGAGCCCTGCACCCCAAATCCAGCAGAGTTCTTCCGAGGTCAGACCCTCGGGTTCCAGGCCTCCTTACACAGAGGTGTGTGTTTGTTTTTTTACCAAAAATCAGGACACTATAGTGGTTTTTTCAAAAAGCCACACATTTTTGATGCAAAGATGTCTTTCATTCTAATATATAAATACCCCTAACTGGTAAAATAAAATCTTAGCAGTCCTATATTGGTTCCCCCAGCTTTTTTTTTCCGAAAAGGTATTAGTAAAGCCCCAGTCTGAGAACGGCTCACCTACCCTCGGCAGCAGGGCTGGGACCAGGTGAGGCCCTGGCATCCAGAGGGGCACAGGATCCAAGGGGGCGCTGAAAAGCTCAGGGATTGAGAACATCGGACATTAAAAAAATATCAAGTTTACTGCAGAAAAAATCCATGATGAACAAAATTTAAAATTTTAAATAAAGACAGGACCAGTATTAGCAAGTTTTCCTTTTGCCTCAGGTTCCCACACGGCTCAGCAGGGCAGCACCTGCAGGCCCTCCCTCTGAGTCACCACAGTGAAGGGCAGTGAAGGGCAGTCGGAGCTGAGTGGGAGGAGCCTCTGGGGAAGGGACCCCCATGACCCCCTCAGGGGTTCCTCGCTCTCTCAGGACCCTGGGCTCTCTGTGTCTGCAGTCCTGTTCTTGGCGCCTTGAACCCATCCCTTTACTGTAGCCTCAAGACAGACTGGCCTTCAGAGAGGGCAGGGCAGTTATGAAGGGCTCCCCATGCTTGTCCCCATACTCAGTCCTCTCCCTCCATAGCCAGCTCTTCATGTTTATTTTTCTTTTCTGAATTCTTAGGAAAGCAAGCAAGTGGAGACCAAGACAGAGGCCAAGAATGGAGAGGAAAGGGGCAGAGATGCCCGCAAGAAAGCCCTGGGCCCCCGACGGGACTCAGACCTGGGGAAGGAACCAAAGAGGGGTGCCTTAAAGAAAAGTGTCTCAAGAGACAAGGATGAAGCTGATGGCAAAAGTGGGGAGAAGCCCAAGGAGGAGAAGTCCATCAGGGGCCTTGACAAGGGCCGGGCCAGGGCAGCCGTGGATAAGAAAGAGGCAGGGAAGGAGGGGAGGCGGGAAGAGAGGGCAGCTGCCCCCAGGGAGGCGGAGAAGGGGAGCGACAGAGGCGCTAGCGGGGGCAGGGTCACGGACAAGAAGAGGGAGGAGGGGAAGGAGACGAGCAGCAGCGAGGCGCAGGCCAAGGGGAAAGTTGAGAGTAGGAACACAGACCCCAGAAAGCAGGAGGACATGAAAAGGGGGGGGCAGGCAGACCCCAGGAAGCAGCAGGAGAAAGTGAAAAAAGGCGGCGGGCACGCTGACCCGAAAAAGGAGGATGAAGCAGTCAGAAAGGATGAGCCCCTAAGTGAAAAGAAGCCCCAAGAAGAGAACAAGACCCAATCAGCAGAACAACCAGCCCCCAGCTCTCCGCCGACGCCCTCGGAAGGGCCCGCCGCGGCGGCGGAGGAGGAGGCGGCTCCCAGCATGTTCGACGAGCCTCTGGAGAGGGTGAAGAACAACGACCCGGAGATGACCGAGGTGAACGTCAACAACTCGGACTGCATCACCAACGAGATCCTGGTCCGCTTCGCCGAGGCGCTGGAGTTCAACACGGCGGTCAGGGTGTTCGCCCTGGCCAACACGCGCGCCGACGACCACGTGGCCTTCGCCATCGCCATCATGCTCAAGGCCAACAAGACCATCACCAGCCTGAACCTGGACTCCAACCACATCACGGGCAGGGGCATCCTAGCCATCTTCCGGGCCCTCCTCCAGAACAACACGCTGACCGAGCTCCGCTTCCACAACCAGCGGCACATCTGCGGCGGCAAGACGGAGATGGAGATCGCCAAGCTGCTCAAGGAGAACACCGCGCTGCTCAAGCTCGGCTACCACTTCGAGCTGGCCGGGCCCCGGATGACCGTCACCAATCTGCTCAGCCGCAACATGGACAAGCAGCGGCAGAGGCGGCTGCAGGAGCAGCGGCAGGCGCAGGAGGCCGGCGGCGAGAAGGGCCTGCTGGAGGTGCCCAAGGCCGGGGCCCCGGCCAAGGGCTCCCCCAGGCCGTCGCCCCAGCCATCTCCGAAGGCCTCGCCCAAGAACTCGCCCCAGCGCGGGGGCGCCCCCGCGGCCCCGCCCCCGCCCCCGCCCCCCGCGGCCCCACCCCTTCTCCCGGAGAGCCTGAAGAATTCGCTCTCACCGGCCACCCAGAGGAAGATGGGCGACAGAGTCCTCCCCGCGCAGGAGAAGAACTCCCGTGACCAGCTGCTGGCCGCCATCCGCTCCAGCAACCTGAAGCAGCTCAAGAAGTTAAGTAGTTGTGGGCGCGGCCAGGGGCGGATGCAAAGGGAACGCGGCGGAGCCTCGGTGGGGCTGCACGCCTCACCGGGCCGCGCATCCATTCTCCTGCCCCCAGGCAGGCTACACCTGTAGTCCCTTAGAGGGAGACTGGCCTTCCTCCAAGGAGCTTCCTTTAGCCTCTCACCCAGGCTCCCAACCTCTCCACCCCGCAGACAGACTCGTTTCTCCTAGAAACGCAGACGGTCCCTACACAGCAGTCCTTTAAGTCCCCCCCCCACCCCCTCCCCATTCCCAAAATGAAAACGGTCTTGGCTTTACAAATTCCCTCCTAGGACCACCCCAAGTCCCACAGGTCAGTTTATCCCGTAGGTCTTTGGGAGACACAGTGCTCAGGAGGGTCCGCCTGTGACTAACGGGTGCCATGGACGCAGGAGCCATCCCTGGAGAGTCTTCTTCTCCAGGCTCCGCCTCCCTGGGTAACGGGTCGGGAGGTGGCAGCTGCCCCTGCCCTGGTGTCAGCATCTGGACGTGACATCATGATGTAAAGGACAACCTCAGTTATAATTCCAGTGGCCATTTGATGCCATCCCATTTTTACAGAACAGGAAAAATGTTCACTCTGTGTCAACACCTCACTTATTCTCTTCACAGATGTACATGGAGGCGTCTGGTTTCCAGAGAGAAGGGTGGCGAGATGACCGCCCAAGGCCCCTGGCTGAGCTCCCCTCTCTAAACTGTCTGCTTTGCCCTTACAGGTGGAGGTGCCCAAACTCCTGCAGTAGGACCAGGCTGCCAGTGCCGAGACGGCCCAGGCCTCGCCTCCCAGGGCCGCACCCCTGCCCGACCTATGCTGGTCGCCCTGCCACGGCTGTCCCTAAGCTGCCCTGGCAGGGCTGGAGGCCTGGGGCACGCTCACGGAAGGATGCCTTCTCTCTTCTCACTCGCCTTTTCTTGTCTGAGGTGCTCCAAAAATATCTTTTTTACCTGGAGCTGTTTCTGGACAAGAAGAGTCCTTTTAGCACGTCACTGAGAAGTGGCAGAGCCCGTGTAGCTGGCAAGATGTCCCAAGGGACCACATAACCAGCCCACCCCACTGCCCTCCAGGGCCAGGATTCAGGCCTCTGAGGAGCCCTTGGGGCAAGGCTGCTGGGCTGTGGCACTCTGAGGGGCAATGGCAGAAGATTCGGGGCCATGAGGGCCCAGGGAGAGGGAGGAGAGGCCGAGGGCACCCCAAGCCCCTCCTGGGTACCCGTGGCAGGGGAAGCTGGCCTGGATGGACAGTGCCTGGTGGGGAGTGGCTCCAGATGGGAGGAGAGGGACAGACAGCAGCTGGACCTGAACGTCTGATGCCAAAGCAGACATTTTCCTCACGCCTGCCTGCTGTTGTATAAATAGCTGTGTATCTGTTTTTCCATAAGATTTTGATAATATATGCAAGCCTTTAGCCATGAATGACTGTGCCCACCTCTGTACTGTGCCAAGGGTCCTGATGCTCACCCTGGTCTCCCTGGAGGGCTCTAGAAACTCAGGTTCCCTCATGTGCCATCCCGAGCTGACCACAGAACAGGTTTCCATCCGCAGGAAGTGCAGTGCGAGGGAGGGGTCTGCTCCCCGCCTCCCCTGTGCCTGGAGTCCCTAGCCAGGGCTGCTCCTGGGTGGAACACAGGGCCCTGGGATGGCTATATTAGGCATGTTCAGGGGAGGCTCATTCCGTGACTCCTCCTGACTGTGGGCTAAGGGCCAGCTCCCCACAGCAGCCACAGGCCCAGGAAGGCAGAGATGTCAGCCACCATCTGGGGAGAGGACCGACGAGAGGGTGCCCGTCACCCCACCCCCTGCCCCTGCTCATGGTCTGCCCTCCTGCCTGATAGCGCCCCCACCCCTTGGTACTGTGGAACTGCTGTCTGGGGTCTCGGGCACTTGTAGGTTTTTCTGCCTCCAGGTTTGCCTCAGTGGCGGGGAGAGCAGCAGTTTGACAGTCTTTGGGGTAGAGGTGGGTGACGCTGCCAGGATGCGCAGGGCCGCTGTGCTAGCTGTGGCCAACACCAGACGGCTGACTAGTCCCGGCAACAGACCTCAGATCTCAGGATGCACTCCGCCCCCACTCCTCCCCACCCATTTGCCTGCCCCCACCGCCGAGTAACCTAAACAAGGGCTGGGCCCAGGAACCGGGCACCGGACACTTGCTGCCTCCTGGACGAAAGGGTGTTAGCTGGCGCCAAGCCCGCCCACGGCTGCCATTCACCCTGTGTCTGTGGGTGCTGGCACCAGCTGGGTGCTTGAGGGTGCTCCCGCTGACCCTTCAACGCTGTGAGGCGGGTACACGCATTATCTCCATTTGCAGAGAGAGTTTGGCCAGAGAGGTTAGCTAACACGTCCATTATCACACAGCTAGTAAAAGGAGAGCTCCGATCTCCCGCCCCTAGAGCGGCTTCTGGTAACAGGTCCCCCGCCTCCCCTTACTGAGACGACACTGGGGATGGTGCCTCGGGAAACTCGAAGCCCGATCAAGCCCAAACGACCAGTCCCCAGATCTTACGGCTCTGATACAGCCAGTCTCCTTAAGGAAGCCCTTTCTACCAAAAGTAAAACAAGATTTAGTCAGACTGAAAACAAAAGAACACTTTCCACTGCTCACAAGGTGCAAGCGCAGCTTCCTCCGCGCTCCTGGCGCCGCTGGAGTGGGCGGCGGAGCCGAGATGATGTCATCCCCCGCCTCCCGCGCCTTTGAACCTGACGCGGGAGCGCGGCGCCACCTGGGGGCGGGCCGCGTCCTAGGCGCTCCGGAGGCTCCGGGGCGCGCCCGAGCTGCGCCGGGAGCCCGGGAAGGCGGGGCGGGCGGCTGGCACAGAATGGGGCCCCGCGCCACCCGGGCGGAGGGCGCGCGACGGGCACACAGCGGACGCGTGTGCTCACGGGTGGGCTGCGCCGCGGGAAAGGGGCCGGCACTCCGGGCCGCGACTCCCGCCGCCCGCCTGCCCCAACCGCCTGGCCGACGCCCGGCTGCCCTTCAGGCAACCAAGGCGAAAGAGTCGGAAAGGAGCTATCCTTGCCCAACGTTCCTTATACAGGGAAGAGAATGGGGTTCAAAGGGACCAAATGCCTTGAACAAGTTGATGAATCCGATTCAAACCGAGGTCTCCCACCGACCTGGGCCAAGAGGCCCCCACTGGGTGCCCCCCGCACCGCCCCACGCGGGATGCCCCATCACCTCCATGGTTCCGGCAGAATGAGCGCTTCGCGTCGCCCTGTCTGGCCGCGGGCCCGCTGGCTCCGGCTGCTGCGCCCGGCTTCCCGTCTTCCGGCCCACCCCGCAGGAGAAGGGACCACCACCTCCTTCCGCCAGGCTCTAGGGGCCGCCCGCGCCAGGCCCAAGGCCCTAGCTCTGGCGGGGGGCGGCACGGCAGGCGCAGGGGCTGCTGAGGCACTCACCCATTCCTCGGCGGCTGTGAGCCCCGACAGGACCACTCAAGGGGCCTTCTTTAAGAAGCTAAGATCTGGACTCCAGTCACCCACCCGGCTTGCTTTCCGCCCACCAAGATCACCAAGCCTGGAGCGCCGTCCCCTGCTGACACTGCAGGAATCCTCACCTCTCCGCAGGCAGGTCTCAAGGCCTGCGCCGCAGAGGGCTTATGCCACCTGGTGTGAGGGCAGGCTGCTGGCTGGAAGCCCAGGCCTGGTGAGTGGGGCCCCATTCACCGCTTTGCCACCTGCCCACCTTGGCATGTGCTCTACCTGGACTGTGCCCCTTCTCCCTACCCCTGGGCTCCCTTCTCCAGCCCTCTAAGCCCCCTCTTTCTCTCCACCACCCTCCTTGCCTGCAGTGTCTGCTTTTCTAGCCGCCTCCATTCTCATCCCCTCCTGGCCCCCTGGCCCCCACCACAGCTCTCCCTTTTCTTGCCAACCTTTCATTCCTCAGGGTCCCTTGGCCGCGCCTTGGATTTCCGTGTCCCTCTATCCTAGCCCTCTCCCTGCCTCTGAACCTCTCCCTTCCCCCTTTGAGCTCCCCCATCCCCCACCAGGCCTGAGTCGGCCCTGCTGTCCCCAGAATGCAGTCCACCTACTTTTGCATAAATGCTCTTGTCCATCTCGGCCTCCCAGGCCTCCCCTAGGGTCCTCAGTGTTCCCTCCCAGACTACAGGACCCCATTTACACCACTGCCGACTTGTGTCCTTGAGGGTCACTGCTCCTCCCACCCTACACCTGGGTATAGGGTAGGGTGCCTGCATGGTTTCCAAGGGTGCCAGTTGGGGGAAAGGGCGATCAGGGGGCGCAGCTACAGCTCTCTCTGCTTCTGTGGGCCCTGTTCCCCTGGCGGTGAGCAGGTGGCGTGCAGTATGCAAAGCTCTGGAGAGAGAAGGGGATTGCCCCTATTTAAAGAACTAGAGAATGTGAGAGGGGCCTTCGCTCTGCTCTGTATGAGAAAACTCCCTTCCATCATGCTTTCCCCTTTTCCTGAGGAGTCTCTTATTTTCAGTGCTTCACAGAGTTAATTGACTGGAAATGCTGGACGGCAGTGGATTCTATCCTTTTAGAAGGCAGCCATGACTGGGATAAACCTGCCTCCCATCCCAGACACAGACAAAGCGGATTTTTAAATGGCCCCAGGTTGTTGATTTAAGGATAATTAACTCGGACAGGCATGGCTTTGCATTCATTTACACCTCATTTCTTAGGGAAACTCAGAAACCTTATCCTGCAAATCTCCACCTCCCAGCTTCAGGAAAGAGAAGGGGGAGACTCGGCCCCAAGCTTTGGGATGACCTGGTGACCCTCTCTCCGAAAGAGTGAAGGCGGAAGGGGTGGACTGAAAGCCAGGACACTTGATGGCCCCAGCCCCCACCTCCTGCCCCCGCCCTCAGAGACGGTGGATTTACAGCACTGGCCCCAGCTCTGTCCCCACCAGCATTAGCTTTCCCCTCTGGTGGGGACCAGGGGGAGACTTATGGGCCCCCTGGGAAGGAAGGAGGTTGTGAATCTGGGGCAGTTTTGCCCACGGGAGAGTTTCTGACCTTGGCCTTAAGGCAGCTGGCCCAAGAGCCTCCCCAGTATCATGTGGGTGGCAGGCAGCCCTGGAGGCAGGGTTAGCACAATGGCCTATTAGCTGAGGCCACAGGAGCCCAGCAGCCTGCTGCAACCTGAGGGGCAGCCTGCAGCGCAGTGACTGCTGGAGCACCTGTGGAGCGTGTGAGGAGGGGCAGGGCACGGGGGTGGGAGGGTAGGAGATGGGGTTTGGGGGGGTGGCTGGTTGGTGATGGCTTTGCCAAGCTGAGTTGGCATGCTCCCACTTGAATTCAAAACTACAGAACTTCCTTCCCTGGATGTCTCACTACACAAGTCCTTCGAACACAAGGACTGTGTCCTCAGGGAAGGAGGCAGGGGGACAGGGTCTAGCTGGGTGCACAGGCAGCTGCAAGGGTGGGGGCATCACTGGTGTGGGCCTGGGGACCTGATGTCTCAGGGTCCCCTGATGATCCAGGCAGCTGATAGAAGTACCTTGCACCAGTGTCCTGGGTGGCCCATTCTCTCCACTGAGCTCCTGGTCCTCGGACCTCTGACCAGGGAGGAAGGACAGGACAAAGGGTTTCATGTCCATGTTTCCCCCTCCTGATAGCACTGGGGCACAACCCCCATTCTTTAGGTAATAAACATCCTCATAAACAGAGCCTGGGTGACCTTCAGAGATATACCCAAGGTCAGACAATGCTGGTGCCCAGTGTGAATCTCAGCGTCCCGAATGGGTGAACAGTGCCTTTGTACCGTTGGCAGTGCCTATGTGTGGCGGGGGCCTGGCCCCTACTGGGGAGTCTCTGTAATGCAAATGAGCACCGAGTTCCAGCTGAGGTACAGCCCCTACCCCCACCCCGGAGCTCTCAGCTGGGGGTGGCTCCGTGGAGGGGAGTGAGGGGGTCCGTGCTCCAGCCCTGGTGCCCGTCCTCCCCTGCCGGGGACTGTGGTGCTGGCAGCAGCCAGGGCTACTGAAGGTGTGGGTGGCCCAATGAGGCACCAACAAGTTACATCTTTACAGCTTTAATCCAGCAGCAGAGACCTGCCCAAGGGACAGCCAGAGGAGGACTCCTGTTGACTAATGATGATCCACTCCCTGCCCCACCGAGTCCCATGGGGGACCATCAGGAGGGGCCTCAGCCTTCCTGGCTGGGATCCTGGGAGTAGAGGAACTATAAAGAAGCTGGAGCTATGGCCCAGACTTTCATGTCCTTCCCCTGCCCCCAATAAAAATAGTCTGCCAATCCCCTGCCCTCCCAACCCACCAAGTGCCAGCTCAGCTCCTGTTCCACTTCCCTGGGGCTCTGTCACCAGTAGGGCCCAGGGCTTGGCTTGATCTGGGACCCAGTGAGTAGAGGACCCCTACCCACCCCAGAGCCAGATGCAGATACAGGAGAGGGGTATCACTGAAGGGCAGCAGAGACCGGCTGGTTCCTCAGGCTCCTGGGTAGGAAGGCTGTGACGGCATGTAGGGGGGAGGGGCTGAAAGCCAAGGAGACAGGATAAGGGTCAGGGTGGCATCAGAGGCTGTGCAGTAGCCCCCAGCCGCTGGGCATGCAGGATCCAAGGGCAGGCTTCCAGCTGGAGGTAGAGGAAGTCTGGGAGAGGGACTCGGGATGAGAGATGGGCAGGGGAGGTCCCCATGCAGAGATGGGTGCGGGCAGTGCCAAGGGCTCCAGATGCTCACTTACCTGCAGGGGTGTAGACAGGGGGCCCAGCAGGGTAGAGTGGGTACTGGGGAGCAGGACCACTAGGTGGGTACATGAAGCCAGCCTGCGGGGGCGTGGGGCCAGCTTTGGGGTCCTGGGGGTACGGGTACACTGGCTGCACTGGGATGCCTGTCATTGGAATCTCCTGGCCTAGGTAAGGGACAAGGATCAGCATTCAGAGTCTACCTCCCGGGGAAGCCTCCTCCTCCTGCCCAGGAGACCAGGGAAGCACCACTGGGCCCCCTCCTGCTGCCTTTGCCTGCCAGACCTTGCTTGGCGGAGTTGAACAGGGAACTGTGCACGTGGCCCCAATGGGTCAATCTGTGTTTAGCATATTTGGTCCGCTCAGCAGCTTTTAGAGACCTGAGGAGCTGGAGAGCATAGCCTGGCAAGGAGGCGGCAGCTCCAGACGCTGGTATCTTGTAACTTAGCCGAGCAGCCCTTCCCTCCCACAGTGATACCCCATATGATGTCACTGTTCCCATGCCCATCAGTTTGGGCATATAGGCGGTCATGTGCAACACTCAGGCACAAATCCACTGCATGCTAGAGCAACCCCATCAGTGCTCACCACTCTAGACCGCACCCTGTCTGCTTACTGAGAGCCATGTGCAGACATATGCCCACTGCACACACAGCACTGTTGGCAGCCGGCCTGCCATGCAGATCTGAGTGTTCACATGCATGCACATGCATATGTACACACAGTCCAATGTTCACGTATACCCTGGCACATTCTTATATCTGGGCCTACACACTGGCAGGTGTGTGCACAGAAGCACACACTACTACCGAATTCACACATTCGCAAACTCTCTGGTGCCCAAGTGGGGCTCAGCCCCGCCTGTCTCAGACTCACCTTGCCCAGTATCGTCCATACCTTCAAAGGGGCTCTGCAGATGCTGGCGCCGCCGGTACAAGTAGCAGCAGGAACAGAGGAAGCAGCAGATGGTGGTGGCGACCACGGCCACGAAGAGGATCACGGCGGAAGCGATGCCTGCTATGGTCTTAGGACTTTAGACAAAGAACAGGTCCTCTCACCTTCCAGCATTCACAGGAGGGAGTCCTCATGATGGTAACCATAAAGCTGTGCTCCAACTCCTGGCCAGCAGGGGGCCACAGCAAGCTGACATTGGGGGTTCCCTGTGGGGCTCTGCCCAATCCCTGTAGAGGAGATCTTAGAGGACCTCCACTTCCCAGCAGGCTGGGCTGCCTGGAAGGCTAGTGCGAGGCATGCCGGTATTTGTAGTGTGCTCCCCCCATTGCCGCTACATTACACCGTAGTTGCTTAGACTCACAACACGTTAGCACCGAGAGGCGTTTTAGCGATAACCCAGAGCCATTTTTCCAAACCCCCAGACACACAGTCTCTTTATATCTGCTTTTACATATTAGTAGTCCCCTTCAAAAAGAAGTTTGCAACCTGCTAATTTTGGCAACCCCATCATTTTGTTTAGAGGAAACAATGACCGATAAGGGAAGGTGTCTTGTGTTCAAGACCACACAGTTAATGAGGAGGGGACCCAGGAACCAAACCCAAGGCTCCTGCCTTCTTGCCAGAGCTGCTTCCTCAAAGCTGCAGGGAGCGCTGCGTGCAGACCCCGCACTCTCCCTCCACCCAACCTGACCCGGCCCAAGCCTTTGATGGTTACCCATGTGGCTTTCCTGGGACTCTGCAGCCCCAGCTCTACCACCCGGCTTCACCGCCAAGCTGGCGTCCTGGGTTTTGGCTGGGAAGGCGGAGGTGGTCAGTGGAGAGGCCCCGCAGGCCTCCGGGAAGGTGGCTGGAGTGCGTGCTGGTGCCCGGCGGGAGCCCACCTGAAGGCCAGGCAGTGCTTCTGCTGACGCTCTGTGATGAGCAAGGTCAGGTCCCGGCAGCAGTACCGCTGGTAGCAGGTCCCGCAGCAGAAGGTGATGAACTCGCAGTTAAAGCCCGGATGCCAGGAGCCGTTCCGGTCCAGGTACCACAGACAGTCCTTGCCGGCCAGCGCTGTAGGCAGGGGTGGGGCGCCCAGTGGCCACCAGGCCGGCTCCCCTGGTCGCTCCTGGCCCTGCTCCCCCGGCAGGCCCCAGCCCGCTCGCTCCCGGCACCTGGGAGGCACCCCTTTTCCCACCCGGAGGGGCTCACCCAAGCCCTGGAGACTCTCTCTGCAACCGGCCCGCGCCCCGGGTCAGCTTTCGTGGCCCGGCCTCCCCACCTCTCTTCCCGGCGCCCGGCGGCAGCCCCGGGGTCTTCGCGGAGGCCCGCGCCGAGGTCCCTGCCATCCCTCCGTGGCGCCCCGGCTCCCGCCACCCCGCTCCCCGTCCCTTACCCAGGGGGGCCCCCAGCGCCAAGAGGGCGATCGCAGCGAGCGGTGCGGCCCCGCAGAGCCCCGCGGGCGGCATGGCGGGTCGGGAGCGGCCGGGCCCGGCCGCCGCGGTAACGGACCGCAGGAGCAGGCGGGCGGGCGGGCGGACGCTCTGCGGGGTCCAGCCCGCCGCCGGGCTCGGACGCCTCTCCCGCCTCCTTCGGGGGCGGGCCCAGCGGCGGGCCCGCGGTAGCCCTGCCCCCAACGCCGCGCCCGGCCCAGGGGTCCTCCCACCGGCGACGCCCACCCGCCGGGCTCCTCGCCCAGCCCGGTACTGCCCAGGTCCCCATTCCCCGGCTCCACGGTGGCTCCTCCCGTCTGAGCCACCGTGGGCATAACGGGCCTCTGGGCACTGGCCGGGGAGGCCTGGCCCTGGGGCCGCCCCCCGCCTGGGCCCAGTCAGTGTCCCGGGCCGCAAAAGCCCAGACCTGGTGCCGTCTTGGCATGCCCAGGCACAAGGGCCAGCCCTGGAGGGGCAGGGCCGGACCTTCTCTGTCCCAGTGTCCAGCCCAGGACGTCCTGCGGAGAGGGGTGGAGGGGAGGACGGAGAGGGAAAGAGGCTGTGAGCACCCCGCCCCCACTCCCAGAACACAAGCACCATTGAGAGGAGGCTCAGAGCCGCTTTGTCCCCCAGCCGTGCCCACAGACCTGGACCTTGCCAGCTGCACTGGCTCCCGGAGATGGGCCCTTCCCCCTCCAAGTGGACAGCGCTGGCACGCACTAGCCCATGGCTTCACCACTAGCAATGGCAGGCGGCTGGGGCCATCTGGGGCCCATTCCGTTAGACACCCTTCACAGGGAAAACCCCTTTCCTCACAGAGCAATCCTGCAGAAATACTGCGTCAGCCAGGAGGGCATGGGGAGGGCAAGAGTTCATGACAATGGAGACAATCTTTTTACAAATTTATCCTGAGTGTCAGCGACTGTGCCCCAGGCTGGGGTACCCTTACCAGGAAATGCAGCTCAAGCTAGGCTGAAAACCAGAGGCCTACCTTAACCCCTTGCCATGTATAGCCCTTTGCAAAGCTCTCGGACATTTCCCTTGAGGCTCTCCACAATCCTATGAGCTAAGAGAAGGTGACAGGTGTGATTAGCAAGCTTCCATTTCACAGATAAACTAGGACTCAAGGGAGTTAAAGGACTTGCTCAAGGTAGTACAGCCAGTAAATACAGAGCAACGGCGGGACCCAAGGCTTCTAAAACCCAGGGGGAGCCCCATCCTGGACAGCAGGTGCAGACAGTGAGGTTTCTGGTGTTCTGAGGTAAGGGAACCAGGGCAGGGCATGGAAGGCCTGCAGAATCTAAGTGAGAGAAAGGCAGCCTGAAGAGCTGTGCCATCTGGGACCCCTGTGGTACCAGCACACCTCCCCAAGGGGCTGGAGGGTGGAGAGGGGTGGCTCCTGCCCTAAGGTGTTGCTGGCAGTCAGATGGGGACACAAAGGGCTGTCATAAATGCAGCAGCAGAGGGTCAAAGAGAGACCCTTTCAATTCACCCTCTAGACGGTGTGTCCGTTCCATCCATCTCCTCTTTCCTGGGCCACAAGCTTCATGAGTTCAGGGACCATCTGGCCATTGTGCCTGGCCCTCTCTGTAGGTGCTCAATCACTGTTGGTTTGAATGACTCTCAGATGAAGGGCTGTCCTCTTCCTGTCCAAGGCTGACCCTCCAGTGTGTACTCTAGAACCCATCTGATCCATCTCTTCTTCACTATTCCTTCTCTACAGTATCTTTAGCTTCTCCTTCCTTACCAGCTTCTTTTCCTCAAAGGAAAATTAAATCTCAAGTTTTTCCTATTAAAACAAAAGCAACACAAAACCACGTTTCCCAGAACTCATCCCCCTCTAGGTCCTGCTTTTCTCCTTTCCCCAACCAGTCCTCCTCAAAGCTTATACCCCTGGCTGACACTTCCAGCGCGACATGACACTGAGCTCTCACCAACAGCATCAGTGATCTTTTGATTACAAAACTTCAGGAAAACTTTTCAGTCCACTAGATGGGAGGTGATTAGGCAGAGGGTGAGGAATGGGGCTGTGGGCAGGCCAGAGAGAGCTGGCACTCCTTGGCAGGGGGATGCTGGAGCCTGGAGGTGGAGAGCTGAGGCTTGCTATGTCGCCGTAAGTAACCTGTGTCCTGACAGAGGCCACAGACCTGGGCAGAAGTGGGAAGAGAAGGGGAGGCAGGCAGGAATCTGTGACCAGATGAGACAAAATGTGCACTTTGCCATCAGCCAGCTGTCCCCAGCATGCCTGGAGTGGGATGATAATGCTAGCAGCTACCGCTGCAATGGGTTTGCACATTGTACAGACGAGGAAACTGAGGCTGGTGGAAGTTAATTTCCCCAGCTCACACAGCCGGGATTTGAAATTGGGCTTTTGTGACTTAAGTCCAAGCCCTTCCTCTCCATCACCTGCCTCTCCTTAAACATGTCTAAAATTTCCGCTGTGCTTGGCATACAGAGCATGTACTCCAGAAAACTTTGCTGCCTAGCCCTTATGCCCAGCAGAGCCTGTGTGGGGAGGAAGGTACTGGGGATACCTGGAGTGGGGAAAGGCCAGGACCATGCCTGTGTCCCAGTTTGGGCTTGGCCTGGGCCGGGGTAGGAGCAGTCTGCTGAGTCATCTCACTGCTGGGCTGTGTGACCAGCACAGGGCTCCTCCCAGCCTGCCTAGGCCCAGGGCCCTGGAGCCTCCATTCCAGGGGCTCCTGTGCCACCCAGCTGTCTGGGGTTGAGTTGGACATTCTGGGATCAGAGAAACTCTCTTCCTCCTCTGCATGGTCAGCGCTCTGTTCTGAGAGCACCCAGGCTACTCTGCCCTCCTCCTCCCTGACAGCATCTGATAACCCAACTCCTGCAGACAGGTAACTGGACATGCCTTTGCTTTGCAGGACCCTGAGCCTTTCCTCTGTGCGATTCAATCCCGTTGCGCCCACCGCAGGGAGCACGGATACCTTGATTCTCCTTCCAGCCCAGACCTGGGGAGAACAAAGCCCAGGACAGCACCAGGAACTTGGCCAAGTTCTCATGGCTTAGTTGGGGACTAAAGCGTGACCTTGAGTGAATTACTTTTCCATTCAACGGGGAGAGACAGAATGGACCAACGCGCTTCAACTGGCTGACAAGGGATTCTGTGGGCTTGCCCAAACCACAGGCCATTTACAAATGAGGAAGCCAAGACCAGCGGGGTGAAGTGGTTTGCCAAGCTTGCTGAGCAGTGAGTGGCAGAGAGGACTCAGACTAATTCACTCCTGGCTCCCACCGCCCCAGAATAAACAAACATATCTCCTACAACAGGAAGTCTTTCCTGGCGTCTAGCTTCAATCTTTCTGATATATATGAAAGAGTGTGTCACCTGTGTTTGTCCTCTTTGTGGGAGGTCCTGTGAAGTGCGTAAAGGACAATGGGGATCAGCCTCACTGCTGTCCCAGCTATTGGTAAGGTAAGGCGCCCTCTTCCCTGGAGGGGCTTTCAGCCATGCATTTGCAAGATTACCTCTACCAGAATACCAGGTGTCTGCTTCTCTACAGTCTCAGGTCAGCCTGGGCCTTAGGAAAGGGGTGGGTGTAGCCAGGTTTGCTTGGGTGACCAGTGGAGCAGACGGGGAGGGCCAGGTTGTCTTTAAATGGCACCTTACTCAGCCTGCAGCTCTGCCAACTGGGCATGGTGGGGGCAGGCAAGTGTTATTTTGGGACCTGAGGGGAGGGGAGGAAGAAGGCTCTGTTTACAGCTCTCCCTCCTGGGAAGGATTTGGGGACATGGGCCTCAGCCCTCCATCTGGCCCTCTGCACTCTGGGGTCTGTTCTCAGCCTAGCCTAATTAACCATCTGTGCAACTGGAAACTGCTGGATCCGCAGAGGTGCAGGGCCTTTCTTAGTGGCAAGAATTGCATTAGATTTAGGATTAGACTAATAATAGCTGACATTAATGCTTACTATGAGGCAGACTCTGAAATGCTTATGTTGACTTTAATCCTCAAAATCATACCATGAGACAGATACTGATATTATAGCTGTCCTGTGATTAGGAAATGGAGGTATAGAATTTACTAAGTAGCTTGCCCAGAGTCACCCAGCTGGTAAATGGCAGAGCCAGGATTCAAACTCAAGCAGTCTGTTTAGAGTTCATGCTCTGAACTGCTCACCGGAGTCTGAGTCCTCTCTGCCACTTCCTGGGCAGCAAGCTTGGCAAACCACTTCACCCCGCTGGTCTTGGCTTCCTCATTTGTAAATGGCCTGTGGTTTGGTCAAGCCCACAGAATCCCTGTCAGCTAGTTGAAGTGCGCTGGTCCATTCTCTCTCTCCTGTTGAATGGAAAATTAGGTTACTCAAGATCACAACAGGTCACTGGCAGAGCCTGGGTAGGAACCCAGCCTCCTGCCTCCACATGTTTTTCTGTTCTCTTGCGAGTGAGCCTCATTAGTCAGTGATGAGGCAAGGGGGCCAAGCCAGTGAGGGATCCATGACCAGGTATGAATTTGTCATCACAAAACCAGGTGTGGAAGAAGTGCCACATTCCTTAATTTTCTTTTAATCAGATACAGTCAGACTGAGTCCCTATCCTGCCCGCTGGTGGGGAGCTCCCCATTCTGGGGTCATGCAAAGGTTCTGGGATCTTGCACAGGGCAGAACACCAGGGGTGGGCCCTGAGGCCTTCTCCACGCAGCCTCTGCGGACACCAGCCAGGGGCCCTGCAAGGCCAGCATCTTGCCCTATGCAGAGGAGCACCCAGCACCCCCCCCCGCCCCCCAGGGACTCCATTCCCTTGGGCCGGGCCCTCATCTCCAAGTGCTGACGGAACAGGGCTGGGTCCTCCCCTTCACAGGCCTTGTGGACTTCTGCCCCCTTGTCTTCGGGACTCTGCCCTTCCTTTCTCTTCCCCTCTTACTCCAAGACCCTGCACCTCACCTCAGTTCACTCAACCTTTAGCCACAAGGTCCAGAAGCATGGCTGTCCTCCGGCAGTTCTTCCCACCCTGAGAGCACAATTAAGGCAAGGAAATGCCAATCATTCGGCTACATTCTTAAAGTGGAGGGAAAAAAACCTAGTGAAAGAAATTAATACACTAATATTTTAATGTCATGCAGATAATCACAGAAAAACTCTGCTTCACAGGTGGACAGCAGACTCTGCAGCCACCTGTTTCTACCCTGTTCCCCAGGCAGAATGGCGGCGCTGCTGCAGTTCCTCAGAGCTGCCCTCCCAAAGGCTCACCAAGACCCCAATTTAGCAGCAGCATCTGTGAAACCAACCTGAGTCATTCTGCTGCAGTGAGTCAGGGAGGCTGAGCCAGACACAGCTCCCAGCTCCCGGGGGAGGGGACACTGGACGAGGCCCTTTCCCCATCGGAGGTGCTTTAAGTAGGTTATCTTGAACTCTAACGACAACCCTATGAGGTAGGTACCAGTTCCCCAGTTTACAGATAAGAAAACCAAGGACTGAGGGCCGCTTGCCCCAGCTCCCTCCCTCCCTCTGCAGCTGTGTGAGCATGCCAAGTCAGGGCAACTCAAGACCCCGAGGCCCTCCTCAGCAGGCCAGCTGTTCCCACTGTTTGTCTTCCTGTAGTACATTTGCTAGGAAATCGTGGGTACCATACAGGTCTAAAACTGGTGTGATCTATAATGTTAGGAAATAGGAACACTGCCCTTGGCTCACTCAAAAAAAAAATGAGGGTCCTTGTTAGATGGTTAATGTTGAACCTGTACCAATCTGAGAAAGGTACATTAATTCATACAATTTGGAATTAAGTTACTTTTGACTGCTTTGCTACTGGACTCCAGATAAAGGATGGTTAAGATCTAGTGTAAACCTGTGGGAACAGGGGTATTTTTCCACAGTGACTAATACTGAGCGTCCAGCCTCCGCTTGGGCTGGGGAGCAGGGGGGGAAGACTCCCTGCAAACAACCACACGGCTGTCCTTCTTGGAAAGCCTTCTCTTCTCGGCCATCAGCTCCCGTGGATGCCCCTCCGTGGGGGTGCCCCCGTCCCCGGCGCGGCTGCAGCTAGGCTTCTCCAGTATGGAATCTCCCGCTCACTCGACCCAGGTTCCAAGAACACCTTTTGCACCTGTTTGGGTGGACATTAGAGGGCTTCTAAAATGCAAGCCTGATCACGTTCCTGCTCTGCTGAAAACTGCGTGGTCTCCCATTATCTGAAGAGGAAGGCCTTGTAGGACCCTTCATCATCTGGCCCTCATTTGTCCTTCCTATTTCTGACTGAAAAGCCCGTGAACCATAAACCCCAATACTAACCTGCTTATAAACTCTGAAAATCCAATTCTGTTCTATGATGGTCTTGAAAAATTTTCCCTGGAATGTCCTATCCCACATAGCAAATGTGTAGGGGAGGCAAGACAGAGAACTGGCAAAAAGGGAAATCTACTTGGACTACAATCCCATACTTGCTATGTGACCTCCAACAGGTAACATTTAATATCTCTGTGCCTTGGTTTCATCAGTGTGTAGACGGGGTAAACCAAACCACCTACTTTGTAAGGTCGCTAAATGATCTCAACGAGATAGTCCAAGTAACACTCTGAAAGCGACTGGCATTCAGTAAGTGCGTCAGGAATCTTAGCAGTCATGTTAGCTGCCTTGCAAGCACTCGGTTCAAGGGTCACCTTCACCACGCTACCTTACCCTGTTTCCATTGACCACTCCACCTTTGGGCAGGAGGGACCGCACCCAGTGCTTCCCTAAAATAGCACTGCCCACATTTATTGCATTCTGATCCCCTACTAGACTAGCTCCTTGAGGGAACAGGCCAAGCCTCTCTAGCATCTAGCCCTGGTCTTGCATATAATAGTGGTTTAATACTTGCTTAAATAGAATAGAAGCAGGGTAGCCAGAAACTGGCTTTGTGTTTATTTTCTTATTGGCCATAGGTCTGCCCGGCTGGGGTGAGAAGTGTAGTATGTCTCTCACTTTTCCAAAGCAGGGTCCCGTTTCCCCCAGGGCCTTCTCCAAGCAGAGCCGTCTCAGATGCTTCGAGCTTCTTTCCCTCAACAGTGTAGGTCCTCTAATTCTTGGTTTTGCTCTTGCAGATGCACTTCCCACCTATCAGGGAGCCACGTGGTTGAGCACCAAGAGGGAACAGAGTGCTCCAGAATCAGACAGGCGCAGGGAGACTGACACAATCTTGCGCACGACTCTGGACAGTGTGTCCACTACCCCAGCCAGGACCACACTGGAGTTTTGTGAAGACATGTTAACAGTTCCAGGACACTGTAGACTTACGGCTGGCACACAGCATTGTTACCAAGAGCACAGCACTCTATACTCTTCGACGTCCACAGATCCTCGTCGGTCCCTGTTTCCGCAGCTCGTACAGACAGCTGTCTGGATCCTACATTGTCATTCTTCCCAAGGGATTTCCTGTTATCTAAAAATTTGATCAGCATTTCCCCCCTATCTAGTACTTCTTTTATAAATGCCCTCAAATTCTCTTTTGGAATGGGTAAGCCATTAACAAAACCCTCCTGTCACAGTATCAAAAGGACAGAGCCTGGGACAATCACAGGTCACCCCACAATGGGCTATTCTGCAGTCTGAGTTCATGGCCAGCTACCAACTTCTCCATCTTCCTAATCCTTTATTTTACTCTGTCCAGAGTTTATCTAGTCTGTTAACACAATTAGACTGAGGCCGGTTTGGCATCACTTGCTCTTAAGTTCATAATGAACATCTATTACACCCCAGCGATGACGTGATCATCCCTGTTCATCGGCTTGAGTCATTTGTTGGTTCGTACTTCCCGATTAATGACTCTCATAGGTTGGTGGCTTGTGATAATCAGCTTCCTTTCTTGGCCTTTTACCTCCTTTTCTAGCTTCTAGTGTTTCCATTCATTTCCCTTCCATTCTCTTCACTAGGACCTCGGCAAACTCCTGGGAAAGCCCTGGGGTCCTAGCAGCCTATTCACTAGGGTGTGGAGACCCAAAATATCTTAGAGCAGTCCAGAGCTTTTTCCTAACTTGTCTTTATCTTGAACTTCCATGCTTTCTGACCATTTGGCATTCACTGCCCCTTTCAGACTGAAGCTAGTTCTCTGTGGCCAAAAAGACACAGGAGTTAAAATTGGTGCTAGAGTTTCATTTTTTAACTCCACTGGCCTCAAGAAGATCTTTTTTTCTTCCTATTCTGATGCTGGGTATAATCTCTTCTTCATCAACAGAATGGGAATAATACCCACTGTGTATCTGTTGTAAAGGGTAAATGGGATGATATATGTGAAAATGTTCTGTAAACACAAGAAGTCTCTGCACATCAAGGGGTCCAAGAGCTTCTGCTCTCAGCCACAGCAGTGTATGTGTCAGGCAGGTGGGCCACCAAATGATACCAGCATCATTTTCCTCAGGACTCAAGTTCTTCTGAGTGGGAGGCCCAGTCCTCCCCCCAAATCAGCAAGAGAACAGGAAAAGAGGACACTTGCCTAGGGACAACTTTTGACACTAGATGCGGACTGTTTTTCTGATTAGCAGGCCTACGAGTCTCAGTCTGTGTGAGCCCTATGCCTTCCTGAACTTGGCAGCTCAATGCTGCGGGCTCAATGCTGGGAGGTCATTCTGTGCCGGAATCAAGAGTTGGTTCAGCACCGAAGCCAACGGGTACTGCCTCAAGACCAACTAGGGAGTGAGTCTCTAAGGTTCAGACTGGTTTTCCTGAGCACCAGCTGGTGAGACCCCAATGTCACGACTCCCCTAACTCAAGGGGGGAAACCCGCAGGGGACCGAGGCCATATTAGCCTCAGAACCTGGTTGGCAGTAGACACACTGTGAACACACACGCCCTCAAGCTTTTCAAAGATAGTAACTCTGACACCCCCCTGCAGCTCAGACGTGGGAGTTAGGCACCAGGGACACCTAGTGGCACGAAGTCCCCATTAGCTACAAAGTCCTTAGGCTTCTGTTAAGCCTTGCAGACTACATGCCCCACAGTGGAGCCTTTCCTTGAGAGTGGAGATTTAGATTCAGTTTGTATATTTTCTCCTGTTTGTGAGACCACCAACCTTAAGAAATATTCTGTAGTTATTAAAAATGGGGCACCGAATGTGGGCACTATCAAAAAGAGAATGCTGGGCTTTACCTTCCTCTTGATTTTTTTTATCCTCGTTCACTTTTTGAACCCACAACAGACTAATTTCCCAGTTAAGGGACCTCCCAATTCTCCAGGAACCATTTCAAGCTAGGTTAGCTAAGGGCTCCACCTAATCCTTTCATTATAATCTCCCTTCTAAAAGGAACAGAAGGCAGAGGTGTTGAGACACCTTATGCCATGTGGACTAAATTCACTTGTAAAGATTACTTTACACTCCTAGAAAAATACACATTGCAAATCTGAGGGCTACAACTTAACTACTGTAGGGGATTCCTGAGGGAGCAGGGCAACCTTTGAGTATCAGGCTGTGTGGTAATGTGTGGGAGGCATATTATATATAGTTGGGTCAGGTGAACTTAAAAAAAAAAATCTGTTTTCCCATTTTTTTCCCCCTAAAAAAGGAAAAAACAAATTGCCATCTGTCTCGCTTATTGTGTGTGTGTGTGTATGTGCCTACAGGAATAGCTTGAGGGGAGGGGCTGTGTCATGCAGTGAGTCAAAAATAAGATGACTTCTTGACAGGCGAGTCTTAGTGTTGTAGAAGGGAAACAAGGAGAGGTCACTGGAGAGGGCTTAGAACACGGCTGCTTCCTCTTGTTCCTACTGAGAACCCACAGCATCTGTCGTGGAGGGCAGAAAGCACAATTCTCTCTCCAGGGCATTCCTATATGAATACATCAGATGTCCCGTGAAAGTAAACAGGTCTGTTTTAGAATATAAATGGCCATGACTTCCCATGCTCCTGAGGTGGGCAAAACAATCCATGAACACATAATCCTGGGCAGTACGTTTCTGGACAGGCTGGCAGAGGCTCTAGGAACAGAGGTGGGGCAGAGTTGGGGACAAAGAGGTGCTAGAGATGGGATATCTTCAGGGGGACTTTGAGAAGTGTCCTTTGTTCCAGCATTCCTAAGTGACAGCACGGGTCAGCATGGTCTGAACTGTCGTCAGTGTCACTCCGCTAAGGCTGAGGGCCAAGAATCAAGAGGCCGCTCCAGGTTGAGAAGAAAGTACACCTCCAGGCTGGTAAGGGCTGCGAAGGGCTTGCTGCTGGGTCAGGAGGAGCAACTACGGAGGGCTCCACCTTCAGATCCCAATGGTCTGCAGAACACGCCTCTCGCTGTCATTAAGGTGGCCTGAGAACATTAGGTAGCAGGGCTGCTGAGCGAACTGGCACAGGAAGTCCGTGAGGTATGCCTGGAAGGGAGGAAAAAAGTGGCACTACTGACGGCTCTCAGGGTCACCCACCTGCGTTGGTAAGAGCCAAAAGTGGCATAGGAAACCACGGCTCTCAGACACATGCCAGCACCCTGAGAGATGATCTTCTACACTACTGGATCTAGTTTAGGTTCAACCCGGAGACTAAATTCCAAAGGGAAACAACTATTCCCCAAGAACAGACCTCATAATCCACCCTGCAGACCTTTACAACATGGCTTCAAGAAGCTGGATTACAACACTCATATAAAACACTAAGGTGCAAAGCCCCAGCCCACCCAAAGCCCTGGGCTACTCAGCAAGACAGGAACCCTCTGCCCTGAGGCTCCCAGGATGAACTAGGAATGCGTTTGAGCCCATGTTCCTGATTCCACGGCTCAAGACATTGTCCCTTCAAGACATCTTCTCTGGACACCCTCACCTGCAGGTCCATCTGGTAGAGAGGATCCTTCAGGGCGTCAGGGTCGTCCTCCTCATCGTCCTCGTAGTAGCCCTCCTCTGTCAGACACAGCCAACACAGGGAGGGGTCAGGGCAGGGGCCCCAGGCAGACTCCGGGCGGTGAGGCATCACCACACGGCTGAGGCACAAGGGGTAAAAGCCCCAGTGATGTCTCTGTGGGCCTGCCTCTCCCCTTTTGCTGGCATCCCGTTTTTGGTACCAGTGCACCATAGCTGTCCTCTTCTCAAACTGCTTACCATATTTACTTGTAGCAAGAATGTCAGATAAGAGTTGGCCAGCTAAACCATCCTCCTCCTCCTCTTCATCCTCCTCCTGGTCCTCCCACATATCATTGGAGTCATCTACTTGGAGATGAGAAGCAGCTAGAGCATTTCACCAGCATTTTCCCTCTCCAAATCCAAACATGCCAGAACAGAAGGGTCCCAAGTGTTTCTGCAGTGTGGCCTGACATCCCCACTGGGATAACAAGGGAGGGCCACACCCTCCCAATGAGTTTGAATGAAGAACCGAGAGTTGTGGTGGGGCAATAAAAGGCCAAAGAGCTCTTGATAAAAACCAAACAGGAAGGGCTAAGAGTAGCTTTAGTTTGCCCCCAGCTCCTCCCCTCGAGACTGTGAGATTTCGTAAGGTAGACCTTTACATGCTTAGCCGTGCTAGTCATGGAGTAGGCATGCAATAAACCTTAAAAAAAAATTAGTGGCTGAATAAGCCAAATTGATAATTTGAAAATCTGTCATGTGATCTGCCAGGCTATAAGTCTCCTGAGAGTAAGGGCCTGGCGCACCTTGACTCCATTCTGCAGGCGTGGCGTGCCGAGCAGCATTGGCTTCCATGACGTTGGAGAGCTCGTTGATGATCAGCTTTAGGATCTTGACCAGCAAAGGAATGTTTGTCCAGCGCTCAGGGTCTAGAAGGAAAGAAAAGGCTTCTCGTAAGGCTGTCACTGGGCTCACTTCTGGCAATGCTGCCTTACCCTGCAGTGTCGCTCGCTGGACACAGTTCGTCCCCCAGGCTCCCCACCATCCCCAACTATATCCAGCCCCCAAAGAACAATTTAAGCTACATTAACTTCACTCTGCTTAGTGTTATAAAAGTTCTGAAGTTAGGAGAGGTAAGAGAGTTCAGGAATTAAAGGAGGTTTTTCCTAGGAATAAAGCTTGGAAATAAGTAACTGAGTTACAATACTTTAGTCCCCATAATTTGCAGTTCGAGAAACAGCACAGGTTTATAAACCTACAGTTGGAGAGCAGCTTTGCACTCAACCTACAAATCATAAGCCAAAGGCAATCTGATAAGGACATGCTGAAAATGGGTATCAGAGCCCCAGAACAAAGCTGGAAGCTGGGGCTCCCTGGTACCTCAGCCTATTGTTGCTACTTTTTAGCAGCAGGAAGGAACCATATGTATCTGATCCATTGTTCACCTAGTTCTCTGTCTCTTTTTATCGAACTCATCACTACCAATCATGTCTTAGAAATACAGATCAGCACTTCCCTGCCTCCCACGCGGGTGCCTTCAGTCCCTGGGGAGGAAGAGGGAGGGCGGCGTCAGCACCCACTCTTGGCTGCCTTGGAGCGGGTACGGGTGCCCTCATCCATGCTGTAGATTTCCTCCCCCTTCACGCGGATGTCCTGCAGCCGTTTGTCATCTGCATTGATGCCGTGCTGGAGCAGTTTACACAGAGCCACAGAGCTGGCAAGGAGGAGTCAGAAAGAGTCAAATCAGCTACCCATCCAGAGTTGACCTCAAGGAGATAAGCAGTTATGTCCTAAGACTCCCTCTTCTGTGGTGAGAATTCTGTTCACAACCAATTAGCACAGATAAGTGAGTTCACCTGAAAATGGGATTTAGTGTCCATGAGGTGGTCTAATGAGAACAGTTTTGAAACAAAGCTAGGGTGGGCAAGGCCCACAATGGCTGGCCACACTGGGCAGTGCAGCAGGTGATGAGAACCAGTGGGATACAAGTCCAGGACAGAAAACTAGCAAGCCAGGGTGAGAAGGCTTCGTTTTCTAAAGGAGAGTAAGCCATTAGCAGCACTTGGCTGGGTGAAGTCTGTGAAAGGAGGATCTCTAGCCAGCAGAGATTAAAAAAAAAAAAGATATATTACGTGTCAAATGTCTTGAGAATTTCAAGATGCCAACTATTCAAATACAGAAGTTAGCAATTTAAAGAAAGAGGGAGAAGCGAACACAAGAGGGCAGTGTGCTGTGTGGAACAGCAATCAGTGAAGCAGGTCAGGAAAATAGTTGATGTGAAGAGAGGCAGAGTGCCCAGAGAACATGAGACACTACCTGACTTTGCCTTCATACTGTCCATAGAACAGATGCTGTCGGCTCGTCCACTCGGCCATCACGAACTCCAGGGCAGGCTTGCCTGTGGGTCCTGGGAGGCTGCACAGGAACTCCAAGAGGGGTTCCAGCTGAGTGTGCACCAGGTGAGCGAACACCATAATCAGAGACTAGGAGGTGACAAGGACACTTGCTTCAGGGAAGGCGATTCAGAAGCTTAGGAAGCAAGAGGGAGTGGGGATGGCCATCATGAACAGGAGAATGCGGGGCTTTGCTTGTCAATGTTTCTTGGGTCAAGAGAGAAAAATTTTACTTGACTGTTCTACGTGGGCAGTAAGGGGGAGAGTAAAATGACTCAGGACCAATACACCTATTTCCATCTCTATCAGCTGGGGGCTGGAAAGCCCAGCTCCCTGCTGTCCTCTTACCTGCATCACACTGAGTGTCTCTGCCTGCTGCATCTTACTGAGGATGGCACGGAGAATCTGGTCCAGACTCTCGCCCAGCTCCCGCCCTGCCTTGGAGATGAGAGTAGAGACGAGGCGGCCCACGAAAGCTGCAGTGAACTCCGAGGTGCGCGGGTCCAGGAGCTGGCTCACCACTTGCATCACGTACCACAGCCCATTGTGGCCCTGCTCATCATGCCACTGGGCCACCTGCTCCAGCGTCACTGACACATAGGCCCGCAAGCACTCTCCACCATTCTGGGGACACAAGGACGGCAAGCAAGATCAGCCACCAGGGACAGAGGCTCTCAGTCTACATGGGCAAATGTTATGTTTAGAGGCCTCTGCCTCCTAAGAGGATGAGAACGACAGGGTTTGTGGTGAGCTCAGCATGCTGGAGGGAGAGTTTACTGTTACAGTATAGACATGCACCACACAGTCCTCACTTTACCTAGCAGGCTATCTCAGAAATGCCTGTTTCTCATCACAAGGGACAGAGGCCGAGCAAATTGAGTTTAATGATAAAGATCTACCTCTGGTACTGAAAAAACACGCCCAAGGCATAGCAATAATTGGGAGTAATACAGTTATTTATGGGAATAAGAACAGACCTTACACAAACCCCCATTTGCCTAGAGATTTCCAAAGGCCTATCACTTCGCTGACTTTGTTAACAGAAGAAATATCAAGGATTGACTTTTTCTGGCCCCAAGTCTATGTCTTTAGTCTCCTCCAGAGCAGCAATACCCAGATACAGAGGGACAGTATGTCTAGCACCCACATTCTTTAACATTGTAACATACCCCAAAGCCCAGAATGCTCGGCTTTTGCAATCAGAACCCTTCCTGGATCCTCTGGATAAAAATGGATTTCAGAGACTTGTATCTCAAAAGCATGAAAATGTCAGACTTCTCAGCCTACTACTTCTCTTCTCTAGTCACTGTGGCTCAGATACCTGCATGGTGGCGTTGTCATCTGTGTGAAGGGTGCACTGCGCCACAGCAGGGAAAGCTTGGCAGATGAGCAGCTGGGAAAGGGGAGGCTTTGTGTTCCGCACCACTGTGGTCAGGATATCAATGGCTGTCTGAAGGAGAAGAGAGAGTCAGAATTCCCTCTGGAGTTACGCAGGGGGCACCCAGCAACCAAGGTCTTCACTGTGTGGGTACAACACAGCAACCCAGAGAAAGCTCATTAATGAAAGGCAAGTTTCTGAAAGAAAAGGAACAGTTAGATAGACAATGCCCTCAGCCCCATCACGACAGCCCATGGCTAGATTGGCCCTGGGGGTGAGCAGGGTGGCAGTGCCCTGGAGAGCCAGGTGCCGCACTTAGTGGAGCTGTGTGGTGATGGCACCCTGTTCAGTTCACTGAGGGCACCTCTGGGTAGGAAAAGTCGTTTTCTTAAGGCCTCAAGAATCACCCACTGTCTGTGGGGCAAGCAGCACGCTAACCTCACCTCTGCACCGCTAAGGCTGCTGGCTTCCTGCCAGCAGGTGGGAACCTGCAGGTGTGCTTGCAGAGAGTTCGCCCCCATCGGCCACCCACCCCTCCTGCGACCACTCACCGCACAGAGCCCTGCGGGGATCTTGTCGGCTGGGGCCTGCATGATGCTGACTAGAGTGGGAATCAGCCGCATCTGCATTGGGCCCTGACAGGCTTCGATCTGGGACAGCTCCTTGAAGATGTCCTGAGCCAGCGAGGCAACGACAGGATCTGAAGCGGACAAGGCAACATGGAATCCCCCTGCCCAATGGTCTGCATGTACTTCTGGCTTAATTATGCCTGCTGTTTGGCCCTAATCTAAGTTAACAAGTTCTGCTTTATGTCACATACCTGGGACCTAGTGGGGCCACATGAATAACCTGAAAGAACAAGAGAGATGCTAGGTCTCTAAAAGGCACAGTGTGTGCATGGTTTCATTAAGTCAAGGACTTAGTGATAGCTACTTCCAAAACAAAATCTTTAATGTCTTTTATTCTTGTGAAAACTGGATTGACCATGAAATTAAATGCTTAAGGAAAAAAAAAAAGTCCCACTGACACTTTGTTAAAAAACATGGAAGTTCCAAAAGTTGCCTAAACATGGACATGTTCTCATGGGTCAAGGAGGAATAACATCTCCTAGGGGGTAGCCATGCTAGACAAGAACTCCCAAAGCCATTTCCAGGCAAAAGGTAAAACCTTCAAAAGCAGAGCCTTGTGAAGAAACAAACTTCAGCTTTACCTACTTTAAATGTAAGAAAAACAGCCTCCTCTATCTAGCCTGAAAAAATAAATGCAGTGTACTAAGATAAATGTGAAAAGATCATTGCAGCATTGTTTGTTAAAGAAAATCTAGATGTCTGTTAACAGAATGGGTAAATAAATTATGGGTGCAGACATTTTAGGGAATATTCCATGATGGTTGAAAAGAATCATATATATCTAAGAGTGCAATGTGGAAACCTCTCCAAAACACATTTTTAAGTGAAAAAACAAGTCAAATAAAATGTTTAGTATGATACTGTATTATACAGCCAACCCCTACCCCCATATAACCTTCTCAGCTTCAATACTGGAGCTCCCTCTTTTAAAACAAATATCCTCAATATCTTTTCTGCTAATGAAGTGTTAATAATACACACTCACTACAGAAAAACTTAAAATGCAGAGAAGTACTAAAGGAAAGAAAACACCTATAATTGTACCACCTAGAGAGAACTGCCTTTATTTAACATTTTGATATATTTTCTTCTGGTATTTTTTCTATATACATATCTACATATACATTTTCTTCTAAAACAAAACCAAAACTTGTATTTTGGAAAACTGTCTATTCACTTACAATGTAAGCAATTTCCAATGGCTTTAAATATTCCTTTGAAATTTGATTATAAATGGCTGCATAGCACCCTACTTTTATGGACATAATTCATTTAGTCTTTTTAATATTTCCAAATTTTGCTACTATAAAAAAACAAGTGAACACCTTTTTTCATAAATCTTTCCATGTTTCTCTTTCTTCAGTTTATCTCTTTTTCTATATTACAGTTCTAGTCCTTTTCTTTTAGTAGGCTTTCGACTTAGTTGCTCAAATTTGTACTTTACTTTCACAGTTCTGAATTATACCTCTTGCTTGTTAGCCCTTAATTCGCTTGCTGCCCAGCTCTTATTAGAGAGGAAGAGTTCCAGGAATAGGCGCTCTGCCTTCTAGTGCTGCCATTATCTACAGCACACTCTGCTAACTGAAAGCCACCTTTTCGGCTTCTGATGCTTAAGACCATCAGAGCCATGGAAATTTTCACTGAAATTCACCAGCCACCACCTTTCCTTTGGTGTCCCATCAACACATTGTCCTGGTGGCATACCGTTACTATACTTGAGGAAGATGGCGATGGTGAAGGGGCAGATTTTGCTTTCCATGCTTGCTGTGAACTCTGGGTCTACTGTACAAACGATGCACAGGGTCTCCATCACCAGGTTGAGGACCTCTGAGCTGAACTGGGCTGCGAGGTGAATCAAGCCATCCAGGATACTGGGGAGAAAGGGCTGAAGCACGTGGGTACTCTCTGAGACTTTCAGCTGATCACAGTAACTAGAGAGAGAAAGCCAAGTATTACTTACAAGTGGATCCCTCAATTCCTTTTTTTCTCCAAATCTGTATCACGTTACAGCATTTACATGTGTAGCTTTATGAAGTTACTTCCAGAATTAGCTAAGTTTTTATATCTTTCTGTGGTATATTAAATATCAGCACCACCATGTTTTTATTTTCTAATTTATTTCTGCTTCGGTCTTTGCCATTTCCTTTAAAAGTTCTTTTATCCTCTCCCACTTTGTTTTGAAGCAAATCCCAGACAAATCATTACATACAAATTATTAAGCTATTAAGTTTAAGTTAAATGCCTTGTGATTTCTTAGACTGCTGCTTTAATCACATTCCTAATCACATATTTTCATCTTTTCCAACACAGCTTTTAGTAGGAGACTGTTAACTCCATGTTATAAAAATGTCGTATTTTTTGGAGTTCTTTTGCATCCTAAAATGAGATCAATTTATATGAACATTTTATGCACACTTATCAAACCGGCATGCTATTTGTAGGGTTTTGAGTTTTCTATAGATAGGTCTACCTCATTCACCTCTTATTCAATCAATAAACATTTACTAGGCGCTACTTACCATGTCCAATAGGATACACTTATCATGTTCTGTATTCTGTAAGAACCTGGGACAAAACAGGACCCTTCCCAGGTATTCAATATATGATTTTTCTTAACATAATTTTAAAAAGTGTCTTATAACTGTGTTATTTGTATCAGCTGCTGGGTTAAAAGGTCCACAATGACCAGTGAAACCATGGACATTGATCTCAGACTTGTCCATAATTTTTTTGGTTTTTAGGTTCATAACATCTGGATTTTCAATACAACCACCTTGCTCTGATCTAACTTCCTTAAGAGGTGATGTGATTTAGCATTAGTCAGGTCCCAGCTCCTCAGATAGGCTTTGCATCCAACTACCAACTGGTACTCAGTTGTGCTCTACCTCCTCTCCCCTGCTTCTCCATTCTAAGGGTTTACAGTACTTTGCCCTTCTAATGAACTTGAAACTAAATGGTCTGGTAGATCACAGAGACTGCAATTCTGATGCAGATCATATGGGATCTTGTATGCCATGCTAAGGGAAGTTAAACTTCATTCTGGAAGCCAGTTTATCTCAAACTTTCTAATAAACTACTTCTAAAGCCTAATTTATTTGTTCCCCTACCCTAAAGTCTTTGAGGAAAGCTGACACTCCAGGAAGATGCTATACGTTTACCTTGTGGTTTCATGTACCAGCTGGCATACCCTGACCTTCTTCTGCAGAACTTGTACCTCAGTCTGAAGAGCACCACAGCAGACATGACAGTTTTAAACACAGGAACAAAAAAATCAGTTTTCCATTTCAGAAAGATCAATTTGACAGCTAAAATAATACAGACTGCAGTGGTGTGAGGTTAGAGGTAGAAAGAGCAACCAGGAAGCTATTGCAGTAATTTAGGCACAAGAAGTTAAGAATGTAAGCTATAGTAGTGACAGTGGGAGGAAGGAATAGATGAACAGTTTGAAAGAACCAAGACCTAAAGGTACACAATTTTTACTTTTACTCAAACAGGCAGGGCAGGCTTGGAGGTGGTAAATAGTAAGCTCAGTAGTGGACATGTTCATTTTCAGATACTTCTAAGATAACCATCCTGGTATGGATAGTTAACAGTGGATATATTAATTTGGAGCTCTGGAGAACGGCTGGCATAAATAGGATTTCAGAAATAAGACACAAATATTTGTTGATCACTATCTTGTTTCAGAAATGAGTTAAAGCAGTTTTCAATGATACATAAACTATGGGGGGAATAAATTAAAAACTGGGTCAAAAGAAGAAAGCAAGCATGGGTGTGAAATTACTGAAAGGCTGCTAGTGACATCAGAAAGGCAGTTTCAGTGCTGTTGAGGACACAGCCAGACTGGAATGGGCTGGAAACCTGAACAGGGAATGACCAAATGGAGCATCGTGCCTGTGCAGAAAGGAACAGCTAGGGCCCCTTCACGGGACAGTTTGTAACCTCGGACCCACTGATGTCAAACCAGTCTTTGAAATGTTAGGTAAAATTTTATAAAAGTGTGGTGTCCACTCCTCGGGTGTCCATGTTCATAGCTTTTGTCATCTTTCCAGAAATCTGTTACTGTTACACTTTTCAAGAAATCCACTGCCTATGTAGTCAAGAGTTGAACCTTAATTACATAACAATTACCTATTTTTCCTGATTATGAAAGTAATACAAACTTAAATACTTCAGCTTTATTGAGGTATATAAGTGACATAAAGTTGTACATTTAAAGTGTGCATTATGATTTGATACACATTGTGAAAGGTTTCTCATCTAGTTTGTTAACACATCCATCGTGCCTCACATACTTTTTCTGTGAAAATAAATTTCATTTACACAATACAGTGTTATCGGCTCTAGTCACCAAGTTTTGTTAAGATTCTCAGATCTTACTCATCTTACTGGTGTGATTGTGTACCCTCCCCCACTCCTCAGCAACCACTTTTTTCTACTCTTTTTCAATGAGTTTTATGTTTTTAGATTTCACATATAAGTGATAGCATGCAGTATCTGTCTTTCTTATTTCATTTAGCAAATGTCCTTAAGGTCCATCCATGTTCTTGCAAATGGCAGGAGTGCCTTCCCTTAGCTGAGTCATATTCTATTGTAAACATGGACCACAACAACTTTACCCATTCATCTACTGAGGCAGGCTTAGGGTGTCTAGGTATCTGGCTAGAGGCAGATACCTCTTTAAGATCCTGTTTTTATTTCCTCTGTTGTATACCCAGAAATGGGGTTACTAAATCATATGGTAATTCTAATTTTAGGTTTTGGAAGAATCCATAATGTTTTCCGTAGTGGCTGCTTCAGTTCACATTTCCACCAACAGTTTGGAGGGTTCCCTTTCTCCACAGTCACCAGTACTTGTTGTCTGTCTTTCTGTAATAGCCATTCTAACAGGCATAAGGTGATATCTCATTGTGGTTTTTGATATCTCATTGTGCATATTTCCCTAACAATTAGAGATATTGAGAACTTCTTTATGTACCTGTTGGCTATTTATGTGTCTTCTTTAGAAAAGTGTCTATTTTCAGAGCCTCTGCCATTTTTTACTCAGATAGTTTGAGTTGTATGAGTTCCTTATATATTTTGAATATTAACTCCATTATCAGATATATGATTTGCAAATATTTTCTCTAATTCAGTAGGTTGCCTTTAATTTTGTTGATTTCCTTTGCTGTGTAGAAACTTTTTAGTTTGATGTAGTCCCACTTGCTTATTTTTGCTTTTGGTGTCAAATCCAAAAAAATCATTGCCAAGACTGATGCCAAGGAGCTTAACTCCTCTTTTCTTCTAGGAGTTTTATGGTGTATGGTCTTAGGTTGAAGCCTTCAATTTATTTTGAGTTGGCTCTGGTGTACAGTTAAGGGTGTGGGTTCATTCTTTTGCATGTGACTGCCCAGTTTCCCCAACATCATTTATTGAAGAAACTCTCCTTTCCCCATTGCATATTTTTGTCTCCTTTGTTGTGTTTGTTTCTGGCCTCTGTTCAAATAACCTACATGTCTGTTTTTATGCTAAAACCATACTGTTTTGATTACCACAGCGTTGTAATATAGTTTTAAATCAGAAGTGTGAAGCCTCCAGCTTGCTATTTGGGGACTTATGTGGCTCCATACAAATTTTTGTTTGTTCTCTTTCTGTGGAAAATGCCACTGGAATTTTGACAGGGATTACACTGAATCTACAGATTGCTTGTGGTAGTAGAGGCATTTTAATAATATTAGTTCTTCTAATCCATGAGCACAGGATATCTTTCTACTTATTTGTCTTCTTCAGTTTTTTTCCTCAATGTCTAATAGTTTTCAGTGTATAGATTTTTTACCCACTTTAAATTTATTCCTTGGTATTTTATTATTTTTGATGCAATTGTAGATGGGATTGTTTTTTACATTTCTCTTTCTGATAGTTTATTATTAAGTGTATAGAAATGCAACTGATTGTTGCATATTTTGTATTCTGCAACTTTACTGAATTTATTAGTTCTAACAGTTTTCTTATGGAGTCTTTAAGGTTTCCCCTATACATCATTTCATCTGCAAACAGAGACAATTTTACTTCTTCCTTTACAACTTGGATGCCATTTCTTTCTTTTCTTTCCTAATTGCTCTGGCTATGTTGAATAGGAATGGTGAGAGTGGACAACCTTGTCTTATTCTTGATCTGGGGAAAACTTTTCAGCCTTTCACTGTAGTATGTTAGTTGTGGGCTTGTCATATATGGCCTTTATTTTGTTGAGGTATGTTTCTTCTATACTGACTTCGTTCAAAGTTTTTATTATGAATGGATACTGAATTTTGTCAAATGCTTTTTCGACGTGTTAAGATAATCATGATTTTTATCTGTCATTCTGTTAAGTGGCATATCACATTTATTGCTTTACATATGTTGAACTATCCTTGCATCCCAGGGATAAATCCCACTTGGTCATGGTGTGTGATCCTTTTAATGTGCTGTTGAATTGTTTGCTAGTATTTTGTTGAGGATTTTTAGATCTATATTCAACAGGGATATTGGCCTTAAGATTTCTTTTCTTGTAATGTCCTTGTCTGCCCTTGGTATCAGGGTAATGCTGGCCTTGAAAAATGAGTTGGAAATCTCCCTCTTCAATGTTTGAGAAGGACTGGTATTCATTCTTCTTGAAATGCTTGGTAGAATTCACCATGAAATTATCTGGTTCTGGAATTTTCTTTTATGAGGTTTTTTGGATTACTGATTCAATACCTTACTTGTTATTGTCTTCAGATTTTCTATGTCTTCATGATTCAGTTATAGTAGGCTGTGTGTTTCTAGGAATTCATCCATTTCCTCTTGGATATCCAATTTATTGGCATATAACTTTCACAGTAGTGTCCTATGATCCTTTCTATAGTATCAGTTATAATGTCTCCTCTTTCATTTCTGATTTTGTATTTGAGGTCTTTAGCTAAAGTTTGTCAATTTTGTTTACCTCTGAAAAATCAATTTCACTGATCTTTTCTATTGTTTTTCTGACCTCTATTTTATTTATTTCTGCTCTGATCTTCCTATTGCTACCTTTGGGCTTTACTTTGTTCTTCTTTTTCTAGTTCCTGAGGTTTTAAGTTACATTGTGATTTTTTTTTCTTAATGTAGGTGTTTATCTGTACTTCCCTCTTAGAACTGCTTTTGCTGTATCCCACACATCTTGGTATGTTGTATTTCCATTTTCACTTGTGTTAGGATACTTGTTTCTCTTTTGATTTTTTCTTTGCATTGGCTGTTCAGGAGTACGTTGTTTAACTTCCACATATGTGTGAATTTTCCAGTTTTCCACCTGTAATTGATTTCTAGTTTCATCCCACTATGATTAGAAAAGACACTTGGTATGATTTCAATTTTAAATTCACTACGACTTTTTCTATTATCTACCATCTTACCTCTTCTGGAGAATGTGCATGCTTGGAAGAATGTGTCTTCTGCTGCTGTTGGATAGAACACTCTGTACATGTCTGTTAAGTTCATCTGATTGAAAGTACAGTTCATGTGCTATGGTTCCTTGCTGATTTTGTTTGGATATTTTATCCACTGTTGAAAGTGGGACACTGTAGTCCTCTACTCTTACTGTGTTGTCTATTCCTCCCTTCAGATACTACTATTTGCTTAATATATTTAGGTGACTCAGTGTAGGGCATGTGTATTTACAACTGTTACATCTTCTTGATGGACTGACCTCTTTATCATTATATAATGACCATGTTGTCTCCTGTTATAGCTTTTGAGTTGATGTCTATTTTGTCTGATAAAAATATAGCTACCTTTGCTCTCTTCTGGTTTCCACTTGCACGGGCTTTTTCAATCCCTTTACTTTGAGGCTATGTGTGTCCTTAAATCTGAAATGAACCTTTTGCAGGCAGCATATTAGTTGAGTCTTTAAAAAAAAAATCCATTCAGATACTCTGAATTTTGATTGGAGAATTTAATCCATTTACATTTAAAGTAATTTGTGATAGGTAAGGGCTTACTAATGCATTCTTGTTAACTGTTGTCTAGGTCTTTTATAGTTCACTTGTTCCTTTCTTCCCCTCTTTCTGTCTTCCTTTGTGAATTGATATTTTCTGCAATGGAATGCTTTCATTCTTTATCTTTTATGTATTGTAGATTTTTGCTTTGTGGTTACCATGAAGCTTACATAAAACATTTACTAGATAGTAACAGTTACTTAACATTGATAACTTAACTTTGTCTGCATACACTCTACCCTTCTATGTCCTCTTTTATGTTTTTGATGTTACATTTATTTTGTCTATTCATTACACATACTTAGCTGGTTATTTTTAATGTATCTGTCCTTTAACCTTTATACTGGAGTTAAGTGGTTAACACACCACCATATTACAATATTAGAATATTCTGAATTTACCTTATACTTACCTTTAGCAGTGTGATGCATATTTTCATGTTATTAATTATCATCCTTTCATTGTAACTTCAGCATTTCTTGTAATGCAGGTCCAGTGGTAAAGAACTCTCTCACCTTTGTTTATTTGGGAAAGTCTTTATCTTGCTTTCATTTCTGAAGGGCAGCTTTGACAGGTAAAGCATTCTTGGTTTGCAGTTTTTTCTTTCATCATTTTGAATATATTATTCCACCCTCTTTTGGCCTGCAAGGTTTCTGCTGAAAACTCTACTTACAGCTTGAGGAGGGTCCCTTGTAGGACATTTGTTTTTCCTTGCTGCTTTTTAAATTCTTTGTCTTTAATTTTAGATTCTTATAATGTGTCTTCAAGAGATCATTTTGGATTGAAATTTTGGGGTGACATAATAGCTTCATGAACTTGGATGTGAAAATCTCTCCCCAGATTTGGGAATTTCTTTCTGTCTCCCACCCACCTCCTTCAGGGACTCCAATAATTCACAGATTGTTTTTCCTAAAGGTATCACATAGTTCATGTAGACCTGTCTTCTATTTCAGAGATTCCTTCTTCTGCTTGTGCTGCTCTGTTCTTGATGCTCTCTACTGCATTTTTCATTTCATGCACTGTATTCAGCTCCAGAATTTGCTTGATTCTATTTTATGATTTCTATTTGCTGAACTCATTTTGTATGTATATTGTTTTCCTGATTCAATGAATTGTTTTTTTGTGTTTTCTTGTAGCTCATTCAGCTTCTTAAAAGAGCTATTTTGAATTCTTTATCAGGTAAGTTGCAGATCTCCATGTCTTCGAGGTTGGCTACTGGAAAATTATTGTGCTCCTTTTGTGGTTTCATGTTCCTTAAAATTTTGTGTAGCTGTTGTCACATCTGAAGTAACAGTCACCTCCTCCAGTCTACTGAATGACCTCTTCAACATGTCCAATCTTAGACATTTTTTGCTCCATGTGCTGGAATTTCCCTGCTGGATTCCTGGAATTCCACAAAGGCTCTCATCCCTGGGTGACTGTCTCAATCAGTTCTTTTCCAGGGGCTCCTGGACCACAGCTGAGAGGGGCTACAGCCAGTTCACATGCCACTTCAGGGTCCACAGCTAGGACTGAGATCTGTACTCCTGTTACCTGACACACAGGTGGGTAAGATCCTCCCGGGGTTCCTCAAAAAACTAAAAATAGAAATACCATTTGACCCGGGAATCCCACTCTTTGGAATTTACCAAAAGAATACAACTTCTCAGATTCAAAAAGACATATGCACCCCTATGTTTATTGCAGCACTTTTTACAATAGCCAAGATATGGAAGCAATCTAAGTGTCCAACAGTAGATGAATGGATAAAGGAGAAGTGGTACATATACACAATGGAATACTATTCAGCCATAAGAAAGAAACAAATCCTACCATTTGCTACAACATGGATGGAGCTGGAGGATATTATGCTCAGTGAAATAAGCCAGGCGGAGAAAGACAAGTGCCAAATGATTTCCCTCATTTGTGGAGTATAACAACGAAGCAAAACTGAAGGAACAAAATAGCAACAGACTCAGAGACTCCCAGAAGGAACTAGTGGTTACCAAAGGGGAGGGGTGTGGGAGGGTGGGTGGGGAGGGTGTGAGAAGGGGATTCTGGGGTATTATGTTTAGTACACATGGTGTGGGGGGTCACGGGGAAGACAGTGTAGCACAGAGAAGGCAAATAGTGAATCTGTGGCATCTTACTACACTGAAGGACAGTGACTGCATTGGGGTATGGGTGGGGACTTGATAATATAGGTAAATGTAGTAACCACATTGTTTTTTCATGTGAAACATTCATAAGAGTGTATATCAATAATACCTTAATAAAAAAAAAAAGATCTTCCTGGGTACCTCAGTGTGTGGTGCTGGTGACAGAACCCAAGCCAAGTGGAGTGATAGCCAAGCCCTCAGGGTATGGAGCTGTGTCTATAATGTATTAAATGACTTGGGCTCAAATCCTGCCTCTGTTAATTCATCGCTATGTAACCCTGTGCAAGTTATTTATCTCAAAGCCTCAAATTCTTCACCTTTGTAAGAAAGAGAGTTGGTCTAGATGATTCCAGAGCTGGACTGAATTTAAAGGAAATGAGGAACAAAAGGGGACAGGATATATCTGGTACTCATGGAAGCCTGAAGTGGTTTCTTTTCTGTCCTTCTAACATCCATCCTGCAGATCTTCAGCAGAAGTTTCCAAGCAACATATTCCACTGGACAACTGCCATTAAGGACTTCTACTCTGAGTAATTTTCTCTTAAAATAAAGGTCTTATCACCCCCAAGTGGCATACTCACCCCCAGATGGCTCTCACAGCAGAAATTCTAACCGATGGGGGTTGTGTCTCATGAAGACCACTAACTGTTGCCTGTAGAAACTGCTGGATCAATTCAGGGGACATAGCAACAGTGAATCGACTAGCAGCCCAAAGTGCCCGGCCCAAGAGGAAAGGAGACACTGGGAGGAAGAAAGAGCAATTAGGGGCTGGACAACAAAAGTTCCTGTTACTTGCCCTTCTCCCTTCCCACCTCCACTCCTCACCCTGTCACAATAACTGTATACTTGTAATATATTCAACATAGCAGAGAAACAGCATGATGTTATAAGATAAAAGCAAATGCAGACCTATGATAATCATTTTCCCAGTTTCCGTTTTCACTATTTGCAAAGTAGCTATTAAATATTCTTAGACTAAAAAGACTTCCACCTCCATTCCTACCCCTGGCTCTCATATCGCTTATCCATGCTGCTAAATGTCTTCTCCATTGTTTGTTTTTTCCTACTCTAGGACCACTATTGGAACATTGTAAATTATAGCTGTCATACTTTTATTTAAAATCTGTCATTGAATTCCACAGTCTACCAAATAAAGACCATCTCAGAATGGCACTCAAAGCCCCCTAAGATCAATGACTCTAGTATTACCTATGATTTCCCTTTATTCCTTCTAAACTCAAGCACACAACCCTCCCCAATAACTCACATCTTTGCCATTTCTGTGCTTTGTTTACAAGCCAACAACACCTCTCCTTGCCTTACCTAACTGATCTTTTGGGAGTAATCCTAACTATCTGTGCTACTATAATTCTATCTTTAATTTTCTTACATGTTATATATTGTTTGCTATTCCAGCCACCTGTGTAAGGATTACTACTCCCAGCCTATTATAAGCTGCTTAAGAACAGAGACTATACTTATTCAGCCTGTCATAGGGCTTAAGTTAGTTACTTGTACAATAAACATTTAGTTGATGGGAACTATTCACCAGAACCTAACACTTTGTGACAAATAATTACATAGTAATTTATATAATATAGAGTAAAAGTTCTCAAACTGGAAGCCCCAAAAGTTAAAACCATATTCACTGTTAATACCAAGAAATTATGTGTCCTTTTTCACATTCATTTTCTCAAGTGTAGAGTTTTCTGGAGGTTACATGTGTGACACCATGGCTCTGACAGCTAATGGAATGTATGCTTTCATTTCTTTTATTTTAAAAACTTCTCAGTTTTAATATCTAATATGTTAAATATTGATATATTAAACTCACAGAACAATCGTTTTGGGATCACCGATACTTTCTTAAAGTGTAAAGGGGCCCTGAGACCAAAAAGCTTTGAGAATGGCTGGCGAAGAAAAGCTTTTAGCTATAGCCAAGATAATAAACGCTATATATTAAACCCTTTCCAGTCTTCATACTAAATATTCTCAAGTCTCCATTAATTTTTGAAGATTCTTTGCTAGGGCAAATTCTACAAAAAATATGTTTATGGGTTTGAAAAAGTGCTCAATCAATTACTTTCACTCAACACGTAATTAAGGAATGCTTATCACATGCAAGGCACTGTGGGATACAAAGATGTATTGGATATGATTTCTACTCAAAGACTTTACATTCTAGTAGGAGAAAGAAAACATATTCATCAACTACAATATAACGAAACATGTGATAAGTGCACAGTAAAGAAGGCTATTCACAATGGATCTGAGCTCCTGATGCTCAACCATTTTAATTCTGCGATTCAGAGAATGGAAGTGATGGCGTAAGGTATCCTGTAAGATTACCTAATTACGGTCTGAGTAGAATGTTTCCAAATGGCTTAAACTACTCAAAGGGCTATCTCATGGAGAGGCAAGTGAATGGATTGAGAAGGGAACAAACAATACCACATGTCCCATGATTTAAGTATTCAGAAAAGAAGCAAAGGCTTTTGAAATGGGGGGCGGGGGTCTGGCTCTAAGGATGAGAATAAGGGATGGCCTGGGCAGGAGCAATGTAGCTGAAAATGTCACACAGAGAGACAATGAATTCTTAGCTGTTCCTCTGCCAGAGAAATAAGTCTAATATATTAGAGGCTACTTTTTTTTAAGGCAAGGAGCTAATGAAGATATGAAAACAGAATACTTTAATTATTTGGATATTGGCCAAGAAATAAAGTTTGAGAAAAATAACAGGAAACAAATAGGAAGAATGAGTCTGACTCAAGCTGCCTGAGGGTATTCTAGACTTAATAACGACAGAAGAACTCAAGCCACAGTTCTCAAGGTACAGCAACCAGATTTTCATTCTATTCAAATGCCAAAAACACCATAAATGTGAGCACTGATTTTGGAGAAAACATGAACAGCCTGGAAGAATTATGAATGAGGCAGTATCAGTCTCTTAGTTGGTAAAACTTGAGCCAAGATCTCTAGACTGTTTCAGAGGTTCAGATGAGTTCAAGCTCTAGGGGGAAAGAAGAATTTCCACCTAAAGGATATATGAATACCTGACTTACCTATCTAAGTGAACAATACAACTGAGTTGATGACAGGTCTAAAGATCTTCTAGAATCCAGGGGTTGTGCTGAAACATACCTGAGATGTTGAGGTCCGCAAGGATGACACTGGTCAGGAACCCATGCATGTCAAAATGGATCCTGCCATTTTTCACACTGTCAGTGATGGTGGCCTTCACTGAGCCCAGGGCAAGCATGCAAGCCTCGTGGATCTTCCACCTGTGAAAGGGATACCACGGCCTGTAAAATAAACTATCCTGCACCAAAGATAGTATTTGAGGAGGGAAGACTCAGGAAAGGGCATTCGAGCACAATCTGACCCCAAACAGCCATTATCTGTCCTTCCAATATAAACCTATTGCTGAAAAAGTGACAATTTTAACAACAGACTTTTAAAATTAAACATGAAGTAAAAATCCTTCTTTTCAAGGGCTTTTAAAAAAGGAGTAAAATAAAAGCTCTTAATTATTTTAAAGTTGGGGAGATCTGCTTTAAAACAGATGACTCAAAGCAAGAATTTGCTTGCCTCCACTCTAATGCCCAGGACAAGTGTCTAAGTTTTCCTTCCGTCACTCGCTCTTACCAATGTTCAGTGCCACTGTTTTTAGTTTGCTCGGCTTCTTGTAAATGCCGAGTGGCAGCAGCAGCCAGGGCTGCCGCACTCTCGTTCTGGAAATCAGTGGCCACGGCCTAGGGAGAGAGGAGAGGGGCTAATGAATCTATCTGTGCAATTAAAACCATCTTGTCTGAAAAAGCAAGTTTAATTGCAAGCTGAATGGTTCAAACTCTTTCACATATGCATGCTAAGCCCTGTTAAGTGTATTAGAAATATAAGCCCTATTAGTTCAGCGTCTCTAATAAAACTAAAGTAATACTGATACTTCCACAGTCCAGGCATTGGGAATCTAATAAAATGTGAAGCTTCCTTTGGCTACATTCAGCTACGTGTAAGTGAGTAATGGTAGGTTCAGCTTTGGATGACAAAGAGCCAGATATTTATTCTCTGGGTGCCTGACTGTGGAAATAAAAGGTTCATCTACTAACTGAAACACTGTGATCTTTCACAGGTGCCTTAGAAAATACTAAAGGACAATAAGAAGTATTCGCTCACAATGAGGACAAACCTCTCACCCAATGGGCAGCAAGGGGCAGCTTCTTTACAGAACTTCAGTTTAGAGACAATTACACTCCAGTCAGAGCCAAACTACACAGGAGCAGATGTCTGGATGTTCATCTCTCGGCAATCTAATTTTTTTTTTAAGTTTGCCTGCCTCTGGTTTGTGCTACAGATTCTTGCTAAAGAGTGGATTAAACTGAAATGTTTCTGATTCAAAACTATTCATATTCACTAGAACACTTTATCTTCTACAGTTTTTACATCTAACAGTCACTTGTAAATCAGAACCAGTGGCAATGACTTCGGAATTCCTGAGTCTCCAACTTCATTTGAGATGCTCTCCTGTTATTGCCCCAAAAGTCTAAATCAAAATCACACAACCACACTGCTCAGATGAGTTTGATGTCTAGAAAAAAGAGGAAAAGCCCAAGTGACTGATGAAGATTATTTGGTTGAAGCATCAGGGTAAACCTTTCTTTAAATAAAGGTTTAGATGAAAACATTGAAATGTAATAAAAAGAGATCTTTAAATTCAAAATAAAGTAAAAATCCTTACCAGCAGTAAGTCTTGAGCTGCAATCCTAACAGTATAGGAGAAAGTATCATCATCTTCATCTTCTACAAACTGCTGGGGGTTGGCCGTCCACACTTTAATCTGCAACGATGAGGCAGTTAGGTCTGTGTGAGGCTGCTCATCGGGCTCAGGGGTTCCCGCATTCATACAAGCTGGTAGCTCTCTCCCAAGTATGACTTACCTGTTCCTCAGTGATTTGCATGTACAGGATAATATAGTAAATCAACTCAGGCAAAGCTTTCTTAACAGTGCTTTTGAATTTGCTGTTTTCAAGTAGAGCATGGACAAATTCAAAAATGCTAAAGACAAGATTTTCAAAGCCCAGGACTTCACCTATAAGACATACACAAGGGGAGATGTTATGACCAGAATGCAAAAGCAAAGCAGGCAGGCTGGAAATGAACTACATTATCTTTGTAAATTAATGAGTGTTTAAAGTACTTGCTAATTAGTATTCCCAAGGGAATGAAAGACAGGACTGATGAGTCAAAGAAAGGAACCTTAAGAATAGTAAATACTCGGATTTTTCAAGTAAAAGGATCAGAAACACTGAGTATATTTTCCAGTGAGTATATTTTGACTTGCAATGCTTAAAAAATTTTTAAACAGAAATGAAAGTATTATCATCTGGGGCCCCAAAATTAACATAGACAAAATGCCAGGAGGCTGGATTAGATGGCCTTTTAAGGTATCTCTTCCAATTCAGAAATTCTGTGACTGTATGAGGTTTATGCAAATGCCTACAAGGAACAGATTAAATATTTTCATTTTTACATCTCTCTACATCTGATATGCTAAAAGGAAGCTCAATTAGAAACTCACTTAAAAGAGTGAAGTCTCTAAGTTACTGCTCTTCTTTTGTCTCTGGTTTCTTTTTCTTTTCCTAGGTCCCTTTTCTCACTAAGTGGTATATCTGTTAAGATGAGATAAACTACATACCATCAGAATCCACAGGATCTTCTACTTCCTCTGTGTAATTTACTTCTGTCCTCACATAAGTATGATGAAGAGTAAAGAAACAGAATTTGGAGTCTGCTTTATATATATTCTACAAGGGAATGTTATCCGTTCCAACACTAAGAGTAGGTACTTTAAACAACTCATTTAAAAAAGTGGAACCACATGAATAAGACCCAGTGCCAGATTCCCAACTACAGGTGGTAGCGGGTCCCTTAAGCTTTCTGGAAAGGATATAAAGCTGCACTCTCAGTTAGGGTATTCCAAACTATAGGCAGAATCTGCTGCATGGAGGACACCATGTGCTTTGGGAAGTTTTTCACCAGGGCTGTCACTGCCTGAGAAGTTAAAGAGAACAAGACCCAAGAGTTACAAGTGATACAGGAGAAAAATAATGGTTTCAGACCACTCTCTTAAACTCCAAGTATCCAATGGTGGCAAATGCTCACCTTCAGGACTTCCATCTTAAACCCACTGTCAGATGTGGGGCCATCTGGTATCTGGAGGGCCTGAACAAAGGCCTCTGTGAACTGCTGCACCACAGGGAAGATCAGGACCTTGGCGGCACCCTGGTAACGGAAACCAAAGTCAACACGGGACATACCCCTAATCAGTGGCTTCAATGCACACATCAAACACTGAGGTGTGAGGCTACTGAAGAGCTCTTCAGGCTCAGGTTCTGTCAGAAGGGTGTGACTCTAATGTCACTGGGGGTGTTACCTTACACACTAGCTATTCCTCACCAGAGCATTCTTAAAGCTATTACATAGGATCAACTTTTCAAAACTACTTCTGAATCACAGGAATCAGTGTTTATTAGCTAGCTTTGTTTCACATGAAAGGGCCATAAAGGAATAGTAAGTTCTGGGTGATGACTAGTATAAATAGGATGTAGAAGCAATAAGGCTCAAACAAAGGGAAAGTAAGTACGTACAAGTGAAATTTTCAATCAAAATGTTAAATGTATCCACAACACTTGTTAGTGTGCATTCTGGAGCTGCTATAATGAAGTGAGCCACTGGTCTGCCGACAAGGGAAGGCACTAATAAAGACTTCTAAGCATGAACTGTTACTGACCCCAAGGCACACCTACCTTTTCCAGCTCCTCCATGTTACAGATCATGTGCGCACAAGTGGTAAAAATCTCCACAGCTCGGGAACGGGTTCGAATGCCATACACCTGGAGAAAAAGTTATAGCATAGCTTGGGATAGGTGAGCATGCATCTGCGTCTGCATATCTGTGTCCAGAAGAAAAACTGACTAGTCAATCCTGACATGGAACTGGACTTGCTAGAGATGGAAAGTGTCACCCACTCAGGTCCAGGAGACAGACCTCTTCTGTAATTCAGAGAATGAAAGGCAGCAAAATGTTAAGAATTTATTGGAATTAGCTTTACATATAGGCCTCTGTGGGCTAATCTGATTGAAAATATTAGGCTGCGTACTGCTTGAAATCCCAACATGGTCAATGTATTTCTTTTGAAGTGCAGATCCTTGGCAGAAGGCAGGGAGTAGCAATGTTAAAACATTACCCATCAGGCATTCACATTTTACTGTGAATGAGTTACCATTCATATACACATCAGTCAAATATATATGCAGTTTATTAGGGGCCTATAATGTGCAATGCAGTGATAGATTACTTCTAGTACTTAGCTGAACAAGCTCAGGGGGAGATGCCCCAGTGAGTCTCTAGATGCAGCATAAAGGCACTAGGTTCTTGGTGGCTCCAAGACACCAAGGGGTATGAGATAGAGGAGGCAGTATTGCAATAATTTCACTCTTTTATCAAAGACTTGCCCTTGCAGTTAAAAGTGAAAGGTCTAAAGATCATCCACATTCAGATCTTTGTCAGTTCCTGTCTTCAGGTATGGGGAGCAGCGGCAAACACAAGTCTCCCACCTGAGAGGGGGAGGCTGACCACAGCCTGAGCCGCTCTTATCCCTGTGACCTCAGAGCTGAGTTTTCATACCTCGGCCATGGTGAAGATCTTATACATTTCTGGGAGAATGACAGGAGCAACAAGTGGCATCTGTGTGTCTGTTACTTCTCGAGTGAATTCTACAAAGAAAAAAGGAGTACTGTAAAAAAAAATACTGCTTTATAAAGACAAAGCTGTGAAAATTTTTGAACTGTTTCTAGGTAGCAGTTCCCAAACAGCATACAGATAAAGACTGGGCCTGGTGGCCTCATCCTGTGGAAGGAGAAGTAGCAAGAGGTTTTATTTTTTAGGAGGGGAAAGAATACAGAGATAAAGGAAAATACACTGGATTAAGAAAGAAAAATTTCATATAAATACTGAAGGAAAATCTATAACAGAACTGTTAAAAACCCTTGCTTGTGAGGTTACCTCAGGAAAACTCTGTATTAATCCAGTTCGTGCCCATGTGTCAACGTTCGCACTGGGAGGCATCTTACCCTTGGGTCCACTTTCTTTACCTTCCTTGGCAAGTTGGTTTGAGGCACGTAATAAAAAGTGCGCAGGCTTAGTTGGTCAACTCCATTCTGTATATATTAACCAGTGAATGACATTTATCAACCTCGAAGTCAGAGGCTGCTGCTCATTGGAACAGAAAGGGTTTCTACCATATGGAAGTGGCAAAAAGCATCCTATACGTGGAATGACACTTAAAGGTGAGGAAATAGGGTTCATACCTTTCCCTTGACTTCTAAACAAACCCCACAAGGCACTGAGAAAGCATGAAGGACTCTAGATTTTGTCTTACGAAGCAGCGGAATCCAAGTCCTTGAGTTCCCAGGTCTGTTAATTTTGCCTGCTGCTTTTCCGGCTCATCTACATTATCACTACAGAAATGGAGCTGATCAACTGGGACATTTTTCAGGAGGATCTACAGCTAGAAATGCAAGTTGGCACTTTCAAGGGGTGAAATATACACCTCACAAATCTCCAGTGATATTAATCACCTTAGAAGTCAAATAAAAATCAAATATTCAAGGTTGAGTCCTCTTTACTAGCTGTGGGTTCCTCCTGAGGAATAAATTCCAAAATTTTAACAGTAAATTGAGTGTTCTATTTTATTTACAAACTCAAGGAAATTAGTTCCAACAATGTGATGAAGGAAATTAGTTCCAACAATGTGATGAATGGCATATTAATGAAAAGAAGTTTTATGAAAAATGCAGTATAATTTAATTCTACTAATAATGTGCTTAACCACATTTTTTACTCTCCTATAGTCATTCCTGGTAGTCTCAATTTAGTAACACTTTATAAGCATAAACCCAAAATAAGTTTTCTGAGGCCAATCAGCAAGTCAAAAAAAGCCCAAGACACCAAAAACATTTCAATCTCCAAACTACTTTGAGTCAGAAAAAAAAGCTGTAGGTTGTAGATCAAATATTTCAATCCTTAGCTGCTGTGTTTGCATTTCCTTCACACCATTAATTTTATTAGCTCTTATTAATAAATAAAAAAGTTTGATGGGAAGCCTTATTAACGGGAGAATGGTACAGTCTCAAAAAGCACTGAAAAGCATCAGTCCCCGCCTCCTCCTGGGCTCCTGTCCATACACCGATGTCCTGCTGTCTTCATGCACGCTCGCACCGCTGCTGTCAGAGTGCAGTCTATCCTCTTTTGAAAATATGCAGAACAGCTATATGGGAATGGAGGAGGTTGGCAGCTGTCCATTCCATGTCTGCTGACTCCATCACAAAAGGATATACATTTCCCCCACAGTTTTCCTTGTGGCTGAAGAGAAGTGATCTCACCAAACAGTGATTTCCTTAGACAAGCAAATGAAGGCTCTTTTCAGCACCCCAACTATGATAAATATTCAACCACCCTTTTCTCCAGGTTTGAGACTGGAAGGGAATAAGCTTCCTTTCCTTGGTGGAAAAACCTATCTGTTTGCTGGTGTTTTGGCACCATGAAGTTGTAAATAAAGAATCCTAGAAGGCTAATTCCATGGAGAGAGAGGTATGTGAAGTCACTTGAATAATGAGTCCCATGAGAGAAGCAAGGGAGATGAGCAGGGAAGTGAAAATCTGAGCAAGGATCAGTTTTTGGTAAGTTTGTTCTATAAACTGAGCACCTGTCACAGATAATAATACAGTGGGTAATTAACAAAGACAGCGAGGGGATAGGAAGAGAGGGTTTGAAAGAATAAAGTGGAGGAATTGCTTTTGGAAATAGAATTGATATCATCTACCATCAATATTACATGGACTAGTAAAATTGGGCCCAGAAGCAAAGTTCAGTAAACTGAGATTCAAAAAACTGTAGAAATGGCATTTACAACTAGGTAAGAATAAATTTCAGGTAACCTAGCAGATCATACAGAAAGAGTTAAGATATAGGTAGGACTTCCACAAACCTATATGAAGAGAGGGGAAATAAGATTTCTTAAAGAGCAATACAAGATGGATGACATCTGGATAAAACAGAGTAGTGACTTCATCTGGGGGAATAGGAAGCAGCACAGAACTTGGAAAAGACTGGGAAACTCAGGCCATACCTAGGTATATATGGAAATGGTTCTGTGAGGGACTGATAGAGTAATCAAGCTTAGAAGTGATATCCACCCAATATCCTTGGCCTAACACTTGAAGTTTTATCAACTTCTCAGAACAGAAAGAAACTATGCCAATGACTATGTATTCTCTAAGCTGGTCAAATCAAGGTCAGGATTATAGAGCTACACTGTTTTTGGTCTTCTTTTTATATTTCTATAAAAATTCTATTTGACTATTCTTAACTTTGCCTTGGTTGAACTAAATAATAATACATCATAATGATAATCACAATGGCTAAAATATACTGAGTGCTTACCACACGTCAGTTTTGTGCTAAATACCTATGTAGATTTAGCTCATTTAAACTACCAAAAACTCCTCTTTGAGGTAGACACTATCATTATCTTAATTTCATATACAAGGAAACTCAGGCTCCAAAGACTAAGTAACTTGGGTCAAGATAAAGCCAGAAAATGAACTGAAATCTTAGTGCTTACCCGCTACGCTATTAGTACTCTATTCTTAAGAGCTAAGGTTTGCCAATAGTAGAAATACTCCACCTACTTAATTCCCTGGGAAGAGTCAATGGAGCAGGACAGACACGGAGATTAAAACAACCAGGAGAGAGGAGTAGCATCGAGGAGAGCTAAACTTCAATTCCTACTGGTCAGAACTGTTCTATCACATAGCTTCTTGTAAATATTCTTGTCACTTGGGATTCAAGTACGAATACCAGGGAAAAGGCTTCTGATACCTGTCAGCACTCGCATGGCTCCATGGACTGCATTTAAGTCTCCGCTCACCAACATCTCCATGAGCAGGTTGAAGAGCTGGGGCCAGGCTTCAGGCCAGTCCCAGTGGGCAATGGCTGACACTGCATAGGCCACACTGGAGCGCACCTTGCTTATTGATTCTCTCAACCCGTTGGGCAATAGCTCCCGGATAACAATTTTTGCCTGTCGAGGAGAAAAGCCCACCTGCCATCAGACCAGATTATAGTGACCAGCAAAGCCCTACCCAGTTTATGTGGAAAACAATGTGCCCAAGAGACTATATGTCTATTGAAAATGGCAACATATAAACTTGACAACTAATTCAGTAAGAGTTCACCTGTGAGCTCTGAGCTTATGCTGTCCGTTAGAATAGTCACCAGCTACATATGGCCCTTTGAATTTAAATTAATTACAATTAAATAAAATTAAAAACCCAGTCCCTCAGTTGCACCAGCCACGTTTTAAGTGCTCAACACCCACATGTAGATAGTAGCTACTGTACTGGTCAGCAGACACTGACATTCTCACAACGGCAGACAGGGCTGCTCTAGACCTCACACTGCAGCGCTTCTCAGAGGCCCAGAATGGTTGCACAGCACTAGAGTGAGCAGAAATACTATTTCACTTAATCCTCAAACAACTCTTTGAAGTTCGAGTATAATTCTCATTTTAGACACTGAGGAGATTGAAGCTTATAAGTTACAAATATGTTTCCGGTCTGTCACAGCTAGTAAAAGGCAGAGCTGGAATTTGAACACAGGTTGGCCTGACACTTGAGCTCTGATCTATAGTATGTTGCCCATAACGCCAGGTACTAATCAGCCTCCTTTTCTGCCTCTTCTGATTGCTGCATGCTGTCACAGAATGCTGACAGCCCAATCTCTTAAAGGGCCCCTCAAACCTCTACAGGTAGATTAATCAACTTACCCTTTCTGTGGTTTCAGGAGGCCTAAACTTCTCTGACTGTGCACACCAGTGAGTCTCCACATATTGCTTCAAAATGACTGAGGCCAGCTGTGAAGAGAATAAGCCAAGTAGCAGAGCAAGAAAAAAACCTTTCTTCCCTTATAAAAACACATACATGGCCCGACACATTCATTGGAAGTATACTGAAATCTGGTAAAAATACTAGGTTATTTATAAATTGGCCTTATTATTTCTCTTTCTGATAAGAAAGTTTCACTACCAAGTAAAGTGAAATTACTTATAAATTGGGTCAGTCTGGACTTACCTGACGGATTGCCAGTGCCCCCTGGGGATCTACAGTTAGCTCTGCCAGGTGAACACCAAATTCTGAAAGAGAAAATTTTATTATGAGTCTAAGACCACCAAGGAAAGCCAGAGCAATTTACTGAGCTCTAACCCTGATGGTAATTTCAGAAAAGACCTTGATTCATTGCTTCTGAAAGCGCTGATAACTGCTAAGGTTGACTCCTCCAAGTAAGAGAAACAGTTGGCCTGCAGGACATGGCTATTTACAGTGAAAGTTCCATGACTCTCTCATTTTCTCCAATCATTGCATAGCATTTTCCAGCCATCCTCCTTTACAAGATAGCAATACCTTTCTCTTAAACCAATGAATGTAGTGTCTAAGTGAAAACTGGTACCACCTAATGCCAAAGAAAAATTAAAAGATGAGAATTCAAGAGTTGCCCAGATATGCACCACCAGATAAAAGATGATTAAATCTAAGAAAATCTAGCTAAAGTCCTAAATACAACTGTTGAAAGTGAACAGTTTCCAAAAAACAATGTGAGCAGTAGTCTTGAAATGCATATTGGGAAGCTATAAACAACTCTTACTCTCAAATTAAATTAGATCCTTCAATGCAATCTCCAACCAAATCCCAATGATTATTTGCAGAAAATGAAAAGCCCATCCTAAAATTCTTGGGTAATCTCAAGGGACCTTAAATAGCCAAGATAATCTTGAAAAAGAGACCAAAACTGGAGGATTCATACTTCCTGATCTTTACAAATCTACAGTAATCAAAACAATGTGGTACTGGAGTAAAGACAGACATACAGACCAATTGAACAGAGTAGAGAGCCCAGAAATAACCCTCCACATATACAGTCAAATGATTTTTGATAAGTGTGTCAAGATTATTCAGTGGAGAAAAGCCAGTCTTCAATAAATGGTGCTGGGAAAACTGGATATTCACATGCAAAAGGATGAAGCCAGATGCTTATCTAACACCATACACAAAAGTTAACTCAAAATGGGTCAAGGACCTAAATGTAAAACCTACAACAATTAAACTTTAGAAGGAAGCACAGGACAAAAGCTTCACGACAATGGATTTGGCAATGAGTGCTTGGATACGACACCAAAGGCACAGAAAACAAAAGAAAAAACTGGACTTCATAAAAGTTTAAAAACTTTTGTGCATCAAAAGACATTATGAACAAATTAAAAAGGCTACCTACAGAGAGGGAAAAAAATCTGCAAATTATACATCTGATGGGGATTAATTTCCAGAACATACAGAGAACTCCTGAAATCCAACAATGAAAAAAACCTAATTAAAAAATGCACAAAAGTCTTGAATAGGTATTTCTCCAATGATTACGTATGACTGGCCTATAAGTACATGAAAATAAGCTCAACATTACTTATCATTAGGGAAATGCATATCAAAACAACGACACCAATCGCACCCACTTGGGTGGCTATTTTATATGTATATATAATATATATATATATATAGAAAAATAGAAAACAAGCACTGACAAGGCTGTGGAAAAACTGGAACCCCTGTGCACTGGTGGTGGGAATATAAATGGTACATTTACATTCTGTGGAGAGTAGTAGTGGTTCCTCAAAAAATTAAAAAGAGAATTACCATATAATCCAACAAATTTCACTTCTGGGTATGTACCCAAAAGAAATCAAATCAAGGTCTCAGACAGATATTTGTATACCCATGTTCACAGCAGCATTATTCATAACAGCTAAAACATGGAAGCAATCCAAGTGCCCACTGACAGATGAATGGATGAGCAAATGTGGTATGTACATACAATGGAATATGATTTACCTTTAAAAGAAAATTCTGCAATATACTTCAATTGCTACAATGGATGACACTTGAGGACATCATGCTAACTGAAATAAGCCAGTCATAAAAGACATATGCATGATATGTCATACAACACTGTATGAGTCCACTAACATGACGTAGAGAAGTCAAATTTATAAAGAAAGAAGTGTAACAGTGGTTGCTAGGGGCTAATGGAGGTGAAATGGGGAACTATTTAATGGATACAGGAATTTCAGTTTTACTGCAAAGAGTTATGGGGATGGATAGTGGTGATCATACAACAGTGTGAATGTATTTAATACCACTGAGTTGTGCAATTAAAGATGGTAAAGATGGTAAATTTTATGTTAAATGTATTTTACCACAGGAAAAAAACACTTAAAAATTTCTAAATTACACTTGCAAATAAACCAAATATTTATCTGTGGAAAGAGGAAGAAGAATGTAGACCAAGTATCATAATTTTCACATCTCACATTTTAAGGCTGTGCTATCCAATATGGTAGCCATTAGCCACAAGAGGCTACTGAGTACCTGAAATGTGGCTTGTGAGAATTGGAATGTGCCATAAATGTAAAATACACACCAGATTTCAAACTCAGTATGAAAACAAAATCATGTAAAATATCTTAGTAATGTTTTTATTGATTACATGTTGAAATAACACTTTGCATACATTAGGTTTAGTGAACACAGTATTAAACTTTTTACCTGTTTCTTTTTACCTTTTTAATACAGCTATTAGAAAATTTAAAATTTCCCAAGGACTCACATTACGTATTTATTGGGCAGCACTGTTCTAGAGAATGAACAGCAGATTTTCAGATTTGCTCAGATATGGCAGGTGCACAGGTTACAACAGGCTCATCCCTCCCATTTGGAGGAAGATATTGTTAAGTGGGTTTAAGAGCATGGGGCTCTGGATTTGGGCAAGGTTGGTTCAAATTCTGAAATTACTATGTCCAACCTTAGGCAAGTTACTTATCCTTTCTAAACCTCAGTTTCTCACCCACAAAATAGGGATAGCCAAGCTACCCTGTAAGAACTGTAAGATACAATGCATGTAAAAGTACTTAGCACAATACTTGGCACATAGCAAAAAACCTTGAAAATCAGTATTGTGGCAATCTATATCAAGATTCTGTGGCATTTTTCAGAGAAGCAGAACAATCCTAAAATTAGTATGGAACCACAAAAGACCCAGAAAAGCCAAAGCAATCTTGAGAAAGAACAAAGCTGGAGGCATCATGCTCCCTGATTTCAAACTATACTACAAAGTTGTAGCAATCAAAATAGTATGGCACTGGCATACTAAAAACAGACACAAAGATCAATGGAGCAGATTAGAGAGCCCAGAAATAAACCCATGTATATGTAGTCAATTAGTTTATAACAAAGGAGCCAAGAATAATATAATGAGGAACAGTCTTTTCAATAAATGGTGTTAGGAAAATGGACAGCTACATACAAAAGAGTCAGACTGGACCACCATATTATGCCATACACAAAAATTAATTCAAAATGGATTAAAGACATGAATGTAAGACCTGAAACCACAAAGCTCCTAGAAGAAAGCATAGGCAGTAAGCTCCTTGACGTCAGTTTTGGCAAAGACTTTTTGGATTTAACACCAAAAGCAAAAATAAAAAAGCAGGACTATGTCAAATGAAAAAGCTTCTGCACAGTGAAGGAAACCTTCAGCAAAACAAAAAGGCAACCTACTGAGTAGAAAAATACTTGCAAATTATATATTTATTAAGGGATTCATATCCAAAAAACAAAGAACTCATATAACTCAACAGCACAAAACAAAACAGACCACAATCTGATTAAAACCCAAGCAGAAGAGATATTTTTCCAAAGAAGACATACAAATGGCCAGCAGGTCCATGAAGAGATGCTCATCACTAACTATGAGGAAATGTAAACTGAAATCACAATGAGATTATCACCTCACACTTGTTAGAACAGCTGTTATTAAAAACATGATAAATAAGTGTTGGTGAAGACATGGAGAAAAGGGAACCCTTGTTCAGTGTTGGTGGGAATTGGTGCAGGAAAACAGTATAGAGGATCCTTTAAAAATTAAAAATAGAACCATCGTATGATCCAGCAATTTCAATTCTGGGTATTCACCTGAAGAAAACAAAAATACTAACTCAAAAAGATATATACACTCCTATGTTTACTGCAGCATTATTTACAATAGCCAAGATACTAAGTGTTCACTGATGGATTAATGGTTAAAGAAACTGTGGTCTATATACACACAGGGAATATTATTCAGCCAAAAAAAGAATGAAATCTTGCCAACTGAAACACCATGAATCCACCCTGAAGGCACTGTGTAAAGTGAAGTAAGTCAGACAAAGACAAACACTATATGATTTCTCTCCTATGTGGAATCTAAAACAAACAAACAAAAAACCAAGTTCATTGATAGTGGTTACTAGAGGCAGAGGCTAGGATAGGTGAAATGGGTGAAGGGAATCAACAGGTACAGACTTCCAGGCATAAAATAAATAAGCCCTGGGGAAGTTAACATATAGCATGGCAACTATAGCAATGATACTGAATTGCATATATTTGAAAGTTGCTAAGCAAGTAGATCTTAAAAGTTCTCATCACAAGAGAAATAACAATTCTGTAACTTAAAAAAAAAGTTATTGTACTATTACTTTTATTGCCCATTCATAAGTACATGGTTTGTCTTTCCTGTCCGTATAACCAAAGTCACTTTCCATGGTAGCACTATCATACTGGGTTTTACTGGAATAGCTATCCAAAAAGGGCTTTGATGCCAATAGGAAAGCTTAGTATCAAGAAAAAGTCAATCCATACCATGTTTCATGTTCAAGGCTCATCCAAGCAAATAGGTAAAAACCACTAAAAATGATCTCTTTTAAAGAATGTTTTATTTTGAAGTAATTTTTATACTTAAAAGCTTATGATACAAACAGTGATTCTGTGGCATCTTACTACACTGATGGACAGTGACTGCACTGGGGTATGTGTGTGGACTTGATAATATGAATAGAAGTAGTCACCACATTGTTTTTTCATGTGAAACCTTCATAAGAGTGTATATCAATAATTCCTTAATAAAAAAAAAGCCTATGATAATAGAGTTCAGGGACATTGCACAGAGTTCATTGGTGCCCTTCACTCATATTCTTCTGTTATTAACAACTTATACAACCTGGGTTCAGTGACCAAAACCAGGCAACTAACATGGTAGTACTATTACCTGGACTACAGACACTCACTGTCCTTTTCCTGTATCAGAATCCCACCCAAATCTCACATTGTATTTGGTTGTCTTGTCTCCTTAGTTTCCTACAATGTGTGACAGTCCCTCATTTTTTCCTTGTACGTTATGACCACACTTTTGATGAGTAATTAGCAGTTATTCTGTAGGTGTCTCAATGTATATTTAACTGAAGTTTCCTCATGATTAGATTGAGGTTATTTATTTTTGCCAAGAATACTAGAGAAGTAATACTGTGCCCTCAGTATATAATCTCAGGGAATACATAATGCTGATAAATTTTATTACTGGTAATGTTAATAATAATCACTTGGTAATGGAGGACTGCTGGGTTTCTCCACTGCAAAGGTACTATTTTTCACTTTTAACTGATACAATTCTTAGGAGAAATACTTTGAGATTATGTCAATATCCTGTTTCTCTTCAAACTTTCACCCACTGGTTTTGGCATCCACCTGTGGATCCTGCCTGAAACAATTACTGTACTATTTGCCTAATGGAGCTTCTGTATTTTTTATTCTCTTTATACTTAATTGTAATTCCTTTATAAGGAAAAACTGTCCCTTCCCCTTTATTTATTTACCCAATTATTTATTTATACCCATATGGACTGATGCTTATTTATTTTACTCGATGGGTTTTAATCCAATGCTATCATTATTTATTTCATTGCTCAAACTGTTAGACTTTGGCCATTGGCACTTATTCCACTTGGCTCCTGTGTACTCTTACAAGATCCCATCCTTTTTCAAGCACTTCATTATTTTCTGATATCACAAGATATTCTAGGCCCAGCTTTTATTTTCTCTGCCTAAGCCCTGGAATCAACTTTCTCTCCAAGGATCCCTGGTGCTTTTTAGTGGAGAATGCTATTTAGAAAATAAGAACTGGGAGATAGGTGAGCTTATTGGCACTGGGGTGACACTGCTCCTAGACGCTCTCAGAGAACAGCACTAGGAAGCAGACGTATGTATACTAACATATGCCTACACACACATCCATCCATCCACCTTCCCAATCCATCAATCCATATATTGATACTTCAGAAGCCAATCCAATACCTCAAGGTTCATTCTCCTTTTCCTCCTTTCCTTATTTGTAATTCTTTTCTCTGACAATGATAAATCTGGCTCTCATGATCTAATACATTTACGTATTTGTTCAATCTTAGTATACACATGAACTAATCACAGAACTATTAATCTATACTATGAAAAAGATGTATTAACTGGAGTACAATTTTTGTATATAGTTCTTTTTGACTAATCTTATAATCTGCAGTCAAAATACTGTTTTCCAAAGTTCTTAGGTTAGTTCTTTCTTGCCCAACACCAAATAATAGTTATGTTATTCATTTGTAATACAGTTCGGTTCATTTGTTACTACTTGTATTCCATTTTGGGCCACCTCCATCGTTTGATTTTAATTATTTACTTATTTTGGGGTGTATAACATTACAAGTAACTATTACTATAACTAGTAACATTACTATAACATTACATAGTAAAACATTACTATAATTCTCAAAGTTAAAGCTACACAAAAAGGCAAGTCTTGAACTGTCCTTCCAAGAACTGTCATTCCTTCCTCATCCTTATTAACTTCTTTCCACCCTTTCTCCACTACTTCATGTGAGGAACCAATCAGTTTCTGATTTATCTTTCCTGTATTTCTTTTGCATAAATGAACAAATACATGTGTATTTTCTTATATCCTCTTTACATGAAAAATAGTATATTATAGATACTCTTTTGCACTTGCTTTTTTTCAGTTAAATTATATCCTGGAACTCATTCCAAATTGGCTCAGAGAGATTCTCCATTCTTTTTTATAGATGCATAATACACCATTGTAGAAATGTACATATTTTGTTCAATCACTCATCTATGTATGGGCAATTAGATTGCTTCCAATTTTTGCTTTTATAAACTATGTTGCAGGAAATAATGCTGTGTGGTATGTATTTTTGTACTGTTGAAGACAGACCTTCAGGGTAGACTCCCAAAAATGGGATAGCTGGGTCAAAAGGCAAGTGCATACGTAGTGATGTTAGGCATGGCCGCATTTTCCTCCAGAATTGTACCAATTTGCCTTCCCACTAGCAATGTTAAGAGTGTTTCTCTACAGCCTCATCAACATAATGTATTATCATAATTAAACATTTTTTGCCAGTCCATAGGTGAGAAATGCTATCTCAATGTTCTAATTTGTATTTCTCTTAGAATGACTTTAAACTTTTTATGTTCAAGTGCTGTTTTAGTGTCTTTTTCTTTGTGGGGGGAGAGGTGAACTGTCTGTCTATCCCCATTTTTCTGCTGGGGTTTTGGTTCTCTGTTCCTCAATTTTTAAGAGTTCTTTATATGTCAAGAATATTATCCTTTTGTTTGTGGTACAGGCTGTGAAACATTTCTATCAGTTTGTCAGTTCTCTTTTGGCTTTATTTTTTTTTGTCACAGAAATTAAAAATTAATTTTTCTATGCAGTCAAATTTACCAATCTTTTCTTTTATTGCTTTGGATTTTGAGTCATATTTAAAAAGCCTTTCCTTATGCAAGATTAGGGAAAAAAATCACCCGTATTTTATTCTAGAACTTGTATGGCTTCATTTAAAAAATATTTAGATTCACAATCCATTTGGAGCTTAAACTTTTGTATGGTGTGAAATACCGATGTAATTCCAAATGGCCACAGTCGTCCCAGCACCCTCTCTCTTTTCCAAAGTTTGTTTTACCCCCCAATGACTTGAGATACTACGTTTATCTACACTAAATTTCCATACACACTGTGTGCCTATTTCGAGAATTTCTGTTCTACTTCACAATTCTGTATGACTATTCATATGTCAGTGTCATGCTTTTTTTAACCATAGAGGTTTTATATAACACAGTAATGTCTGGTAGAATACTCCCTCTTTATAGCTTTCTCTTTTCACTGTTTTTGAAGCTGTTTTTCCATGCACTTTAGAATCAACTTTATCTCCTCTATCAAGTTGAGTTGCCCTATCCAAGGATAGCATGTCTTTTCACTTGTTCAAGTTTACTCTTAAGTCTTTCAGGAGTGTTTAAAAAGTTTCCCCTAATAAGTTTTTGCACATTTCCTGTTAATTTTACTCCTAAGTATTTAATTTTGTTGTTAATGTAAATGAGTTTTTTAGAAAACACTATTGTGTCCTCTAACCTTCTGTTTGTGCATATGAAGGATACTGATTTTTAAATTTTTTATGTCCTGCTACTTTACTGAATTCTTAATTCATTCCTTTTACATCTTTATTTTAAGCTGTGGTTTTTGATACAATCCTACGGCACCTGTCATTTCCTTAGGAAAGGAGAATTTTTACAAGACCACTGCAAAAGAAGCCACATTATTTATAAAGCATTTACTAAGTAATTAAATCACAAGTAAATACTTGAAACCTGCGGAATTACCTCTAAAAATACTGAAATCCATTCTCATTCTTAGGATTAGTCTGGCTAGTTCAGACTGCTAAATCTGTAACACTCATTTTATAACAAAAGAAACAGTAGGTGTCTACAACCAAAGATATGGAAGTCAACCTTCAGAATGGACAAAAACACAGACAAATCAGATACAATTTAGGAAACCTCTTGGATACCAACTGATGTTCAAGCTGAATGGCAAAAAGTGCTCTTGTAAGGGTATCCACAGCTCCTTTGAGTTCAGATACTTAGTGTGATAATGGATGCTAACTTCAAGGTCCTAAGTCTGCTAAGAATGTCACTTTCTACCCAGGTTGGGCTTCCCTGGACAGCTAACTGATGCTGGTGTGCTTCATGTGACATCTTTCGGAATGACCTATAAACGTGTTCATAAACTACCTGGGCCATACAGCATTTTCTAAGGCTTATTTCAGTAATTTTTGCATGGACCACTATCAAATGGGTTTTAATGTTCCTGACAGGAGCACAATTTTTAGATTATCACTACTGGAACACAGAGAGATCAAGCTGAACAAAATCTTCATCACACAGAGTGAAAAAGATACTGAGATATAAAATGAGACTTTTTGAGATGGGTTTAAAACTTGAGTTGAGGCTCTAAAATTGAACAAATCTGAATAATTACCTTTCTAATGAAAGCACAGAGATTGTTCCTGTTGTAGGTGAACAGTGAAGCTCACAGAAGTGAAGAACCATGCATTTTCTACCAGTCCACACTGGCGCCGACTAGAAGAGTCATTACAGCATGAAGACCAACAGTTCAGGGGTCTTTTCTCATCAAATCTACTATTTTTAAAGAAAAGTTTAGTGTGGATACATTTTCTCCATACCAGTGTCAGGAGAAGGCAGTACTCTGGTGACAACCACAATGCCTAGGAGCTTTTTTGTTCTAATACAATCTTTAAATTAATCTTGTCTAGTAAGCTATTGAAGATCATACCCCAATTTCTACTAATCACCTTGTTTCACATGTCATGAGATTGTGAGGGATGGTGAGATTAAGAGATGATCAAAAGAGACGTGGCACCCAGAAATCTAAGTCAACCGTACGATCAGTACCGAAAATAAGCATTACAGGATAGATTTTATTTGAAAAGTTTATTTCCTCCACATAGGAAAGAAGCTTGAAAGTTTGAGTAACATGACTCTCAGCTCAAAAGACTTAAAGGGAAAGAAAATCTTCAAAGAATATAATCCTCATAAACTGAAGACAAGTTTTAAAAACAAAATGGATAAACATTTTCTTCTCTACAGGTTCTTATAGTTTCAAAAATGGTGACCACAAGATTAACTCTGATTTGGAAACCCCAAAAATTCAAAGAGAAAGAACCCATTTGAATTAAGTTATAAGGAAATATAAGAGGGAAAATATCAATTATTATTTTATTTAACCCAATTTATTCTGTCTAGACCATATACCCATTAGAAATACGGGGATCTATATTAGTCACCATAGAAGAGTTTCATACCATAAAATTTCAGTTTACTTAAAAGCTTTGTGAAAAACTCTTTGTAAGGAGTGATAGTGATGGTGTGGTGCTAGGAGCGAACTCTGTGCTATAAAGCTAAAGCTCAGAAGGAAAAGCCAGAAAAAAAATCAAGTTTTGTTTTAAATCTGATCAACACACTTGCTCCTATCTGAATATTGCTGGTTTCTGTTAAGTAGTAAAAATCCTATTTATAGTTACTCATTTAACAGAGATCATACAATAATTTTTGAAAAAATATAATTAAGTGTCTATAAAGAAAAAGTGCTCTTATTTATTTTGTTGTGTTGGGGAAATCTCCAGTTTTGATGACTGATGCCTTTAACATAATTTCTTTAGAAAGCACTAGAAAGAAGAGCTGAATAACTTACTTTGGGATGATTAAGACAGGGGAATGCAGACATACATAGCTGTTTTATTTTGTCTTGCTTGGAAATGACCAATTCAGATTAAACTAAGACTCAATCTATGAAGTTAAGCCAAAGACAAACATTCAAGTGGTTTGTATGAAGTTAGCTTTCTAAAGCCATTTTTGTTAATTTAATTTCTCCAGTTCCTTTTCCCAAGGTGAAGTAAGGAGAGAACCATTCTGTTCTTTTGCAGTTTCACCCTGACTCCAGGTTCTTAATTATACCTTTAACCAAATCTTCCTTTCTAAGGAATCTTTTGCCCGCTTTTCTTACTCATTCTCTTTAGTCTTCTGCTCCCCTCTCTTGTTATCTTTGCTCTCCTTTCACCCCAACTGGCAAAATATTATCTATCTAGAAGTTGGCTTAGAAGGGAAATCCAAAGGACAGCATGGAGGATAAAGAATAAGTTAAGAAATTCATTCTATTGATGTTAAGGGTCTACAGTGCTTTGACAGTCAGGGAAGCCACTAGCAGAAAAACTGTGAATAGGGACTGTTTGGAGAAGGAGGCAGTTCTGAGCAGAGCTCTTGAGAAGCCCCCCTTCTCTCTTGGGGTTTGGTAAACACCACAAAACCACAGCTGAAAGGAAAAAGAAAACTCCACCACTGGCCTTTTTCCGAGCGTGGCCGCCTTCCGCTCGGCTCAGTGCCCGCCACATGCCCAGGAGTGCGTCTGGATCCTTGAGGGGCTCCCTTCGCAGGTGACAGTGCTTACGCTATACTGTAAGAGAGCCAGAAAAGTGCCCATGAGAACCAGAAAGCAAACTTCCAGCCAGTAGGATCATCTCTCTAGGCATCTAAGATGCGGGAACCAACACAGGCATCTGGGCAGCAGCTGAATGCCAGGAAAGTGAGGGAAAGAGAATTTTCCCCCTCCCCAGTTCAATATAAGGGTGGTAGAAGGAAAGAAAAAAATGTATTTTCTGTGACATAGCTACTGGAAGCAAGGCAGAGAAGACTAAGTCAAGGCCAAATGATGGAGAAAAACGCCTTCATTTCTAATAGATAAAAATAAACAATTAAAAGAAGAAAATGACCTAGGATCTAAATCTAGTTATATAAGAAAGTCTGTGCTATGCTAGCCTGGAGAACTGAAGCTTACGAATGTAGGGAACTCATTCCACCACTTGGGTGATGCTGCTCTTAAAGTCGAGAGAGAAGGAAAAGAAGGAAAAAACTTAATTCTAAGAAATAAAAATAGTAAAGCATAAATACACCAAAAATTAAGAGCTGACATTCTCAAAAATCATCATCTTATCATAAGTCAGACAGAAGAGTAGCTGAAGCTGAGTACAGAACATTAGACTTTCATATGAGATATTTGGAAATTGACAATCTTTCCAGTCTTTCTAATTACAATGTTAAAATGTTTGGTATGACTTTGCCTTTAAATAAAAAGTATTAGAATGTTCTAACACATCCAAAAGACTTTTATTTTTATTCTACTGAAGCAAAACTAAATTCTTGCCAACTCTGCTGATCAAATTCAAAATCTCAATCTTCCTAAGAAAAATGAAAGGGTGCCAATTACCTACTGGAATACTATATAACATAGAAACTTAAAATTTCAATTCAGGATGAGAGTGCTGTCTAAAGAGGGTGGTTCGGGGCACCATCTCCTTCCCCAATAAACTCTGTTAATTAGGCACTAACTATTCAAAAAAAGGTTTGCTGGGTTTCCCTCAGACTCCAAGGGACTAGGAAAAAAGGCAAGCACAGGGACTCAAGAAAATCATTCCAGGACACCAGCATGATGAACAACCTATCTTGATTCTTTTGAAACTGACCTACTATATGAGTCAGGTGGATCTCTCACATATGTATACTTCCTTGCCTTAAGAGAATAGGCTCCCATTCTGGAAGACATGAAAACTAATTATAGGCAAGTTATTTCTGGGAAAACATAAGTTGGCAGACTAAATGATTGGGATGTACTTTGGGCTCCAGCAACATCAATTTTCTAAGATAATTGCTTCTTACAATCTCCTCTACCCCTAGATCCTAGAATCTGGTTATAACATGTCAACCTCTCAGGTATGTCCATATGACAGGGAGTGGGTGGCCCAAAATTAAATTAGAGATTCTTCCACTTAATTGACAAGACTAGGGGATCTGGCAGCCAAGGAAGGTGGCACACCTGTTTGCCAAGGGAACAGCCTGGTTAATATTAAGAATCAGTGGGGACCAGTCTCCCATGGGAGGCAGAATAAATGGCTCGCAAGGACTGTGTGGTTTTTGAAGGGACAGAGGGACTAAAAACAACCAGATTTAGCTGTCATCTGACCCTGGGCTCCATGGAACCAAAAAAAGGATCAAAAGACTACTGGAACATAACAGACACCAATTCCCATGTTTTTCATTAACTTGAAGTTTTAAGGAAACATGCTTCCTAGGACCAGAAAGCAAGGTTTCCTCTACTAGGACAGAACTAAAATGTGAAACAACTTCAAAGTAGTGATTTGTCCACTCATTTGCAACGCCTCACCATGGCCTGCAAGGTACTCTTAAAGCAGGAGCAATGTCTTGCCACTTTCATCAGGCCAAATAGTTGATTAAATCCTGGCTAGAAAGCCAGGTTCTCTATTTTCAAGTAAAGGAGGGCAACGGCTAGTGGAGAAGAAACTACTAACCAGGCTAAGGAAAAATTTTAGATTCAGGCAGAATAGAAGACAGAAGGTATTCTGAACTCAATGGCAAAAATACCTTGTTAAAGGCCACAAGACAATAAAGGAGAGACACAAGGTACTGTATCTGAGGAATGGATCACCATCCTCCATCTAAAAATAGGGTACTGTAAGAGGTGAATGTCTACAGTTTTAAACATTAGGAAATCAGACTACTTAAAAACACAAACAGCCTCTGAAGGGTCCAAAGCACCGCATTCAAGTCCAGAGACTTGTTCCAACCCTGTACATCACCTCTGAAACCTGTGAGTCATTATGCCTTTATTGTAAGACAACTGCTATCAGGTCACTGCCTCAAAGCCTTTCTGTATGTCTCACAGCATGCCTGACAGTCCAGTACCAGTTGGTTATGGAGTGTGTGTGCGTGTGTGTGTGCACGTGAGTGGGTTTCAATCTATTCCCACCAGTGGCCTAGATCAAATGCAAAATCCTGCACTTCTGTTTAATTTATTTCAAGGCCCCAAAAGATGAAGAAAAGTGAGAGGCTAGAACTTCAAAAAGAGCTCAAGAAATTTATAATTGACTTTGCCTAGATGAGACTCTAACATTGGCTAGAACTGAAGGGATCAGAGCCCAAGTGGAGCAGCTGTTGGACAGTTTAAATACGAGCCAAGGTTCGCCTTTCATTGAAAGTGCCACACATGCATTTGGGGAACCAGGAACACTGGGTACCCTTCAGGGAAGGCATCAGACCTGCAAGCTCAGTCAAGTAGTAACTTGAATGTGATGAGGTTCCTTTGCTTTGTCACTCTTCCACCTTCATACCCAAGGGAGGCAAAGCCCATGTGAATAAAGAATTTTACCTAGGAGCCTATAATAACTCCTTTGGATCAAGCTACTCATAGCTCTTAGGCAGCTCCTATTCAGTGATTGCTCCTCTTACGGGGTCTGACACCATAGAACAGTAATTACAACTAGGCCTTCAAAATCGGTCCTTAACCTGCTAGATCCCAAATCTCAACATATTCGCAACAGAAGGAACAGAGCTTTTCGGCAGCTCTCTCATGTTGTGAGAGAACAGAAAATTAACGGGGGATTTGTCTTAAAATTCTTTTCAATAAAAACCCTAACTTAAGAGAGCCAACTTAAGGTTTTGAGTGTGAATGGTCAGACCACGGACGATTTGTCCCCCTCAGAAGAGCCCTTAAGAGGTGGTGGAGACATTCTGCTGAGCTGGGGGATTCGGAGGATTTGGAGTTCTTTCAGTGAAGCCCTGACAGACAGATACACTTCTTACAGAAAGATCAAGAGGATCTTCCCTCCTCCCGTTTCAGGATCAAATTGTTCTTTGTAGAGTGGCTACACAGGGCCTGGTGAAAAGCCCGCTCAGCAGGAAACTGACAGATATATTCTCAAACCAATAGTTCATTTTTTCTTCATCACTTTAAAGCACATAATAGGAGGATGGGGACAAAGAAAGACAAAGGACGATCAGTTCCTTGAAACAAATGCACAGTGGTATTTAATAAGTGCAAATTATTCTGAAAATAGGCGGGGCGTAGGGTCAGGACAGTGATGCAGCTGTACATATATATTTTTAATTGGCTTTCTGGGAAAACATGAAGAGGACAAGCAACCAGAGAGGTTTATAATTCAGAGGCAGGAACTTGTTTGATGACATCCACTGAGCTGTGACAGCCGCCTTCCGAAGGCTCTGCTCTCTCACCGCTCCTAACGGCTCCCCGTACTCCCAGCCCTGGACAGCCGGGCTGGGGAAGGGGCAGCAAAGACCCTGGTCCTGAACTCAAAAAGATCCGCCAGCCCGCGCGACCTCCTCCGACGGCACGGAGGGCGGCTCCACCGCGGCGCTCGCGGACCCCAGGTTCCATCTATCTTTCCGAGCCTCCACCTGCCCCGACCCGCTCCGTCAGGCCGCCTCCCCGCCTGGGGCTTTTCACAGCCCCCAGGCACATCCGCCTCTGCCTTCCCACCCCACTCCCGCCTGCCGGGCCTCGGCGCCCCGATGTCCGCGGCCGGCCGGCAGCGGCGGTCAGCGGGCTGTACTGCCGCCCCGGGTCCTGCCCATCCTCGTGACGGCCCCGCCTCACTCACCCTCTGTCACCTCGAGCACTTTAATCTGCTCCTCGGCAGCCGCCCGCACCTCCTGCACCGGGGACAGAATCCCGGTGAGTGTATCCACTAGCGCCTCCTTCAATCCTTGCGCCACGGGACCCGGGAGCCCGGAGGCCGAACCAGCCGCCGCCGCTGCCGCCATCTTTCCTCCCTCCAGCCCGCCAGCCCCGCCACTGACTGACGGATCCCGCGCGCGGCCAATCCGCGAAGCCGCGCCTGCGCACCGGCGCGTAGAAGGGGCGGGGACTAGGCCTGAGCCTCCCGAGACAGCGCCTCCTGCCGCCTGACCCAAAACTGCACCTTTCTCAGAAAGAATCCCGTCCGATTTGTGGTAAACGAGCCCCAGAGAGGTTAGGGAGCTTTCCCAAAATCGAACAGCAAGTTAGCAAACAAACTTGGAATCAAACTTTAAAGTCACAGATCTTTCAGGTATATCATACTGTTCGGAGATTGGAGGTGAGATGGGAATGGATGTAGAGAGCGTTAAGGAGAGAGGTGTGGGTCAGAAATAGCTGTTTTAAACCAGCCTCTTTTTTCCCCCCCAAACACTGAAAAAACGTTGTCCCAAGTGACTCTTTAAATCTCTTGCTCAGGAATTCAAGTATGGGGGAAAAGAAACTGCAGCGGACGGGCTGGGGTGGTCGTCTCCAAAAGGCCCAGTCCCTTGGTTTTCCAGCCTAGAGAAGCCCGACCTCAAAACTGGAGAGTGCTTGGCCAGAAGAGAGCACCAGCGTGCGTAGGGGTGTTTCCTCCCAAGTTCTTACATGACTGTTTGAGAATGAATCCTGTTCGCTGATAAACAATGACTTTTCTTTTTTCCCCAAAGAAATTAAGGCGGGACATTTAAGGGGTGTTAGAACGAGAGTAGTTTAATATGGCTCTCAGGGCTGGTTGTAGGAAATGGCTGGAGGAATAGATGTGCTTCTACGCACTTGAGCAAGTGGAGAGGATTATCAGAAGGCCCAAAAAATGCAGGGTAGGCTGGGGGGCCTGTAGTGGCAGAAGTGTTGTAATGGCATATGTTGTTAAGAGTGGGAGATTCTAGTGCCAAGGGGAACAGGTATTTCTTAATAAGCTGTTCAGTTTGAATGCCTTCAAATGGTTTTCAAGAACCTTACCTCATTCCCCAGTGCCAAAGGAAAACCAGTCAGCTATTCCTAGCTCGTTCTAAGACTGTGGATGCTAAAATCGCTAACAATCAGGAGTTGCCACCCCATCTGAGGATTCGTCCAAAAGAATTGATTCCTTGATTTGAGCTCTGAACACCTCCCAGGTTAGAGGGCAGAGGTGGGTTGTTACCAGTTTCATAGGGGAAAGACTGCTTCTTGGACCCTGAAATTCCACGGTAGAGTAGGACTTACTTTCCTTCTTTCAGTGGCCAAAGCTGAATTCCAGGAGAACAGCTGCTTTCTCATAGGCTAACTCACTTTTACCCTAAGGAGAAATTTTAGGAAAGCCCAGAGTGCAGTTTGTTTTCAAACATTGTGGCAGTGGATGGAGGTCTTGAGAACCCCAACTTTTGGGCTGAACTTTTTGAGTTCTGGTGAACAATGCTATGTCCACCATGTGCAGGCAGGAAACCCCTTCTTCCCCAACTTAAGGGGTCAAGGGACTTCTGCTAAGTATTTGAGGATTAGACATTCTAGGGAGATGGGTTTTACCTGTGGGTTAGGCAAATGACCATGAGCAATCTCACCTTCCAGATGAAGGAATGGGTCACAAGATAAATGGAAACAGAAACCAGACAGAGAGGGAGCTAGAGAGCAGCAGTGGACAATACAGGAGATAACTTTATTGAAACATAAATGGCATTGAACAGATGAATCTTGCTGGGAGGAGATATGCCTGATGGACAGAGGGCCCAGATGCAGGGAGCCTCTGGTGGTGATGAGGAAGGCCTCTTCAGGAGGCCCTGGCATGGATTTAATTTTCCACCAATTTATTATTTAAAACAAATTACTGAGGGGACAGCCCAGCTCTCTTCATGATTGTAACCGCAACTATATACAGTGGTTTGCTTTCCACATTCAGGTTTGCTTTCTCTACATTAGCTATAAAAGGGGGTAGTTTGAAAGAGGGAGTTCAAATGAGAAAAACACACACACACACACACATACATATCCTGGTTTGGGATTTTGTGCCCAATAAATAAGAAAACTGTTGCAAAAATTCCTCCCCACCTTCCACCTGAGGATCACCATGCAGTTGAGAAACACAGACTCCATCACATGAACAGTGCTGCCTAAAACAGGATGGGAGGTTTGGGGGGGAAAACAGGAATCTAGCAGGGGTTGGAATTCATTAAAAAGACTGCACTGTTGAAAAAAAACCCCAGAGAATAACAACAACAAAAAAAAAACAAGGAAGTGGGAGGCTACTGCACAGCGGTAGCCCAGACACTGAGATATGCCAACTTTTGCCTTATTATCCAACATATTCGGTCTCAGAGAAATGGCAGGGAAGTGGGAAGAGCCCACAGGAGATGGCCAAAGGACCCCCCATCAGCCTTCTGGGGACCGAGGGGTGACTGGAGTGTAACTGGTTTTTCACACTCGCCTTCCTCAGGCTTCAGTCCTTCCTCCAAATGGGCAGTTGGGTCCAGAGCTCATGAGGCCTAATACTGGCCGGTTTCTTTGTCCTCTACTCATAGCTCTTACAGGGAAAACCAACAAACTGGAAACAAAACCAGTTGTAAACAGTCTTCTCTCCCCCACAGTCCCATCAGCTAGAGTCAGGGACCTTGGAAAGATAAGCAGCTCCTTTCAGATTTCTTTTTCTAAAGGATTTGATTTTGTTACCACAGCTGAGTACCCTGTATCACGTCCTGGTGCTGGGAAAGGAGAGGAGTCTGAGGCTGTCCTTTCCCAGCACTAGGGCACGGACCTCTCCGGTGAGCTGAGCGGAGGGAGGAGGGGCCTTCCCGGGACCCTGCAGCCCTCGGCTGTCAGCTGCCTTGGGGGAAGGAGGTTCTGGCCAGGTTCTCAGACCCAGCAGTGCTCTTTCTAACTCAAGTAAGAGAGGAATGTTGCTAGGAGAACAAGTTGTCATGGAAATACAAATTAGATTTTTTTACTTTTCTCATCTTATTACATAATCAGAAAAAGGCTCAGAGTAGACATAAATAATCTATGAGAAGAGTGATCTGGAAGAGACCTCCAACTGCTTTCTTCTGTTGCGACCACTTAAGTTTGTCAGGTAGAAACGTCAGCGCCATGAGATTTTTCTCTGAAGGTTGTGTCCAACGAGAAGGGATGCAAACACTCCCCTAACTTCTGCCCATAGGCACACATACCTTTTCTTTTCGCGCTAAATAAAAGCAAAAACAGAAGCCTGTATTTCTGTTCAGAAAGGTGATTTGAAATTAACACTAAAGTCTGAATTATAACCAAGGACCTTATTTTTGGTCCTAAGGCCCCTTAGGGTGGGGACTCTGACATGGCTTTCCCTCTACAAGTGAATGTCAAACTATCATGTGCATTAGAATTAGCAAGGTAGTTCATTTTAACACGAATTGTGCAGCCCTCTCCCCAGCTTCTGATTCAGTACATCTGGGATGGGGTATGAGAATTTCATTTTTAACAAGTTCCCAGATTCTGCTGGTCTGGAAACATACGATGGGAACCAGTGCTTTAAGAAATTGAAGAACTGAATCAAGGAAGCAAAGGTTTACTTCCTTCCATGACCATTCCTGTCACAGAAAATTCTCCATGGCATCATCATTAAGAAAAATAGCCAAAACATCAAACTGGGAAACCCAGCATGCATAGGTTTCATTTTCAACTGTACTGGTCTCTCGTTTCCAAATTCCTATTGGTGTCCTCACTTTGAGACTACACCATCTTTCAGTTTATTTCCCACTTTTCCAGGGTCCATGGCTGGCAGTGCTGGCTTCCAGGGCTAGCTGGAGCACACATGGACCCTCGGCAGTGGGGAGAGCCAAGTGGATGGCCCTAGATATCCCTGATCAGGTTGACTTGAGGCCTTATGACTATATATAGCTGATTCGGTTATAAAAGGCAGGATCTTCCGACTTGGCCTTCTGGAAACATAGCATCCCTAAGCTCATTTTTGTTACTTAACAGGCTTTTTAATGGGACCATGAACCCAGAACTCAGTAGTAGTCATTAATCATCGTAAGAGTGAACCAGCATCCCATGCGCACACCTCTGTCAGTGAGCCCTCCCTTTCGTGCCATCAGTGGCGTTGGCTCACAGGAGCCTAGTTAATAGCTTCAGCTCAGCTGAGGCCCAGGAGTAAGGAATGAATAACAAAGTGTGGTGAGCAGTTACATTTGGCAATCCAGAAAGCCCTGGGCTTGAACACACCTGAACCCTGTCTTAAAGGTGTGGTTAGGACAATGGTTATTTCCTCTCCCACACACCTTGCAGTAAAAAATCCTTAAAGTCTCATGGAGGTCTTTCCTGATCCTGTCTTGTAGAACCAAGACCCACCTACTGTGCAGGGGTGCCATCCCCTGTGATGGTGAGGGATGCCTGTGAGAAGAGCAGGCCACCACCATGCTCTTCCTGCTCGCCGGGAATACCGCAGGCGTCCCCTCTGATATCGAGTGGGCATCCCTCTGAATACCGTGACCCTTGTCTCAGGAAGCTAGACGGGAAGCAAGGATGAGATCAGGTCCACTTGGAGTCTCGAAAACCAGAAGGCAAGCAATGACAGGAAAAGAAAAAGCACGCTTTTGTCTTTAAGTCCTTAAGGAGTACAGATAGATTCGTTAGAAAGTTGGTGATTCAAGACCCAAACTCAGCATGCCAATCAATAAGGACTTCATTGTAGGGTCTCTCCATGAACTTTTAGCAAATCCTTCTTCCCTGTCAGCCTCTAGCTCCCCAATGGTTAGACTACATGAAAAAGATGTTGGCCTAAGGATTCACACAAAGACAGAGATAAGCACCACAGAGCTGTCACAATACATAAATTATTTTAAAATATTCCATGAAGCCTTAGAAGATCAGAAACAGCAAAACTGCTCTGGTGCAAGAGAAGAGACAGACACACACACAGACATCAGGTCCCATATTAGCCTCCAATTACCTAGTGTTTTATTTTTAGTGCCTAGGTAGGGATTGAGAAACAAATACATGGGACAAACGCGTTGGTATTCTTTACCCAGAAATGAGAGGGACTCTGCTGAAGAACGTTTCTGGGAGTTGTGGCTCTCCCCAGAAGTTGATGTTGGGTATTGAAACGTGTCATCTGCCAGCCGACTGGGTGAGGACTGGAGTTGAAGGACTAGAGAGGAAGAGGCTAGCACACATTCCAGTCTTAAATAGGCTGGATTCTTCTGAAGGTGCCTGGGGCTGCAGATTTTGGTATGGGACCTGGTTTTCCTTTCTTGAAGGATCCCAGTGGTCTCGACCAAGAAGCAGGTGTTGTAGGTAGAGAGAATGCTATGGATTTGATCTTGCCATTAATTCTAGGGCAGTCAGGGGAGCTCAGGTTTCCTGCTTTGGAGAAGTCTGGATGAGCGTCCCGAGGGGTTATAGCACCATGAGGAGGCTCAACCTTCTGCAGTTGCCACATCACTGTGATTCCGTGGTGAGAGGACGGATCCCCGCAGTGGGGGGCCCAGGTGTGCAACTGTAAACAGGGTCCCCGGCTCCCGAGGGAAAGCTGAAGCTGCAGTACTCCCTCGTTCGATGGGAACACACTTCCTGGAGGAAAGCAACTGGAGACCTGGGCTAAAATGCAGCAGTCAACTCAGAGTAGAGGGGGATGGATCCCAGGAATAGAGATGAAAAGTCCTAACACAAGAGGCCTCCAGAATCAACCTGCTGAGGATCCAAGTGAAATTCAGGGTGGTATCCATGGTTACCAGGGAGACAAGAATCCCTTTGGAGGTCTGAGGCAGATGGCATGGAGGAAAGGGTTCTCCCCTTTCCCTTTTCTCAAGTAGCCAGTAACATCCATGACAGAAGGCACTGGCTGGGCAGCACCAGAAAATAGAAAGTCAGGGGCTCAACCACTTCATTAAGATGGCATTGAAGTCTGAGCCCTGCCACGGACTGGAGCTAAGGACAGGGTTCAGAAGAGGCCCATACGGTCGTCCCTTCCTTCCAATTAGAACACCTGGCTCTGGGGCCTCCTCATTCAGCACAGCGGAGACCTTAAGGCAGTGATTTCAGCACCATCCTTGGACAAACAGCCTCTTCCCACCACAGAACTGCATATTTTACAGCTGAGTTGGTCAGGCATCTTCATAGCACATGGACTTAGCAGCAATACCAATAATGGTCTCCAGCACAGATGGCCCTGTCATCTCTGGGAGCTACTAGATGAATGCAGAAGCTTTCTTGGGGAACGTTCTAGACCATCTTTTGGACCAAGACAAGAGATACAAAGATTCGGATGCATCTAATTCTTCTTCATGATCCAGGTTTGCATGCCTATAGATTCTAAGATCTTGTGCTACTTAGAAATCTGAAGAGCAAACACTTGGACCCAGGCTCTTCACATGTCTCTGATCTGCAGAGCCTTGAAACTTTGGCATCATCAGGAAGCTCAGCCTCTGTGTGATCCCACAGGGGTTTTCATAAATGGCGGGAGTAGACTTGCCCACTGGAGATCAACAAAATGCCATAGTCCTTCAGATTCTACCTTAACTGATCCCAGATCTTCTACTGCCAATGTATTGGACATATAATTAATCTTTCTAGTAGGTTCCTTGGGTTTTGGCTACATTTCTTAGATTATCCTGAAGATCTAGATAATGGGATGTGCATTTCATGAGGTTAACACTTCTACTAGATTGTGAGCCTAAGGGCCCAAGTCTTTTTTTTTTTAACCTAGGGACTGGCACACTGGAGGTACTCAGTAGGTACTTGCTGAATGAAAGTTATGTAAGCAGCCAGACCTTCAGGGCAACTTCTGTAAAAGGAGGATCCCTTTGGAAGGCAGATCTTTGCTACCAAGTCAGATTCTTTGAGCCTTATATTCTGACTGGGGGTATATCCCATATGGATGTCCATTCTCTTCTAAGTGAATATTCACTTCTCCAAAACAAATAGCAAAGGTCAGCAAGGGATTCTGGATTCAGTTGGGCAAAGTGGCCACCATCAGAAGAGTGCAGTGAGGGGAAAAATAGGCCACAAGACAGAGGAATACTTCTAGTTTCCTAGTTTTCCTCCAATCCATGGTGAACCTCAGAGGAGATCTTGTATCAAGATGGGGTGATATACTCTCATGCCAGAGGCTGGCAGCCGAGCTCCCAGGCAAAACGTGTGCTTTCTCAGAAGGGCAATAAAGGTTCCTCTTCCCTCACTACTTCTGAGCCAATGCTTCATGTCTCATATAGTAAGCCCCAGGATGTCAAAGATAGTGACATGAAAGGTGTCTAGCTGGTGCCAATTAGATGGCATCAGATTCTCCAAAGAAAACCCACTTGGAAAAATCAAACTAGCCCCTGGAACAGCAACCTGAGCATCTTTTGGACATATGAGAAAATGCAAAAAAAAAACCCAAAACCAAAAAAAAAAAAAAAGGAAAATAAATAGGCAAATGGGAGAAAAAAAAACAAAAATTAAAAATTTAAAAAAGGAGGGTTTATTGACTTCATGCATGTTAAATTAGGAGGTGTAAGAAAGAACTAGCAGTCTTTGAAAGCTGTAATGTTATTTTCATGGTTTGGCGACTTCTTAGATTGGCAGCCGTCTTGACGATGTCCCCCTATGTCATCTAGGGGTGGGCAGGGCGTCTCTCTACCTTGGCAACTGGTTCCCCTCTCTCCAGCTTCATCTTTTCCTTTTATTTTTCTTTTTACTTTTTATAGATCGATTTAAACATTTTTTAAACCACATGCTTCTTTTTCTGGGCTCCAGCCAGATCTTGGGGGGGAAGAGCTGTTGGCAGTGGTGACAGAATTGGGAAGAGTCTGCAAGAGATTCCAGGGAGCTTCTGCCCCCCTCAGATTTCCCCACAGAGCACTGTCTCTCAGAGTCACTCAGGAGAACTGGTTAGGAACTGCTGCAGGTTTCTTTGATGTCTTCTGAATCCCTCCCCTGAAAGCCCAGGAGTTTGTAACTGAGACAAGAAATCAAGGAAAGAGACCCAGAACCATCTTTTCCCCAAAGTCGTGAGAGGAGGCCTTAGAAGTATATCCAGGGGACCCCAGTGTCCCCAATGCATGCCGCCAGACCCCAAAGCTGCAGCACCAAGAGCCCACCCCTCTTCTCTCCCCCCTCCTCTCTCCTGGTCCCCTCTTGGGCCTCGAGCCAGGGCTCTGTAAGAGGAGAGGGGAGAGGAGGCATTGACGTAGCTGATACCAGCTGATGACAGAGACTGCTGGATCCTCAGAGCGTTGCCTGGAGGTTGGGGTCCAGGATGGTTTCTCGATCTGGAGACTCAATATAATTGGCAGCTTCTTGAAGTTTCAGCAGCATGGCCATCTAAGGAGGAGCAAGAGGAAGGGTTAATGAGAGTTGGGGCTCTGGGTCCTGCTCACAGAAAGGAGACATAAAAAATCTAGATCAAGGGTCTGATCCTCGGTTTGTAAAGTAATAAAGAGCCCAGAGAGTTTAGAGATGGTTCATGAATAAGCAGCAATGGCTGCTCCAACCTTGTCTGTAAACAGGCGCACAAGGAACAGAGTTGGGAGCGTCCTGGCTGCACAAGGTGCCATGCTGTGATGTGGGGTCGGGGGGAATGCTGACAGGAACAAGACGACCTCTGCCTTCAAGGTGCTTACGCTCCAGCAGAGGAGACAAGGCTGGGACACAGCAGCAGATACTAGCAGGAAGGCGAGAAGTGCTGTAAGACTGTTTCTGTCCAACAATTTCTCCTTCCAAGAGATTGTTTCCCAACAGCTGCACTCCATGTTATTATGAACCTGTTTCCCCCCAGCTTATTGCCTCAAGTCAAGTGTATGCTCTCTAGGGGGCTCAATCTCTTCCTCTTACTTTCCCACGCTGCTTTGGGACTCTGTGACCTCCAAGTCATCTAAGGAAGCCTGGCTGGTTCTCTAGTCAATCTGCCTTCCAGCTTTCTGTTTGTAGGATTCTTAACAGTCTTCCAAGCTAAAAGCATTTTTTACATATAATGTTTTCAACAAAGTCAAAATTTCACTAAAAATGTATTATGACTAAAGTAGAAGGATTTCCTGCTTGAAAGGCAAAACCACAGGGTCACAGTATTAAAATGTTAAGTTTTAAAGTATTAAAAGTATAAAAAAAGCATTTAAAGTAGTAAAGTATTTAAAGTTTAAGTATTAAAATGTTAACTTTTAATACGGACTATGGACTGGAGAATTATCCTCCAGAATGGTTTTACTAATGAACGCTCTCACCAGCAGTGTGAAAGTCAGTGCTTCCACACACACTATTTCTGCCAATGTGAAATGGTCATCTCCTTGGTTCAACTGGATATACATTTCCTCAATTATTAGAGATGTTAAGGATGTTTTTACATTTTTATTGGCCATTTTCATTTTCTCTAGGCAAATGCCTGTTCATATCCTTTGTCCGTTCTCCTATTTGGAAGTTCTTTGAGAAGTTCTATATATTCCAGGTATGAACCCTCTTTTGGTCACGAGCATTCCAAGTATTTCCTCTAGTTGGTCACTCGTCCAGGCCCGCTTCTACAAGGGCTCATGAAAGCCACTGACTGAAGCTCGGGAAACTCAGAGAGCAGAGGTGGAAGGAGAGAGAGGTGCTAACAGGTCCCGGTGCTCTGCTTGTTCGGTCGCTCTCCTACCTGGGACCTGCGTAGGGCTCAGGTCTTTTCCAGAACACCTCTTGCTTACATGCATTATCATTTAGCTTGAGCTAAGCCGCAGGTATCTGATCTAACCCAGGAGGCTGAGAGTCAGAGTTCCTCACTGGCCTCACCCTAGTCCCGGCCTTGCTGATATTCTTCAAACTCAGACCCCACGAAGGGCCCCAGTCCCAGGATGCTCTTACTGTTACCTTAGAGTGGTTTCTACTCACCAGAGGGTCTGAATCCAGAGAAATTGGGGTACTGTCTTTGACTGTCCTGTCCTCAGGAGGTGAGGCAATGCTGTGAGGGCCCACGGTAGGTGGGGGCAGGTGGTACAGCTTTGACTGGTCTTGCTGGGCTGATGGCCAGGGAAGAGTGTCCCGGACCCATTCCACTGGGTCCTCCCAAGCGGCTTTCTGTCCATGGACCTGGAGAGGAGAAAGTGATTACTGGCAGGGCACCCACACTCCAGAGGGTTGTTCACACTGTCTCCTGATGGTGACATGTACTTCCTCAAATGCAAAGCCCATAGGCTCTGGTCCCCATGGAATGTTCTTTGAGTTGCCCAAAAAGGGAAATAAGTTGGAGTATATTGGTAAAACCACTTTGGAGATAAATACAGCAGATGATGTTAAGACTTAACATGTATACATCTCATGACTCCATAATTTTACTTTTCAGGTAGGAAATCCTTCCACTTTAGTAATAAATGCCTTTAAAAATATTTTTGTCTTTGCTGAAAACAGATGCTATCTGTGTAAATGCTTTTAAATTGGGAAACTATAAATAATAATACAAAATTAAATGAAATAATAATTTCTGGTATTGGTCTGATAGATAGTATTTCTAGAAATTTCCCCTATCATCAGTAGCTATTTACTGCAGTAACAAATTATTTCTGTGGATGATATCTGACCAGCAGGATCCAGTCATTGCATCATAGCTGATCAGCGCTGGAAGGAACTTCCGTGCTCATTATGCCCTTAATTACAGGTGAGAGAACTGAGGAGGTTTTAAAAAAATGACATCTTCCTTTTGCACAAAGTTCTTACTCTAACTTTTAAAAACCATTTCACATATTTAATTTGTCTTAAAAACAACCCAGTGATTTAGGCAGAGCAGAACTTAATTATTTCCTTTTTAACATATGAGGATATTAAAGGGGTTAAGTAACTTGGCTAAAGTAATATTTTTATTAGTAGTTGGATAATAAGCTAAAGCTATAATAAGGTTTTACTTAATTCTCAGCCTATTTCTCTATCTGCTGAGTTTGACATTGAGCCAGAAAGCCCAGGACAGGAGACATGGCTCCAGAGGCAGCGGCCACTTAGCCATGTGCTGAATGTTGGCTGTGGACAGGAAAGCAGCTTAGTCCATCCCGTGCCTTATTCTGTTAGGAAGAGAACCTCATTAATCTCAGTAGCCTGTGTCTAACACTGAAGAAATGCTCCTGTTCTGTTAGGTGGACAGCCTGACCTTGCACATTGATTAGTCAGAGGGTAAGGCTCACCTTGATCCCATCCTTAGCTCCTTCCTGTAGGTAGGGAATGATAGAGTTGTTCCACAGGTCAATGAACCACGTTCTGAAGTCCTCAATGCCAATGGGGCAGGACAGAAAGAAGCAAGGGCCTAGGGGAGAGGACAAGCCATTAAGATGGCTGAGAACCGAGCTTTCCCCTACCATCTGCCTCTTTTACTTCCTGATACCAGGCAGAGGGGTCTGATAACCAAAGGGACTAAAATAAATTTAGAGCTCGGCTACACTGAGATGTCATCAAGATCTGTGGGCGCTAACTGCCTGGCTGCCAATCTCTTGAAGTAACGCTTCACAGGATCAGAGTGAGGGAGTAAGGGGACACTTTCAAATACCCTCCCAGATACCTTCCCTCCTTTTTCCTGTGACCTGTGGGGTAACACGAGAGCACGGGGTCAGCCTTCTGATGGTCGAAGTGATTCACCCAGATCATGGTGCTGACTGCATGGGGAATGCTTGTTCCATAATTAAGCGGTTCTAAGTCTGAAGTCACAAGGTCTTTAACTCCTTCACATGCTGCAAGCTCCAGAAAGAAAGGGCAGCACCCCTCTAGGTGGCAAAGCAGGAGAGGGAAGCCACCTGTTGACCTAAGGGGGAAGCCGAGCGGCAGTACCGATGAGGAAGTCTGAGGTGCTGTGCTTCTCAAGGAAGGTGTGGAGGTGGTACCACAGCTCGGGCACCCAGTCGAGTACCCGAAGCAGCTCTTCCTTGTTGGCGTTGATGTCGCTGTCTGACTCCACCAGCTTCCTCCTCAGGTAACGGACCAGGAAGCCATTGGCCGGTTCCACGTTGTTGGAGAAGGTCAGCATCCTGCCGCCAGGGACGGTGAGGTGGGGTCACGGTGGCAACAGGGACATCCTCCGGGCTCACCCCTGCCAGTCCGTCCCTCCTCCCGCCTGCCTCCCACTAGCGCTGCTTAGTGTCTTCTCAAGGAACAGCAGGGTCGATCGACCAGGCCCAGGGAGGCAGCTCCGGGCAGGCAGAGCTGATTCTCGAATCAGTGACCCTCTGCAGATGACCATCTGACCTCACTGACCCAGACGGGGGTGTGAGTGGGCAGAGAACCTCAATCTCAGCAACCTAGCTGCATCTCTTTCAGTTTTACAGCCTTTCCTCCTCTCGAAGGTCCTCCTCCCAGCCCAGAAGGCTCTGGCTCGTTCTCTCTCCACCTCCTATCTACTGACCCTCCAGCCAGATCCTGGAACTTAACTAGTCCATAGGCTCTTAGGTAGGGTTGGAAGGTTCAACCATAGTTCTTACCTAAAGCTCAAGTGCAAGCCATGATTGGGTGTCATTTTTACAGGCTGATTGGTGGTACCTATAATATAGGGACTATGGGAAAAAAGAGGAAAAAGATTTACTTAGATTTATCTTAACATTTGCTTTCTGCTCTGTGCACCCAGTGGTAAGCTCATAGGTTGGACTGGCCTGGGGTCGCCTCTTCCCGTTGTGATGTGTTGGGTGCTGACTCCAGCTTACCATTTGTGATACTTGCAGGTGAGGGCGCCATTGACCAGCTCACTGATGGAGCCCGCCTCACTCAGGTCATCCAACAGGATCACCAGGGGGACATCCCCGATCCCTGTTTCCCGGTCTATCTGGTTGGCCAGGTTGGAGAGATACAGTTGTAGATCCTGAAATGAAAGAAGGCAGTGGGTCAGTACTCAGGAGCAGCGAGCCCCTGGACCAGCCTCGGACAGAAGGGTTTTGGAGAAGCTACGCTAGTTCTGGGCTCCCTGGGAGCCTTGGGCTCCAGTTTGAAGCACACAGACATTTGACTGTAGAACCCAACTACCACAGATACACGGTGGTCTCCCCAAAGCTCTAAAGCAACCCTCGTAAGCAGTGGTCCCTACATCTCCCAGGGGTGGGGAACACATGCATTTCCTAAAGGGATTTTCACTGGGTGTGGCATGATATGTAACACGTACTCTGAGTGCTTCTCCCCAGAAAGCCCCAAGCCTGAGAGTCACGCTACAGAGAAAGGTGGAGGGAAGAAAATAAGAGAGCAGGGATGGGCCTGACAGATAGGCAGAGAGGGAGGTGGAAAAGGGGAGGGTGTGGTTTAGCCAATGAGCAATTGAAGGGAAGGGCCTGAAAAGAGGCCAGGGAGAGCGTGGAGGTCCAAGAAAGAGAAAAGTCTGGAAAGAAAGTGGGGGCAGGGGCGGGGCCAGAAAGGGGAAGTGGTAGGGAGGGAAGAAGACACCAAACAGGGGAGGCAGATTAACAGAGGTGAGCAGAGGGGAAGGGAGATGACAGGGTGGGCAGGGCTGGGGAAAGGCCTGGGGGAGGCCGAGGCCCGGACGAAGGCTGGCGGGGTCTCAGGAGGCAGCCACCTTGCAAGACTGCTGGTGCATATTGAAGGTGCTGACGATGCCCTCGGTGACCTCGCGGCCAGAGCGCTCCACCAGGTACTCGGCCAGCCGGTTGGTCAGGTAGGTCTTGCCGGTGCCGCTGGGGCCCGAGAGCACGAGGCGCCGGTGCTTGAGCAGCAGGCCGATGTAGTGCTGCATCATCGGCTTGGGGATCAGCGTCTCAAACACCAGGCTGTCGACGCACTTCTCCTTCAGACCTGAACCCCCAGCCCAGAAAGCGGGAGTCTTGACCAGGGCCCTGAGGACGGCAAGGGACCCCGACAGGCAATCCTGTCTTCATCTGGGGGCCCCATGACAGAACTCAGAGCCACTTGCCCCGTGGGCCCACGGCACCCCCAACCCCTGGTTTTAAAAGCCTACATCTGATTTTTAGGGACACAGGTACATGGGTGGAGTGAGAAGTCCATTTGGCAGAAATGTCCCCGGAAGCCAAGTTAGGCCTGGATCTCACTCGACTTTTTATGGCTCACATCGCTTAGCACAGTGGCCTTCAAGGTGCGGCTTCTCAAGAAATCCTTGTTGAATGAATGCACGAGGTTCCCTGATGAGCCCCCCCCCCCCACCCCCTAGCACGGCACCCCAAAAGACAAAGCTGACCTTTGAGGGAGACTGATATGTTATTGACACCTCGACGGCAAGGAGGCATCTCCGGGGGCTCCACACCCAACACTCGCGTCACGTGGCTGACGCTGTAGCCATGGATGGACTCGGTGCTGAGGCCCAGGGTAGAGGCTGGGTCCATCTTGGAAATGTAGTCCTGATGGAAGGGAAGGGGAACAAGAAAGGACGGTGGGGCACGCTGAGGAACAAAGGCAGAGGCAAAAGCCACCGGAAAGACAAGGATGGCAGGGAACGAGAGTGGATCGCCATTCACTAAGGGAGGAGCCTGCTTTTCCCGTTTCACCGTTTTCCACAAAGCATCAAAGTCCCCAAGACCCAATGCATGGATGGCTCAACATCTCATAGGATGAGGAACCTCTGTGAGTACATGCAGCCCTTTACCTTGAACACTTGGAAAACAGCTTCATCCAGCGTCTTCCAGTCGACTTTTCCACTGACCTTGCTACATCCCAGGAAGAATTCCTGCTGCTTCAGGTCCTGTATGGCCAAGGCAGAGGTATGTGAGCCTCAGAGCAGAGGACTCCAAGGAAGACAGACCCAGAAGGCCCGAGGAGTGGAGTCCTCTGGTCTGGCAGTTATTCAGAGCCCAGATTTTCTTGGGTGAGCATGACTGTCACCAGCCGTCCCTGAAGTTCCTTACCCCTTTGATGATGTGCTGGGGGGGCATCCTCACCACCACCCGCAGGGTCACTTCCTCCTTTGGGCCACCGCTGCTGACACCTTCCATGGGGGACAGGTCTGCAGGAGCGGAAAGGACTACTGGTTTGACAGGTACCCACAGGCTTTCCCCAACATTCCAGTCACCATCCATGCCAAATACTTTTCTTTACCACACAGAAGAAACAGAAGCCCTAGACTGAGAAGTAATTAAGGGCAAAGGCCCATAACAACTCTTTGTGTCTCCTGACACTGGCACCCGCTTGGTGCGGGCACCGCTGCCTCCCTGACCCAGGGAAGGTGCCACCAGAGCAGGCGGCATGGTGTTAACGGTGACCTCAGCCTTTTTCTTTACGCCACCCTTACAGGTTCCTCTCCCAGACAAGTACCTGTGTCCGTGAGGCTTGGGCTGAAGGAATGAGTGAGCGCAAGGCCCAGGGGGCGGCGAGGGGATGGCAACGCTGATGGTGCAGGGACCTGCCCTGGGGTGGAGCCTGATGACGGGCCTGGGGCCACCTTCAGCCGGTCATTCTCTGCTTTCAGCAAGTCCACCTCCAACTGTGGCAAGAACAGACAGGGCTGGGTAGCAGGGCTGGACAGCTCTCCAGCCTCGGCCTTCCCCTTCCTGCCGCCCTCTGCCCAGACACTGACCTGCATGTTATGCATGGTTTCGCGAAGCTGGTCCAGCTGGTGGGCAGAGTTGAGGGCTTCCAAGCGGATGTCTGTAAGCTTCATCTCTTTCTCCCACAGCTCAGAACGCAGCTCTGATACCTCCTTCTTCTCCGGCTCCTCCTCCTCACTGGCATGGAACAGCCTGGTGTGGGGACCCGAGTGGGCAGGGCCCCTGTAAGAAAGTGAGAGTGAAGCCAGGCTGCATGGGGCTGTAGAGTCATGGGGGGTAGGGATCAAGGCCCATGGGTGGCAGTGCTGATTTCTCCCGCCTACAGACCCTCACTCGGCAGCGAGAGCAAGGCTCCGCCTGTTGGCCCCACGTGCCCAGGCAGAGGTCTCTGGCAGGGTACCCTTTGACTCTTGCTGCCACCTCTAGCCAGCAGTGTGTGCTCGTACCAGGCTGGGTGGCGGGCAGTTAGGACAGCACTTACTCGGTGGCCTCCACGCCCACGGAGGACGAGTTGGAGGACTTGGTGGAGGGTGACGCCGTCTCTGTGGAGCCATGCTGTAGTTTGGGGGATGAGGGGGCCGAAGAGTCGGGCGTGGCGATCTCCTCGATATCAGAGTATGAGGAAGCGGACTTGGGTCCCTTCTTTATACTGAAGGCTTTGTTGAAGGAACTTCGAAGCTACAAAAAAGCAGATCCGGGTAGGGAGATGTCAGGGATCCACTCTGGAGAGGGGAGGACTAGTTGGAGACTTCTGAGACAGAGAGTGGCACAGGCAGGGTTACCTGCCGGCTGTAAGCAAGCCTCCCTCTTTAAGGCTTTATGTGACTCCTGTAATGTGGACAGAAGAGTTGCCTAGAAATCAGGGCTGAGACCAAGTGGAATACCCGGGCTTGCTGCTGTGGGAACCTCTTGGGTCTTCCTGCTCCCGAGGGAAACTGTGCTGCTGAGCGGGACAGAGGAGCCCCCAGAGGTCACAGGAGGCCCTCCAGCCGACCAGTAACTGCTCAGCCTCACCCTAGCTCGCTTTGGGCCTCGGGCCCCACCTCTGCCCTGGGCTCCTTTGCTCACCAAAACTGACCATATAATTCTTTGGAAATCAGAAGAGAGTGGCTTCAAGTTCCCTTCAGGGTCTCTTGTGCTCAGCACATCACAGAATGATTAAAACAACCAGATTCAGGGTTTCTTACTATTTCTACCCAAGCGTCCTAGACTGAGGGATAGTTCCCAGCATTTCTTCAGAATACTTGGGATTTTACAACCTGACCAGAGCTTGTTTGATCTCAGGTGTTGATGAGCTTGGGTGTCAGGGATGTGAGCTAGAAATGCAAACCAGGGTCCTGTCCCACACCCATTCCCATGCATCCTTACAGCATGCACACACGCACAGGGACACAGATATGGAACAGCAGCAAGAGACAGAGAGTAAAGGAGGGGTCAAAGGCTATAGGGCACAAAGGCAAACCAGATCTCCGGAACAGTGAGAAAAGACAGGCAAACTGGAGAGTGTTCTTTCTTTCTAAGTGTCTCTCCTGGAGCGTGGGTGGGCTGGTAGGGGATGGCTGGAGCTCATGACTGCTGTGCGCTGGGGTCTCCACTAGGTAGGACTGGAGGAGGACCAGTCTGGCTGCCATGGGGCTATGAGGGAGAGCATGTGTGTGTATGAGCTGGAGTATGTGTGCAGACCTACCACCAATGAGAAGTCAACATTCAAAACTACCGTAAGGCTCAGTTCTCTGGAAAGATGAAGACTTGAGGCTCAGAAGGCCAGCCAGAGTGTTGGCTTGCTTGAGACCAGAGGGCTGAAGACCTGTGACTAGAACTCAGGCTTCCCGATTTGCAACCTGATGAAGTCCTCTCCACACTACTGCCTGACGGGAGCCACACGTGTGTGCTTGCACAAGTGTGCGTGTGCAGAAAAGAGATCCTGTGGCCACAGCCTGCCGGTGCATGCACCCGCTGAGGCCGCTCAGACCCTGCGTGAGGACAGAGCTCCGGGTGTAGTGCAGGTCCCCAAACAGCTGGGAGTGCTGACTGGTTGTTCAAGGGGAGGGAGTCTGTGATCAAATAAGTTTAGAAAACAATGGATCAAACCACCTGAAACAGGACTCTTCACTGAGGGACATCTCAGAACATCTATGCAGATGTGCACTGTAGAAAATGCAGTACTTCTCCAATTTGATGCTGGCATCTCTTTTTAAGGAGCACCTCAATGGACTAGTGTGGGACACAGTTCAGGAAACACTGACTTAAAGGAATCTAATTATCCTGGCATTTCAGGCTTCACCGTGCTCAGCCAGGCCTCCAGCTAGACTGATTCTCTCCCTGTGCCCTTCGACCAGGTAGCGTCTGTGCAGAAATCACTCCAACACACGCCTCTGTACCTATTCAATCCCATCCCAGTTCAGCCTTTACCACCTTTGTGGTGTTTCCCTGCCGCCTGCAATTGGTGTCTCTCACCCACAAGTTCCTCTAGCAGTCATGGAACCCAGCATCTGGACTGTTATCCGCATTACATGCACAATGTGTTTTTGTCTCCCAGATACCCTGCAGGCCCCTTTATGGCTGAGATGATAGAGTCCCTTTTCCATAGCCTTCACGATAACCTCGCACCATGTTGGGATGGGGTTAGTAGACCTCAGCTGTCTGGTCTGTGAATGGAAACCCGGGTTCACCTTTCTGTTTGTCTTAGACTCTCATCCCTGAAACGTCTTAGGCAACTCCGTGGACGCTCAGAGGGCTTCAGCTGTTAGGGTGACGTGAGGCCCTGGATGGGACCATGTCCCTCACCTCTCTCTGGTTCATCCTACTCAAGAGCTACATGCGCACACGGGGCCCGAACTGAACTGGTCTCTGGAAATCATGGTCAGAGTGACTCCCTTCCTTTTGGGCTCCTTGGGTTTGATGCAACAAAAAAATGAGACGGCCTACTTTCTGGATAGGGGGAGCTCAATTTGGCTGCTTTCATAAAAGGCCGATTTTGTAACAAGGGGAAGACAGGAGGGAACAGATAAGGATTTTGCTTGGGAAGGCCCCCAACCAGACCACTCCTCTGTCCTCATGTGGGGCAGCCATGAATGGACCATGCAGTGGAGCGAGTTACAAACTCTGGGGTGGCTGTTACAGTTAGTTTTATGAGTGGGCGTTCTTTTTTTAGGGGGAGGAGTTGCTCTGGAAATGGGGAAGGTATGGCAAAGGGAAAGAGAAAACACAGGGAGAGGAACTGGGTCTCTTACCTCATAGACCTGGAAAAAAATAGGGATTTGAAGTCAGCATTTTGAAGGGGGAAAAAAAAAAACAAGAAGCAACACTTAATCACTCATTTCACACAGCTGGCACCTATCTGCCCTACACAAAGGTTGTGGGCCAGTCTTATGGAACAGGGGCAGAGAAGCCAGGAGTCTCCATGTGGGGACCCTGTTCTTATCACAGGCAGCAGAGGAGCTCAGAGTGTGGGAGATCTGCCTAAACCATTTCAGGAAAGTCATCCAAAGGCAGTTTAGGATTATCTGGGAGAAAAAACCCACAAGTCTTTGGACCAGTCAAAGGTAATGTATTAAGGTTCCTTTTGAAGTAATTTGTAAATTTCCAAAAACCTCTCTCCAAAAAATGGAACAAATGACCTCCAGAAGCATCCAGAACGAATAGCTTTGTTCATAAAATCTTCTTTCCATAGTATAGAAGGGATGGGAAAGGGCACAGATAGGGCATTTCCTTCTGTTGGCAAGTATATTTGACCTCATCAAATATAGGAGAGCCCAAGGAAAGCATGTGTGTATTCAGGCTGTGGGACAAACAGGGAATGACTGAGGGAAAAGAGGCTTAGCAGACCTTGCTCTGAGCAGACATCAACGAGACTCAGTATTAGAAGGGACTGTATCTTGGGAGGTCTGATCCCCAGGCTGAGGCGGAGGGGGTCCCTCATGGTCCTCAGCGCTCCCTGCCCCAAAGCCTGTACCTACCCAGCTCTTCTTCTTTTTCTTTTTTGCATCGGCGTCCTTGCCGCTACCAACGCTGGAGTGGCTGGTGACACTGTTGAGGCTCGAGATGCTGTCTGAGGAGTTCTGCCTCTTGATCCGAAGTTCTGGGGGCAAGTGCAAGTGGGAGGAACAGACAGGGTAGATTTAAAGAAGACATAAGACGTAAGGTGAGGCTAGCTGCAGAAGGCAGAGGAGAACAGAACCTACCAACCCCTAGGTCCACATTATTCATTTTGTGGATCATTCTTTCAACAAACATGTATTGTATGCCCATCATGTTTCAACATAAAAAAATGCGAAAGGTAAAAAGTAAGTAAGAAATGATCTCTGTCCTCAAGAAGTTTGCAGTCCAGGAGAAACAGCAACGCACAGACACATGAGCTCCGCTTGAACAGGTCTAAGAGGGACATAATTAAAGCCCACCCTCTACAATTCTGTGGAGATGTCACCTACCACTTCTCATGGCTTTCTCCAGCAATACTTGGCTACTTTATTATAGTTGCAGTCCCTCTCTTCCTCCCCATAGCAAACGTGCACACACACATATACACACAAACAGAGATTTTCTTCAACAGTTAGAAAACAAGTTGCCAACAACATGATACTTTACCACTAATTATTTCTAAGAATAAGGACATTATTCCAAATATTATCACACCCAGGAAATTAACAGTAATTCTCTTAATTTAATATCTAGTCCACATTCACATTGGAATGATTTTTGGTTAACTGACATGACTGGGTTACTCTAGGGGCAGTACGAAGGAGACACTGAGCAGCAGAAGACTAGTTAGGAAACGACTGTCATGATGCAGAATGATGAAAGCCTGAGCCAGGGCAGGGACAAGACGGAGGAGCGGCAGCGCTGAGATCCATACAGATCTATAGGTGTATACAGGGGTCTTACATATAACTTCCTAACTATATAGGGCGGAACAGTGAGACAGAAAGGAGGCCTCTCATATTAGTGGTGTGGGTCACCAGGCAGATAATGGATGCACTGGGCAAAACTACAGAAGGGAAAGGGTTGCCTTGTATATTTCTAAGGGAGGTGGAGGTGCCTTTTAACATGGGACATGTTGAGTTAGACGTACCTATCGTGTAATCTAAGTGGAAATGTCCAAAAGTATTTTGAGTGAGAGGAATAGAATTCAGGAGACTGATAATAGATGAAGAAGACAGAGGTACAGACTAAGAAGTTGTAAAAGCTATCGAGTTAAATAAGTGAACTCAGTTAAGTGAAAGAAAAAGTTTGCTGGATACAAGATCAATGTACAAAAAAATCAATTGTGCATCTATATACTAGTAATGAATCATCTGAGAAGAAAAATAAGAAAAACATTCCATTTATAATAGTGCCAAGATATAAATTCAACAAAAGAAATGCAAGACATATATATCTGCATATATGGTAAAACACCACTGAAAGAAATTAAAGAATAAATAAATGGAAAGGCATGCTGTGTTCATGGAGGACTTCATGTTGTTAAGATGGCAATACTTTCCAAATTCATATACACAGTCAACACAATCTCTATCAAAATCCCAGAGATTGACAGGCTGATTTTTAAATTCACATAGAAATACAAAGGACACATAGTAACCAAACTTTCTTAAAGAAGAACAAAGTTGGAGGACTCACACTTGCTGATTTCAAAACTCCCTACAAAGTTATAGTAATCAAGACAGGGTGACATTGGCTAAGGATAAACGTATAGAATAACGGAATAAAATTGAGAGTCCAGAAATAAACCCATGTTTATGGTTAGCTGATTTCCTATAAGGGTGCCAAGCTCATGCAATGGGGAAACATAGTCTTTTCAACAAATGGTTCTAGGACAACTGGATAGCTACTTCAAAAGAATGAAGTTGGAACCCTACCTCACCCCACCTATGAAAATTAACTCAAAATGGACCAATGATCTATAGGAAAGAGCTACAACTATACAGCTTTTTGAAGATAACATAGGAGTAAATCTTCATGACCTTGGATCAAGCAATAGTTTTATAGATACAACACCTACATCACCAAAAACACAAAGAAAAAAATAGATTACTTCATCAAAATGGAAAGCTTTTCTTTCAAAGGACAGTATCAAGAAAGTGAGAACAACCCATGGAACATAAAACAACATTTGCAAACCATGTATCTGATAAGGATCTAGCATTCAGAATATATTAAAAGCTCTCAAAGCTCAACAATAAAAAGACAACCTGATTAAAAAGTAGGCCGAGGCTTGAGTGGACACTTCACCATGAAGATATACAAATGGCCAATAAGCACATGTAAAGATGTTCAATGTATACTAAGCCATCAAGGAAATTCAAATCAAAATCACAGTGAGATATCACTTTACACCCACTAGGATGACTGTAACAAATAATTAGGATGATAACAAGTGTTGGCAAGGATGTGGCGAAATTGGAACCCTCATACATTGTTGTAGGAATGTAAAATGGTGTAGTTACTTTGAAAAACAGTTTGGCAGGTCCTCAAAAATTTAAACATAGAGTTACCATATGACCTAAGTATTCCACTCCTAGGTATATGCCCAAGAGAACTAAAAACACATGTTCACACAAAAACTTGTACGTAAATGTTCATAGCAGCATTGTTCATAATAGGCAAAATGCGAAAACAACCCAATGTCCATCACCTGACTAACAGATAAACAATATTGGTATATCCATACAATGGAATATTATTCAGCCATAAAAAGGAATGAGGTACTGATACAGGATGCAACATAGATGAATCTTGAACACATTATGCTAAATACAGATGCCAGTAACAAACAACCATAAATGGAATATTGTTTGATTCCATTTATATGAAATGTCCAGAACAGGCAAATCCATGGAGACAGAAAGTAGATTAGTGGATGCCAGGAGGTGAGAGGAAGGAGGAATGGGGAGGGATATTAATGGGCACAGTGTTTCTTTGCAGGGTGATAAAAATGTTCTAGAATTAGATAGTTGTGACAGTTGCACAACCTTGTAAATATGCTAAAAACCATTGAATTGTATACTTTAAAAGGTGCATTTTATGGCATGTGAGTTATAGCTCAATTTAAAAGAAAAAAGAAGAGATTATAGAAGCTACAGGATAGATATGAACACTAAGGAAAATGTACAGAATCGTAAGGAAAAAAGCTGCGGCTGGAGCCCCAGGAAATGTCAGTACTTCAGCAGAGGAAAAGGAACAGTTCTGTGAAGGAGTCAGAGGAGTAGGAAGAGACTGTGATGGGCAGAATGACACAGAAGTCTGGGAAGAACTTAATGAAAAAAGGCGACAAGGCCAAATTTTGGAAATCTTGGGGTATTGGCTCTGTGTATTTGTAAGAGGAGGCATTTTTTTGAGCACCTGGTACATGCCCAGCTCTGTGGTAAATGTTAGCATACATCCTCTGATTTGCTACAACAGACTTCTGGTTACATGTTATCTCCATCTTACAGAAGTCAAGTAAAAGAATTACTAAAATTATGTTAGAATTTGGAAAAATCGGGGTCAGTGTTGATTTTAGTGAAAGCATTTTAGGAGGGTGATGGTGACAGAAGCCAAATTATAGTGGGGTTAGTGGGAAAGGGGGATGGAAAGGCAGATTTGGCTGTGAAGGAAGGAAAGAGATAAGATCATACACTTGACCCTTGAACAATATAGGTTTGAACTGCAGGGGTCCACTTACAGATGGATTTCTTTCAATAAATATTATATAGTACTGTAAATATATTTTCTCTTCCTTATGATTTTCTTACTAACATTTTCTTTTCTCTAGCTTACTTATTGTAAAAATAAAGTACGTAATACACATAACATACAAAATATGTGTTAATCTTCTGTTTATGTTATTGGTAAAGTTCCCAGCCAACAATAAGCAAAGTTCTGGGGAGTCAAAAGTTGATTATTGATGTGGAATTTTGACTGCATTGAGAGGTCATCACCCCTCACTCCCCATGTTATTCAAGGTCGACTGTAATTTGAAAGGACTTACATGGATACATTGTTCACCTCCTTTAAGCTAAAAGACTTTAGCAGCATTCTAAGCAGAGGGGAAGGACTGAATAGAGAATGAGGTCAAAGATGTTGACAAGTATGTACATTTGTACAACTTCTAGAAGGAACACCCCAAAGCATTAGATAAGGAGTCACTCTTGGCCAGAAGAGATAGCTCCTTCCAACAACATGTGGGGGCGGGGGGGGGTGGAAAATAAGTGAGGACCGGATGAGTATAAATTGATGGAGTGGGGAAGAGTCCATGGAGTTCTTATTTAAAGATGTTTATTTTTCTTAAGGAGAAGGTGAAATCTATGTTCTGAGTGAGGCAAGTCAGCAGTGGAGTGAGGGGCTTGGGAAAAGTGAGGAAAGCTGGGAATGACTGACAGTGGAGTAACCAGAAAACCATGGGCAGGAAGAGGGCTGACTGCAGGCAGGGAGCCCAGGTTTCATGGCATCAGACAACCAGTCGTCTTGGCTTTCTCCAGCAAAGCTCGATAGGCTGGGAAGTGCCAGCCTTGTCATCTGAGCCCATGCAGCCTCTGTGACGGGTCTCCCTCGAAGAGGAGAGTGCATCCCCTTGGAGAACTGAAATGAGGGTCAGGAATATGTGCGTGCATGCACGACCCCTTCATGTAAAAAGGTAAAGTGCTAATTTTGTAGACTATTTTTTGGGGCAGTTTTATTTTCAGATTCACAGCAGACTTGAGAAGAAGGTACTGAGGCTTCCACACAGCCCTGCCCCACACAGGGGGGGCATTATTACATCATGCTCCCCCATTGCCACTCCTCCCCCACCAGAGGGGTGCTCCTGTTACAGCTGATTAACCTGCACTGACATGTTGTCACCCAAAGCCCATAGCTGACATTAGGGTTCACTCTTGGTGGTGGACATTGTGTGGGCTTGGACAAGTGTCTAAGGACACAGCACATGCCCAACATTATAATACTATACAGGTCACTTCCACTGCCCTAGAGAGCCTCTGTGCTCTGCCTGTTCACCCCCACCCCGGCATCCACAGATCCTTTCACCATCTCCATGGTCTTGACTTTTTCATTATGTCATACTATTAAAATCATACGATATGTAGCCTTTCCCAGCTGGCTTTCTTCACTTAGCAAAATGCACTTAAGACTCCTCAATATCTTTTCATAGCTTGACGGCCCATCTCTTTTCACTGCCGAGTAATATTCCACTGTCTGGCTATAGCACACTGGTGCATCTGTTCACCTACTGAAGGATATCTTAGTTGCCTCCAAGTTTTGGCAATTAAGAATAAAGCTGCTATAAACATTCATGTGTTTGTTGTGAGAATGTGAAATTCCAACTCCTTTCAGTAAATACCAAGGGGCATGGTTGCTGGATGGTACAGTAAGAGTGCCTTTAGTTTTGTAAGAACAGAGCACTATTCATTAGTCTCATAGACACTGAGAAGTGACTAGTGGTTCCCAAGGGGGAGGGGACAGTGAACACTGATTGTATATTTGATAATGAAAACATAGTAATAGAAAAAATATGAAGAAAGTGCTATTTTAATGTTTGTCTGCAGCTGCTCTTTAGCTCTGGCCTAAAGGTTCAGGAGAGGAGCCACGGGGACTGGGGTCTCTTCGACTCCCTCATCCCCTGGGAGGTAGGGTCATGCTCCTGGCTGACCCGTCTCCTCAGTCCAGAGCATCATGCTGAAGGGATGGTGCACCGTTAAGAATTTGATATGAGACCCAGCACACCATGGGTACAGATAAGCCTCTGCAGCAACCTTCTTTCCATCCCACTCCTGTTCTCCCCCCACCTGTCTGGACGCCCTACCTTTGGGTGTGGTTTCTGAGGCATTAAGGGCTCCCTGAATGACGGCCTGAGCCTCAGAGTTCTTTTTCTTCAGAAAGTCTATGGTTTCTCGTAAATCCAGTAGCTCAGTATCCTAAGGGAGAAGTGGAAATAGGGCCATTAGCTGGGACTGGGAGCTCCTACTATGCGCCGGGCAATGGGCCAGGCACTGGAATTCTACCAGACTGGACAGACGAGAGAAGCAGCAGGTTGAGAATTCAAGTTGACAGTTAGAGCGGGAGAAACTGGCACTCAGGAGAAAGGGAGGAGGTCAGCCCAGGCCTGTCTGCCCAGGAGAACTGCCCCCGGCATGTCCCTCCCCGGCCCAGGCCTCTCACCTTCTCCTCTGCTGTCTCTGCCAGGTGTCGTAGGCGGGAGGTCATGTTCACCAGGCTCTGCTCAAACGCTGCGACTAGATTAGCCTGGAATGAGCACAGAGGAGGCCCCTCAGTTGCCTGAGGCTCGCGGAAAGCCAAGGACTTTTATGGGAAGCAGTTTGAGCTGATTTTCCGTGTATCGGGGCTGACAGCGTGCCAACAAGCTCTGGGTGATTTTTAGATATTGATTTTTCTGGGCAGACAAGGTGGACTCAAACCCCCTTCTGGTCTGCAGACCTCTTCTAGTGGGAACAGCTTCTTGGACAGTGACCCGGTACAGACAGCATTGGGGTGGGGCAGGTGTTTGGAGGCGCTCGGAGACTTGGGACCTGGTACCTATCATTTACCAGGCTGGGACCGTCCTACTGTATGGGAGGGCTGCAGTCTCTGAGGTCCTTCCTCTGACCTCGGCTTGATGACTCTGTCTCCCAGGGGGCCCCCACAGTCCACATCACCTCTCAGGAGAGCCGTGCGGCATGGCTCTCCACTGCGGCCCCCAGTGGCCCCCCACCTTCACTGGTGCTGCTACCCCCCATTCCTGGGTTCCCCAGGCTTTTGTGCAGCTGGTGAGAAGTGCTCAAGAAACTTCAGGGGCATTCTACAGTTTGGCCACCAGGGGTCAGGCCTGTCTTGTGAGGAGTGCAGGACACCTGGGGACCTGCGGAGGGAGGCAGGCTGGGGAAAGGTGAGCGGTGGCCACTGGACCACAGACTGAACTCCAGCTGCCCAACTGGCAGCAAGATGGACAGGAAGGTGCCGGGGATGAGGCATGACACTAAAAAGGGAACACCTGGGGAAGGACAAACATCCCTCAGTGGAGGATATCTGGGCAAGTTGGTGAAACTAGCGAGAAGTGATGGCCATACTTTGGGCAGATGGCTCATGGACAAGCTCTAGGATGTCTGTGGCACACATTCACTGCTTCCTGTCAGCCCGTAATTCTCTCTCCCTGCTGGCTCACCTCTAGTTTTTCCCCACTGCCCTTGAAACATGCCTGGAGGCTATGGCGTTTGACAATGGCTGGAGGCAAACCCTTCAGCCCTCCGTGAGCCTCCTCTGCCTCGCCTACTCTAAGGGCAGGCCTGGGCTCTTGGGCAGGTCTGTCGTGACCCTGAGCAGTGGACTTTACCTACTGTACAGGGAACGTCTGTCTCCTTGGCCTCAGACCATCTCGTTTATTTCTCTACATCCCTGCATAAGTCTGTAAAGAGACTGCTTCTAGTCCCAGCAAATCTACTCATGAGAGACCTGAGAACCCCCGTTTCCTGTGTGCTTTCCTGCCTCTTCTTCACTGGGGGCTCCCTGTACTCTGAATGGACTTTCCTCTCTCTTCCCTCCTATGTTTTGTCTCCCTCCTCCGACTCCCCGTCAACCTCACAAGGCTGCCTGTGAGACATGAGGGCTAACTAGACATGCTGGAGACAGGCTGGCATTTGGGGGGGTAAGTGGTCCGACACAGGCAGCAGCTAAGTTCCATGAAACAAGGCAAAAGCTTGGTCTGGGATCGGAATCCTAAGGAGAGCTGCAGAAACTTCCCGGCCCTGGCATCTCATCTCCTGCTTGAGGGCAGGGCTCCAACCTCAGCAGTAACTTGCCTCTAAAATGTAGAACCCGTCACATCTGGGTGTTTGGTCTGTTCTCCCTAGCCAAAGGGAACTTCCTGTTCTAAGGCAAATCACCCTCTACGTTCATTTTCTTGGCTCCCGCCCAGCCCCACAGCGCCATGGCTGACACACTGCCGTGTAAATGAATCAGAGACACTGGTGTTCTTGCCTCCCCGGCGCCTCTCCCCCCGGCACCTCCCAGACATGAATTTCCTGGGGTGTGTAGGACGTGACCCAGGCCACTGGCCTTGGTGGGTGGGACACAAGGGAGAAGAGATGGTTCTTGTTTATATACCAATTCTATGGGTCCCCACGAGTGGAAAAAAGTGTGTGAAATGAGCTTTGAACAAACTGGTAAAGTATACAGCTTACTAATTGAGGGTTTGGGAACAGAGAATAAAAAGGTAATTAGCGTGGTGAGGGAACTGATGTTGAAATATATTAGAAATATGCAAAATCTTGGTGGAGAGCTTTCTACCTGATTCCAAGGGAAGACCTTAGGTCCGACAGCTGGGCTCCCCAGAGAGGAAGGGAAGAGAAAAAACCAGAACTACTACGGAAATTGCAGACACGGTTACTTTTGTGCAAACACTTGGAAAGCTCCTGCGGATCCGGCTCAGCTGTTGTTTACAGCTTTGGGGGAAAATGGCTCTTATGTTTTCTGTTTGCAGCCCAGTCACAGGGGAGATGCGACCACAGCTTCATAAGAGGAGGGGGCTGCATTTCTCCCCATCTTACAGAGTGGACAAATCAAGGACGAAAGGAATTCTTCTCAACTGGATATACTGAGGGCAGAAACAAAGAATTCTGGCTCTCAACCTAAAGCTCGGAGCATTTCTACCAGCGGCCCATGGAGACAGCTATGGAAAGGCAGTTGTGAGCCAAGGAGTTAGACGAGAGTGGGAGCTAGGTTCCTAAGCAGAGTCGTGGTCACCAGCCAAAATTCTAATAACCAATTCTGTGCCTGCCCAGGTATACGAGTGATCAGACATGAACGCCCCCGGGGCAGTGGTAAAGGGTCCTGAGAACTCTGTAATCACAATCCTTAACCGTTTCTGTCCATGGCAAAGGTGTTCCCACCTTCACGCAGAACCACTGATAATCCTCTTTTCTTTGTCCAGGGAGTTCAAAGACCATGGACATGAACACATCATCCATACCTATTAATTAGGGTGGGACAAAATGGTTCTTCATAAAAATCAAGACTCAGAGAAGGGGAAGGCCAATCCCCAAACCCTTTGCTGTATAGCCCCTGGAACCTAAGCCCAGGGGCTACCTTAACCGATAATTCCCCTCTGGGTAAACTTATCTAACAGCCAAAACAGCTGCCCGAGCCTCCCCCTGCTTTATGGCACTCACATTGGCAGAGAGCTGAGACGTCAGGGTGGCCACTTTCTCCTGGGACGATTCCAATTCCCTACGGAGCTTCCGGATTTGCTGTGAAGGAAGCAGAAATACAAACTTATGGCAGGAGAAGACATATGAGAGTCAGAAGGAAAGTGGAATGCGGTGGTGTTAACAGCAGAGATAAAGGCTTTGCACCCTACCTCGGATTGCATCCTCTCCTCAGCCTGAAGAAGGGAGCAGAGAAGGAGAGAGAGAGAGAGAGGAGGTGGTTACTATGGAGGGGAAGAAGCCAGGCCCCAGCAGCAGGGCAGAGGCCTTGAAGCCTGACACAGAGGCACGAAGAGGCTGAAACTTGTTCCTGGCCCTGGTCCTCCCAAGATCGCTCAGACCCTGTACTAGGGTTTAAATGAAAAGATTTCTCTGGAGCTCCTCTCCAGCCAGCTTTGGTCATGGCCCAGAAGGTTAGGAATGGAAAATTTGCTGACCTCAAGACTAATCTTCACTGCCACCGACTTGAAGGAGTAAAGAACAAGGCACAGAACAAATGTAAGAGTCAAGTCACATCTAATGGCCAACGCAGGGCCATGTGCCTCACATTGAACACTGGGTAAATCTGAACACTGTTCAGATTCTGGAGTCCTAGAAACCTACCCATCTCTCCATGCCACGAATGCTTCCCACTTACCATGGCACAGAATGGGCTCTATAACAAGGGGATTCTCCATTTTTCAAAGGAGGGGATCAAAAGGCACCGGAGTTGCTCAGGAATTGCAGGTGAGGTCAGAAAGGGCATTGAGGAACCAAAGTGCCCCACTGAAGGCTCCCAGGTCTAGGAGGCTCCCCCCACACCCGCCCAAGATCCATCAGGCAGGGCGAAGAGATAGCAGTGTCCCCCCACCTATCCACCCAACTACCCAGCCAAAGGAGGTCATGGGGAGTGGTGCAGTGGTAGGGGTAAGAGAAGGTAATGCTCTTACTGAGGAGTAAGTGGAGGAGGCACTGGAGGCCAGGGACAGCACTGAGCCGTGAACTGCAAGAGAAGCAGAACAGAATTAATAGAGGGCTCCAGGGACGAGGGGCGCCTGGGGAGAGCCGTAAGGCAGGAGCCTGGATTCTGACTCTGGAGGGCATCTGGAGCAAACAGAAAGAACAGAATGGGGAACCCAACTGGTGTCCCAGCAGCCTGAAGTTGCAGGTGTTGGCGGAGGAGGCAGGTCTTGAGCAGAGCTCGTCTCCTCCTCCAGGCTACCCGCTCTGGCAGCCTGGGTGTGGCGGCCCCTCACTCAGCCTGCTCCAGGGGCGCCTGGGTGAAGGGGAGGGACAGGAGGTGTCATCCAATCTCCCCAGTCAGGAGAGCACTTCGGCCATGGAAGAGGGCCGCTTCTCACCAGAGCTGTCCAGCAGCAGTGCAGTAGTGCCATCTGTGCGCGTCTTCTCTGCACTGGGGGACCTGCCTAGCATCCTGGGGGCCAACCCCACGAAGAAAGCATTGAAGTGTAAAATACTCATTCTGATCATTCATTAGAGCCCCACTAAGAATGAAGGCGCGCCTGCCGGTGAGGAATGCCTCCTGGGACGAGCGTCCTGGGAAGTCTCAGCCCCTGTAAAGCCCTGTTTTCCAGGCTCTGACCACTGACACCCACATCACCACCAATGGCAACAGGGCCCTCCCTGAACCTGATCTTTGGAACATTTTTGAAAGAGGAATGAGATGCCTAACTTTTTATATGGATTAAGAGCCACCATCATGTCCCTTTATCTTTTCATACATTCCGACCAACCGTGGGAAGGAAAGAGCACTGCTAGAATGAGGCAGGCAGGAGCTACAGTTCTAGAGCCCACGGAGGGCCACCACTCCACCCTTCCGAGCTCGACTGCCCCTGGCCCCAGCGGTGGGCGCACCAGCCCACAGCCCCAAGGCTAGATGGTGCCGCCCAAGGTTTCTGGGCCCCCAGACCCTGCAAAGAAATGGGAAGAGAGGAGCGGAATGGCCCAGATGTTCTGTGCCTCGTCCATGTGTGTGTGGTGGTGGGTGAGGGGGCCCAGCAGGGCTGGGATGAGCGTGAACCGCGCTGGCATGAAGTCTCACCATCGTCCGTGGGGTCTCGGAAGGATCCTGACCGAATCATTCCCTTGGGTCTCTCGGCCAGGGACAGGGTGCTCCCCATTTGGGAGCCGCTGTACAGCTCGAAGGCCGCCTCGTGGGTGGGGATGCTGTTGGAGCGGGTGACTCTTGGCGTGGTGGCCGCAGTGGGACTCACTGGAAGGACAGAGGGGAGGGGGACAGGACAGGGAGGGGGAGGGTGGGAGAAGAGCAGGGCTGTCAGCTCTCCGGCCCCTTGGGGAATGGGGCGCCCTGCGTGAGAGGCGAAGGGGGAGAGGGCGGGGAGTGGGGGGAGGTGGGAGTGTGCTGGCAGCGGGTGTCAGGAGCGGGTCTCTCCTGGGGAGATGGAGCCCTAACGGAGAAGGACCCTGCTGTCTGGGACAAAGGGAGGGCACTTCCTATTTTAAAGACCTTCCCTCACCCTGCCTGGCTGGAGTTGTCGCTTTTGAAGGTTATGGCTGGGGGCCCAGCAGCTTTTCCGAAACCTTCACATCACTCGGATATGCCTGGGAAAGGGAGATGTGTGGTTCTCCAAAGTACTACTGGCAGCTTGGGAGGACTGAGGACTCAGACCAAGACTCAGAGCTGAATGATGAGAAAGAGCCAACGACAGAAGGGGGCTGGGCTCCGGGACCCAACGCGCCTGGTGTCATGAAGGCAGGGACCCTCCCACCAAGCAGTGTGTTCTAGGTCATTGGTAAGGTCTAAAGCAGAAGAAACACAGCCCTCTCTGCCCAGTGTTCCCCGGGCTTGAAGGCTAGGCAGACGAGCAGGTGAGAGTGTCAGACACGGGCTGGTGGAACGGGCTTTGAAGCTGGGCCCGGCCTCCCTGCCTACTGCAGAACCTGCCCCCCTTGCCCCTCCCTTGCTGGGGTTACAGCTCCTGCAGGAAGACCCCTGGCTGTTCTTTCTCCACACAGGCAGGTGCATGCCATCTCTCCACGAAGACCTGTGTGGAAGATTTCACACCTCCTACTGGCCTTTCCAGCGTGGGAGGTGGGCACTGTTTCGCTCAGCCCCTCACCCTGCAGCGTGAAGGTACCTCCTCCTGTTTAGTCCTCAATGGGGACAGAGAACAAGGTAGCCCCGTCCTCCACTTAGTAGCCCTCGGGGACCAGAGGACTTGTGATTAAGAATCATTCCCTTCTCTAGGTACAATGATCCTGCGACTCCTAATTTGTCCTCAAATTCCCCACAGGCATCCCACACGCATGTACAGGTCCTCGTTTTGTCCCTGCTGCTTCCTTTACTCAACTGAAAGAGGAGATGGCTTTGGAGAGATACACTGAACAAACACCAGGCCTGTCTCAGACGCCATCCTCCAGGGGCTCCATTAGGCCAGTCCTGGCCTGCTGCTTCCCAGAACCAGCGCCACTGCGCTCCATGCTGGGCCAGCCTCCCCTGGAAGCTGCTTCCCCTCCCTGCCTCTGAATCACGCAATCCCATCCTTCCTTCCGGGCCTTCCCCTCTCCCAAGACTTGAGAGAGGGTGTGGCCAGGACATGCCTTAGACAGCTCTGCCTTCAGGGCTAGCACAGCCCTGGCCCAGACACTGCAGCTGGACAGTCTGGACTTCTCTGGGTTTGGAGGCAGATCCCATTCTTTGCAACAGCCTTCCCCTCCTTCCTTCCCACAGTTTAGTTTTGCAGCTCTGGGTGTGGTGGCTGTTTTCTGGCAATGGCTCCCTGCTCACTGCACAGGTTTGACCTCCGGGCCTCAGTCTGTGGCTTTTTCAAGCCATCACTAAGATCCTCTGATGCTACAAGGACCCTACAACAGGTGCCCCAGGGCAGCTTTCCAATTCAGGAGTGTGGAGCACTTTGCCTTCAGTCTTGCTTCGGATGGACAGACTGAGATACCAGGAAGCCACCTGACATGGTGGGAGTCAAATATGAGATGAAACCCAGTGCCCAGCTGCCCTGCCTCGTTCTGCAGGACGACCCCTGCTTCATCCCATGCTAGTGGCTGAAAGCACTGACCTATGTTGGTAAGCTGGCCCTTTGCACTCAAGGACATGGAGAGGGCAGGGGGGGAAGGCAGCTCGGACTGGTCGTCGGATTCAGGCAGCCCCCCGATGGTGTGGGAATGTCGCCTCTCCTTGGTGTCCTCCTGGGCCTGAAGCTGGTACCTGGGGGAGGAGGCAGAATTCAGTCTGGGCAAGTACTAGGGGATCTCAGAGGTTTTGTGGGTGTGGGGGCTCTGAAACAGCACAAGGAGAAGCGGGAGCATAAGTGGGGGGACTCGGCGTCCTCTCCCAGACCGTCAGAGAGCTCTGCAACAACCAGCAAGTATCTCTATGGGGTTATCTCAGGTGGGCACTGAAATGATGGAGTAGACATTAAAGCTCAGGACACAGTTTTACGCTTCCCTGCTGGGCTTCCAAGTGGCAGGAGTCATGTGACTGAGAAACCCAAAGCTGCCCATGGGTGTCCTCCTCTTGCTCATCTGAATGAGCCCAGAGGCAGCCTGTTCTCCCTGGGACTGTTGAGGAAGGAAAATTCCAGAAAGCTCAGCTGGGACTGCGGCAGCACAGGCTGGTACGGGATAAGTGTGTGACACCCACATGCCAACTTGTTTCTCTTCCATTGCCAGCACACCAGCTCTACAGTCGACTCACACGCAAGCTTGGAGCCCAGAGCATGGGGAGGCATGTGTGCAGCAACAACGTATAAATGACTCGGCTGAGAGGGTCGCTGAATTCATGACTGGCATAGGGCAGGTGACGGTTTCTCCTACAGCCCAGAAGCCCCAGGTAGAAGGAAGAAAAGTCATTTAAGAGTTACCTGAGCCCTTTCTTGGGAAGGGTGTTCCGATCCCGCTGATTACTGTGGAGAAGAAGAGAAAGAAGCATGTGGGTACACCTTAGGAACGAGAGTTTGGGACCCCAGGTTTGAGGGATGCAAGACTTGACACATGACATCAAACTGTGAGCCCCTTTATCTCATCAACAAAACAAGAAGACAGCTGTGGTAGTCTGCCCCTTGGCCTACAATGAGACATTTACCTGAAATGCTAAGTGTTTTCTCAGTTTAGGAATCAAGGTGGGGTTAGCTGTTTAAAAGATTATATCAAGGGTGTGATATAACAAATCATTTTGGAGTAGGAAGCCAAAGCTTTGCATGACAGGTTAAACTAGTTAAGAGATTTCATACTAAGTCATTTAATGTCTCTGTGCACTGACACCCCCACTTACAAGAGAATAATTTAAGAACAAAGAAAATCCTACCTATGTCATGCAGTTGTGAAGCAAATGCAATTACTTAATGTCTGTGAAAAAAAACTTCAAAGCCACAAATCAAATATAGGACAGTATTACTAACGGCAAAATGAGCCAGAGGCATAGGTTCGGCTCTGTCTCTCTCCACCTACCTGTCCAGTTGCCCAGTTCTGGGGCTTCCGCTCCAGGTCAGCTCTTCCGCCTCTTCCTCTGGGGGTGCGGCTGGGGGAGCAGGCGGGGTGGGGATGGGCGCACTGGTGGGGAAGGCACTGGGCAGGCTCATTGGCATCTGGAGGGACTCCATGCTCCTGTGCAGGCCTGAGAGTTTGGGGTACATGCGGGTCTCTTTTGGAACACTGAAGCCACTCATGAGCTCCAGGCCTTGGGAGAAGCTGGCAGAGTTGATATTGAGAATGGGTGCTGGACTGGGGGTGAAGCAGGAAGGGAGAGCGCCTCCGGTCACCGAGCTTGCAGCATGCAGATCCGGGACCTTGGGGGGCTGGGCGTCACTAGACGATGGCAGGTCCAGACTGTTGGAGTTGACCTTGTCTAGATTGGCTAGTGAGGGTGGCTTGACAAAGCTCTTAGCTGCAGTCCTGAGAGGAGTGGAGATAAGTTAAAATATTTAGAATTACAAGAGTTACAGAAGCAAGAGGCGGATAGGACCTCAGATAATTAATTCTAGTTCAGTTTCCTCACTTTCTGGCTGTTTGCTAAGTACAGAGGCTTATCCCAGTACTGCTGAGAAATACACTGGAAGGAAACCTGGTATGTGACCTGAGGTACCTTCGAGTCTTAATGAGCAGGACACCACACACATGGGGGAGACACAGTACACCCGCGTAAATACACAGTAAACAGATGGGTAAATAAACAGTAAAACCACCTGTACAAGTGCTGAAGACAGGTTATGGGTTGATCAGAGAACAGTACAAATGAGGTGAGCTTTGAAAACAGTTTTGAGGGTGAAGGAAGCGGGCATGCAGGAGGGTGGGCGGGAAAGACCCCGCCCAGGCCCAGAGTCAAATGCGGACAGCCATGCCTCACCGAGTCTGAGGAGAGCGGGAATACATAAGAGAGCGTCACAGCAGACAGACAAGGAGGCAGCCGCCCTGCTTGGGTACCTGAGAGGGGTTGGTGGCAGCTCCGCCAGCTTGGTGGCTGGGGGGTGGCCCGCTTGGCTCTTGGGGGCGTTCTCTGGGGAGCCACTGCCCTGCAGGGAGACGCCGTCAGAGTCCACAACCACCGCCTTGGCTCTGGCTTTCTCCTTCTCCCGGTCTGTCTGATTGACAGGCGCTGGCGCAGGCCGCCCTGCGGCCACCTTGGAAGGCTCCTTTAGCCTGGACGGCGTGAGGCTCCCCTGCTTGGTGCCGAGGAGGCTGGGGTCGATGCTGCTGCTGACGGGGCGAGGTCCCCCCCGCCCGCCGGTCACGCTCATGGAGCTGGACTTGGCCGGCCGGGGCAGGCTTCGGTACTGGATGTTGGAACGGGCTCCAGGTGCCAGGAACCCGGGCTCCGCGCTGTTGGACACATCCAAGCTAGTCTTGCGCCCGTTCACTGGCTTGACGGGGATGCCCGAGGTCTTCTGGATCTTGCTGAGGGTGGCCGAGCCACCAGTCTGCATGACGGTGGCAGTGCCCGTGGCAGGAGGCGGCTTCTTGTAGCCAAAAGATCCTGACGCAGAGGGGCGGGCAATGCCCGAGGGCGGCCTTTTTGCGTCGCTCAGGCGCTCGCGGCCGGCGTCAGAAGAGGACCGCTGCAGCCCGGCGCTCTTCACGGCGAGCTTGCCCTTGTCTGTGCCTCTGCCTTCGGATTTACCTGCAGGACAGACGGCAGGAGGTGGGGAGGGACGCTGAGATGGGCCAGCGACACCCCGGCCAATCCTTTCCTTCCTCTCTGCACAGAAGGGAACGTTGTCCGTGCGCTGCGGGATTTTAGAGGCCTACATAGGGGCAAGCAGGCACCGGGGAAGCTGGTGGGATTTCTCGCCAATGGAAGGAGACTGCTGGGTGGGAGGGGCCTGGGGTTTTGTGTTGTGTTGTTACTTGTTGTTTTCTGCTTCCAGAGTGAAATGTTTCATTTTGGTCAAAATGGCAGAGGCAACCACAAAGATTAATAAGAAAGATGCGCATCAAACAACTGGTCAAGGAAGGAAAATAAAAGGAGGGGAAGCAAATGGCCTGCAGTCGGCCAGCATCTGCTGGTGATCAGAGACCAGAGAGAAATGTTGATTAAGGCAAAAAGTTACCCAAGGGGCCAACTTTGGGAGCGATACAATTCTGATCTGTCGTCTTCTCAGGGCCTCCCTGCAATGTCAAGCAAGAACCTTGTGCAGGGAAGTGCGCCAACCAGACACGTCAGGAGAGGAAAGGACAGAGCCGGCAGGAAGTGTCCGAAGGCAGGTCGGACAGGCCTCCGAACCGGACACCCCCCCTCCTCTCCCTCTCCCTAGGCGCCCGGTTTTGGCTCAGGGGCTCGCCCTCCTGGAGCTCTCCTTTCCACATCTGTAATGAGGTAACACTGACTTCCCTACCTCGCAGGACTCTGGGAGACGCTGGCTACCATCCAAGGAGACAGGCCTTACACCCCCGTGCCTTCCGTAGTTCTGGGCTCACCTGCGACCTTGAGGGCACTCTGGGCTGTGTGAGTGATGGGAGATGTGACAGCCACTGGGGGGGCCTTGCCCTTCTTCAGGGAGCCAGGCTGGCCCAGGCTGATGGGCTTTTTTAGCTCCCCAACCTTGGGTGAATCGTCGCAGCTCTCGGGTCGCTCTCTCCGCCACTTGGAAGCCCCGGGTTCCATCTTCAGGCTACCGCTGTCGTACTCCAGCTTTTTGGGGGCCTTCTCTTCAGATTCACTAAACCAACTCAGCCCGCTTTCTGCCAGCGAGCGCTTCTCTGAGTCTGTGCGCAGCTGAAGAGAAAAAGCAGAATGAGACCCTCATTTGGGGACAGGAAAGTGGAGGGCTGGGCTGATGGGCTTTATTTTGGTTGCTGGGTGGCCCGTCTCTTCCCAGAGTGTTAAGTCAACCCAGGGTTTCTACCTGCACATCAAGGGTGTCAGAGAGAAAACATCACATCAAATATCCCTGGGCTTCATTTTCTTCCGCAGATGGAATAACTCTCACATGTGTCACTCCAAACAGGTGTGGGCACTTGATGCGGGCACCACTCATTCTGACCACTGCTCATGTCTTAGGTGACTACTAGGTACCCTTAGACGTCTTTTCTAGGAGTTGGCTGAAGGCATATGGGAGCCAGTCCCATGGAGTAAGTGAGTGTATGGGCAAACCTGTCCCCAGGCTGCCCTGCGGCTCATCCTGGGACGGTGGCCTGCAAATCTGCACTCACGTACCACTACTGTTGAGTTCCTGCGAGAAGCGGTGGGAGTGGTTGGGAGGGAGTTGAGCGAGGAGCTGGCATTGAACTCTTCTGAGCTGAGGTTGTCCGAGGCATCACTGAGCCCACTGCTGATGGAACTGCTTTCATCCCAGCTGGAAGAGAGGCGAGACAAAGGCCTGCCGTTAAAACAGAAGCTGAGGCAAGAGAGTAAGTCTTCATACTGATGGAGAATGCCTATATTCCAGTAGAGAGATTGGGCAAAAGGAGAAAGCTTGGGGATTAGTCCTGGTTTTGCCAATAACTCAAAGTATGACTTAAAACTTCCTCGATATTCTTTTGTAAAGGGAAGAGACTCTCTTTATCTGGCAAAGGAAGGCATTATATCTTAACAGAAAATTATATTCTAAAGACAAGGTAATTCTTGGATCAGTCTAATTATACAAACATATTTCCCTCCCAGTAAATGGCCTTCGTTCTTACGATTTGTTCATTTTCCAATGTGTTCTCCAGGTGTTTTTCCTTCTTTTCCAAATTTTATACCTGGTGATAAGGGCCAGGAAAAGATTTCTCTTCTCTAGAACCCTTAGGCCTACTGTCGCTCACTGCTCCCGTTTATACAATTCACCTCTCCTGGGATCAAGTTTGGCTCACCAACACGTGCACTGCTCTGCTGGTGAGTGAACCACAGAGGTGCCAAATTTGTGTTCTTCTGCCAATTGTGTGGAATATCGGATCCGTGGTGCCTGGGAGAGGCTGTTGTGAACACGTCTATCTGTCTTTATAGAAGGACCTTGTCCGTATACTACACGAACTGAATATAGCCCCCGTCTCTTTATAACTTGGACTCTACAACATTCCTTTGGCTGTTCATTTTTGTGTTTGACCAGTTTCATAGTCCTAGCCTCTAAACTAAATAGCCTCCTCTACCATTTCTATTGGTTTCCCTTTTTTATATTGGTTCTATTTTTTTTTTTTTGCTCTTCACAGGTTTCTTTTTGACCGCACATTATTTTCTAAGCTCAAATTCTGTCTCCTACCACCTGTCCTCAAAGAACCCACTTTCCAAGTCTTTCAACCATTTCCATCACTCCCTTCTAGACCCTAAAAAACTCTTGGTTTCACTTAAGTTTTAGAACCTAAAACTGACCATGGAGCTTTAGTAAGACTGCAGCACAGGAGTTATCTGTGCTTGCAGGAATTAATCTCAAACCCCTTGTACCTGTGTTCATCAGCTTTGCATGTGTGTGAGGAATAAAAAGGCTGAAGATTTTTTTTTTTATGAATTAGCTGGTATCTGGAAAATTTTTCCATTTTGATTTATTTTGAGTTTCATATTATGAAACAAAAATCAGACATACAAGTCATCTAAATGCTTGACCCAGATTTCAGCTGGCCTCCCTCTATTTGATGTGCTGGGAATAGGAAAGTGGGTGGTTTGGACATTTGGCATGGCTGTTCTGTAGTGATTAATCCAAATATGTTGAGAAAGAGCAAAGAAAGCATAGGGATTAGAACACACTACAGAGTCGTTTAGATTTTATTACAGTGAAATATAGCCAGTATTAAATGACCATCAACCTCTTTTTCTTTCCCACTCAAGACATGTATTAAATCTCCCATTTGTCCTGGACTAAGATATTACACTTCCCTGCCCTGTACAGAGAAAGTAAACTGAGGAGGAAAGATCAATTCTGCTTTTTGATCTTATCGGTTTTTCTGGTCAAGATAAAATCTCTGGCAAGCAAACAAACAAACAATTCCCAGCATGTTCTCTTAGGTCAAAGACAGAGGAAGCCCGCAGCCCTGAACCTTCCATCTGAGACTAATTATTGGTAACCAAGGGTCTCAGAGCAGAGAAAACTCCTAGGGAGGGGCCTTGCAAGAACAGGGCTTCTGCAGTCCACCGATCCCAAAGAAGCCCTTCTCTTACCCTCCGTGTATGGAAAGCTTAACACTGACCCTGGAGGGGAGTTTATCTTCTAGAGAGTTCCGGTCCTTCTTGCCAAAAAGGCATTCTTCCCTAGTCACAGACTCCTTCCTACAGTAAGAAAGTAAAAGCCCAAAATGACCAGGAAAGGTTGGCTACAGGATTTAAGGATTTCCTAGCAAAATTCCTTTGTAGGTTCCAAACAAAAGGAAAAATTCTATTGTTATTACCTAAACGTCAAGCATCTCCATTGGAGATGCTCCACTGGAGGCAGTGTATATTCTTTCTTTAAAAAAAAAAATTAGAAAAGTAATATATGCTATAGTCAAGACTCAACCATTACAAAATACATAAAAGTGTAAGGGAAAAGGGAAAATGTGCCCCTTTTCTGTCCTCCCATTTTCACTTCTAAGGTAACAATTATTAACAGATTTCTGTGCTTCCTTCAAGAATACCCCTATGTGTCTGTCCTCTAGCATTAGCTCTCTGGCTCTGCCAGCATGGGACCACACGTGGCATCATGGGACCACACCGCACCATCCCAGAGGTCCTCTTTACCTGGCTTTCAAGCTGCAATCTTAGTCTCCTTCTTTGTCAATTTACTCTCTTGTTCTAGTGAAATACCTCTTTCAGTAGGAAAGAGGATGTTTGGGAAACAAGCATTATAAAATCTGACAGATTATAAAATGTCTTTATTCTATTTTTACACGTGAGATTTTGGCTGGGCATAGATTTCTAAACTGAAAATAATCTCTGTTCAGAATGTACAGGCATTGCTCCATTGCCTAGGCTCTGTGTTGTTGGTATTGTCATTCCTTGTCCTTAGCATGTGATCTTAGTGTCTTTGCTCCCTCTGCAAACTTTTAGCCTCTTCCTGATGTTCTAAAACATCATAGTGACAGGCCTTGGTGTAGGCCGATTTTTACCCATTGATTTGCATACCTTACTGGGCTCTCCTAATCTCAAAGCTCATGCCCTGCAGTTCTGGGGAATTTTCTCAAATTATGTCTTTGATGATTTTTTTTTCTTCTCTGTTTTTCAGTTCTCTCTTCTAAAATGTCTGCTGTTCAGATGACAGATTTTTAAGACTAATACTCGTATTTTCTTTCTTACTTTCTAGTATGATAATATGTACTTTTAATTCTACTTTTTGGGCAGTGATCTCAATTTTATCTTCCATTATCGCCATTAAGATTTTCATTTCTGCTATCATAATTTCCAAGGGTAATTTTAAAAACAGTGTATTTTTTGTTCTTTCTTTCAAGGATACAATCTCTTAATTCTCAGACACATTCATTCACTCCTGCGTTTGGAGGAGGCAGGTTTACAATCTCTTTGCATAGTTTCTGGTTCCAAGTTGCTTTTTTCTGTTTGCATTGGTGAGACCTTCAAGTTGCAGACCTCCGTGCTCAGACAATCCTTGGCTGTTTGCTCATATGTAGACTGGGACACTCAGTATAAGGTATTTGGAAGCACTGTGTACACGGGCAGAACCGGTCAACTACGGCTTCAGTATAAGGGAGATGTGATTGGACTGATCCATTTACGTTTTCTTCTCTTGGGCTGGTCAGGCTTCCTAGAGATGAATCTTCCAAACTCCTTCCTGGAGGGAAGGGGCAGTTGCCTTTCTGGGAGTAGCAAAAGAATTTGAGAGTCTAAGTGTTTCTTATATGAATTTTCAGCCAATCCTCCTGTTTTTGGTACCTGATTGTCACCAATGACCACGCTTTTTGGGGTTCTGGGGTGCAGAGTTGCTGCACAGCTTGCCCCACACGGCTGGCTTGGGATTCAGCTTTACATCTGATAAATCCATTCACACTTGTCATTCTGAATTCTAGCTTTCCAAAATGTGGCTATTGTATCTCTTCTTTTCTCCTATTCTTTGTCCTTGTGGTTTTATGACTTAAGGGGGAAAAAACCCAACCTTTACTGTACCTTATTCTTGTGGTAGTTGTGAAATATGTTAAACTAATTTTATCCAAAGCAAAATGTCCCTGAATGACACTTAAGGGAGCCTGCTCTTTGGATTAGAAGTTCTGATGGGTAGACTTTAAGTGGAGTAAGGAGAGGAGACATTAAATTTGGAGTTTCATCACCAAATCAGGAAGAGGCATGAAGAACCATCAGACGACTTTTTGCAGAACTAAGAGCTGTGGGAGGAAAGAGGCTGGATAGACACTGTTCCTCCCAGGGCATGGTTGCTGAAGGTCTAGGAACAGAAAGTCTTTACAAGAGTTTGCAAAATCCAGCAGGTTTCTGTAGTGTAGTGGTTATCACGTTCGCCTCACAAGAGTTTGCAAAATCCACCAGCTAATGAGTCAGAGTTACTACAGAGTAACTAACTGCCTGTTCATTCAAGAGCAGGGAGAAAGGAAAGCAGCTTAAATATGGCATCAAAAGGAGTAAGTAAACAAGAGGACGGGGCTCAGAGTTCTGAAGGGCTGCAGCCTCTGCTGTTTGGTGCAAAGAATCTCTCTGCTCATTCTGAGCTGGATTTTGCCATCTCCCTTCTATTTCCCTCTAAATTTGTTTCTCACATAGATCTCAGACGGAGAAAAGAGGATTGGGCAGCAACAAGCTAGGTCTACATTTACTAGGACAGGAGAAAAACAGAATGCAGAGAATTTAATATTCCTCTATAATCCAGTCTGTTTCTAAATCCAAGCAACAATCACTAACCGGCGGCTGATGTAAAAGAGAAATGTTCTCTTGTGATTTACAGCACTTGGTTTGAATGGTGTGAACGTTTTCATTCTGGGAGGGGTATTTTAAGAACAATGACACTTTATCTTTTTCACCTATCCTCAGAATAGGGAAGGAAATAAGTCTGAGTCAGCATATGAGAGATTAAGTCACATAAACAAGACAATGAAAATTATTCTTGTCCAGGGGTATTTCTGAAGTGCTGGAACGGGTTATTAAGGTAAAGAATTCTCCCTGCCGAATATTTCCCCACTCCTCATACCCCTTAATCCTCCCTCCAAATCTTAAACTTCTCATTTCCTGTTTCCACCAGCAGTATCACTATTCATTTTTCCTGTCACCCCATCGAAAACTTAGATAGGTCTTCAACTCCTTTTTCCTAATTTCTCTTAAAAAGCCCTACTGATGATGTTAGCGCTTGCCTCCCAAATCTCCCTTCTCTTCCTTTACATTTCCCTGGCTTCTGCTCTGGTTCAGGCCTAATGTCCCCTCAGTTGACCCACTGTGCAGGCCTTCTTATTGGCCCGATTACCTATAGATTCTCCCTCCTTCCAACACACACTGAACACAATCGGACGTCTCATCACCCAAAACTGTGGCACTTACCAAAACCTTCATTAGCTCCTCATCACTGATAAAATAAAATCAAAGTCCAACAGCCCACTGTCAAGACTGTCCATCAGGAGCCCTCATTACCACAGGGTTGCGATTCAAGCACAGACGTTGTAGCCAGACTAGGTGAATTCAAGTCCTAAACTCTGCCGAGGGTTAAATTCAATTTCAATGGCAAACAGTCATTAAGCGTCTAATAGTCACAAGGTAGTATCAGTTGTATGGGCATTTGAAAATGAGTGGCTGTTCCAAATGTTCAGAACCCAAGGGTGAATAAAAAACGTAGAAACGGAATGAATACCACATCAGAAGTACGGACAACTTACAGAAGAGAATTCAGAGAAAGTAGTGATTTAATGCTTCAGAAATATGACTGCTATAGTAGGATACCGTTAAACACATTGCTCATCGCCTTTTCTCTACTTCCACCTTGTTCCTTATTCCTATGTCCCCTAGGACTCCTGTTAGGTGACCAGTTGTCTCACCTCTTTCTGGAAGTACAGGCCTGCGTGAGGGGCCAGTCCCCTCATCACTGCACAACAATTTGTGTCCTGCTGAAGATTCCAGAGTCCTCGGATTACCCGAGACTCAACCGCAGTGGCCATAAACCTGACCCACTTCCCACAGGTGTCTCCCTAGCTCTGCCTTTTGAAATCTTACCTTTCTTTAAGGTCCAGATCAGATCAAACACCAAGTTTTCCAGGGGACTTTCCATGATTCTCATTAGAAGAAATCCCATTCTCTTTTGTTTCCACGGACTTTATCTATATCTCCACTAGAGTATTCTGCCTTTAAATATTTATGTCCATACATCTCCACTGGACCACATTGCCCTGAGGGGTATGATTAAGTCTCATGAATCTTTGCACCCCTCATGCAATGTCTTCTACATACTTGCAGACTTGAATTCCTAGCTATTGTGAAAGTAGGACACACAAACCCAGGGAAGGGGTTATGATTTTGGAAGTGCTATTTATCTATTTTCCAAGCATGGCCAGTAGCTTATTTCCAAATGACTTTGCTTTGTTGGGAATTTATAAACATTCGCTTTTTGGAACTTCCAGTTCTCTGCTTAAATTCTCCATCTATTCAAGAATGCAACCCACCCTTTCTATTGGAGTCCCCCAAAACTACTGGAATCCTACAGATATTTATAAAAAGAATTTTACAGTCCTTATCTGCTAATTCTAACATCTGGGTCATCCATCCATAGGTCTGCTTCTATTAACTATTTTTTCCTCTCTGTTGTATTTTCTGCTTTTTTACACATCTTGTAGCTTTTAATTATATGCCAGATATTGTGTGTAAAAGAATGGCAATAAATTTAATCAGAAAAGGACAAGCCCCTTCCTCTGTCAGGCTGTTAGGACTGAGAGCTGAGTCAGTCTCATACGTAGTAGAGCTACGCCTGGTGGGGTTTGCTGTCCCTTTGGTTTAAGTCAGTTCACCACTGGTTTCAAATGCTTTGAGGGCAGGACCAAGACTGTCCTTCTGGTGGGGCCCAGGATCTGCCCACATTGCCCTTCCAGGGCTAGCTCTCTATGCTTTACAGCCCAGCCACCAGCTTTGTGGAATGCTGTGCGATTCTCTTTGCCCTTGGGCTTTGGCGGGGTCTTTCTCTACCCCCCAGCCCTGCTCTCACATTGCTCTGTGCTGTACCGCTGCTGCGTGTGTGATGAATGCCCTGCACACACTGAGTTGGGGGAGGGTGTCTTTCTCAGCTTTCTGCCCTGCCCTCAGCTGTCAGCTCACTGCCACTGTGTGTACTTAGTGAAGGTTTCATGGCAAAGAAATAGGCTGGGGGGACATATGTGCTCTGTGATGGAGTCCCTTACAGCCAGCCACATTAGCCTTCAAACGTCTGCATGAAGTTCAGCCATTTTCCCCTTAGCCTCACCGATGGTAAGTTTATTCTTCCTGCTGCCGTGCGCTCAGGATGAAAGCAGCCAGGCAGTCTTTCTGCCCTTGGAAGGCCTCCTCCCTTTCTGGAATTTAGTTCAATTAGAATACTTTGCATCCTTTTAATTTTTTTCTTTTCTAAGTTGTGTTTGTTACTCACCCAGCCCGTTCTTGTCAGGGCGGGGGTGACAAAGTCCTGTGACACTGCTGTTCCTTTCTGTAAAGTAGTCCCTTGGGTGCTCATTCATTAAACCCTCCATCTAGGGCAGTGAGAAGGGCAACTGATTCCTCCTCCTAGTCTCCTGCCCACTTCCTAGCACTGATACCACAGTCTTAGGGACCCTCTGGTGCACCCCATCTCCTCTGTAGGATGTAAAGGAGGATTATGAGGAGGCCAGCTCAACTGCACACTGTTCTGCTCTGTCTGTGTCTGTGCAGACGCGACGCAGCACACGGGGAGGGAACACGCCTTCCCTCTGGGAAAAGCACTAACACAAACGCAGCTCTTGGCGAGGACTGGCCACCCCTCCCAGACTTAGTCTGCTCCCCACATGTCAGGTCCAGCCATTCCACAGAACTTGAATGACCAAGGGAGACTACAGGCAGCCAGAGGGCCAAGTGTGTGGGCCGGCTAGCGGGAAGGCTGGACTAGCCAGTGACTGCACAGGGAAAAATCCTTATTGCCTTTCTAGCACAGCATGGTTCTCGGAAGTCAAACTTCAACACTTAATTGGGTCTCTTTTTCCAGAACACATACGCCTGGTCCAGAACACATACGCATCAGTAACCAAACTGCTGATTATTTGCCATTTAATGCATAAGAACTCTGTCCATGGAACCTTACTTCTTTACTTTCTCCTTTGAGAGCGGGTAAACATCTGCAACAGGCTGGCTACAAGGGTTGGGCTTTTTCCCTGGTAGAGTTTATGGAATTGGAAGCCTACTGTTCTGTCTCCAGCAGATGCCTAGGATTTCCTGTTCTCTAGTTCAGGAAAGAGAAGAGTGTCCTTACCACCTCCATTGGAAACAGGCTCCAAGATAGCAGGAAGCTGTTTGACCACACAGTGTTCCCAATTGCTGAGAATCGAATCCTCAAGCTACTAGTAAAAAGAAGGCAGAGTCACACTTGGGAAGCTTTTCAGTCCCCAACACTGTACCAACAAGGGTAAACCATACTCCATGAAATAAAAAAACATCAAATAGGGCACAGAGGGGAAAGGTGGCCAACTCTTGATATTGTCCCACTTGTTGGGACTGATGCGTGGTGGCCTTGGTTAGGCAGTTAAACAGACAACAGTGACTGGTGCTGAGACAAAGTGTGAATTAGGCCTTGGGACCGCGAGCAGTCTGACAGCTGAAATGGGTGGGAAGCTAGCAAAGGGAATGAGCCTCCCTTTAGGTTCCTTCTGGGCCAGAATGTCCGCGGGTCAAAATAAAAGGTACATTTTGATAATGCAAGTGCCTTTAGATAATATTGCCACGGATGGTTTTGCAGCCAGCAGTATTTCATGCCATCTGTTCCTAAAACTCAAATTACTCTTGGTACATAAAGAGGATATGGAAAAGAATATATAAAGCTTGGCCTATGATCAGCCCAAGCTGGAAATAAATACATAAAGAGACTCAAGATTACTCTGTCTTCTTGGAGAAGCTAACCTTATGACTGGACATGGGCCAGGCTGACTTCAAAGAGCATACTTCTGTGGACCAGAATACATTCTTGACACTTGCTCTAGTTTTGAAATTTCCTACAATTTCCTTGGAACTACACCAGCTTAGAGTTAAGATACAGCTTTCCTCGCTCACTACCTCAGGAATATTCTTGGCACCTAGGATGAAATGTGAAAGGTTGAACTGTATGAAATTGCCAATTTTGTAGGTAAAAAATAGGGCTTGAACATGGGCACTTTCCTATGGTTCAACATCACGTTTATTTTCGTGTTTGGCCTATGCTTTAGCACTTGTTTGCTACAAAAGTGTGGTAGCGGATTCAAAACTCTTAATAGGTAGAAACTGGGCTCTGAAATCTGAGTCAAACGATAGGAATGAGAGTCTGTTCTGATCTAAGCCTACTTTGGTACATCGGAACAAGAGAACATGTTCTCTACTCATCTCAACCCAAAGTTCCAAAGATATCCCATTCTTCATTTGTTTTTTATACTTTCTTCAGGCCCATTCCTGGGGACAAGCCATGTAGCTGATGGCCAGGCCAGGTTTCCCCAAAGATCACTCAGACAGCCATGGAGAAATGGGTTCCTAATGCGAACTGGCGAGTGATGCCCCATCTCTGGCCCCTGCAGCAGGTGGACTAACTGCCCTCCCTGTTAGGTGGCAACCTCCCAGATTTGTGTAATACGGTAGTCCTTATCCATAGGCAGCCGCTGAGTACTTGAAAGGCAGCTGGTCCAAACTGAGATGTACCTTCAGATTTCAAAGATTTAGTACCAGACTTCAAAGACTTAGTATGAAAAAAGAACAGAATATATCTTATTAGTAATTTATATTACATATTAAAATATTTTAGATATATTTGATTAAATAAAATGTTATTGTAATTGATTTTTTGTTTTACTTCTTAAAAACGTTGTCTGCAATAATCCTCTTAAATTGGTATGTTTCCATAATTAAATTTTCTTTGTTTTCATCCTCTGCTTTTTTAGGGCTTTGTCCATTTCAATTGAATTTTCAAATTTTTGGCATAAAGGTGTTCATAATATCTTACTATTTTATTATTATTTACAGTTTTACAGATGGCCTTTATTTCACAACATTTATATCCATTAAAATTGTTTTTGATACAAAAAAAAACGTTGTCTGTTAGAAAATTTCAGATTATATACATGACTTGCACCACATTTCTATTGGAAAGCTCTGCCTTCAACAGAAACTTTTGGTCAATGAAATATCAGCTTGGAAGAGCTGGAGTTCATTCACTGCTACAGTAGTTATAGTTGGCTCATGACCTGAAAAAGATGGTTTGCAGTTAAACTTCAGCTTATCCTTCTTTTGATGGCACCAAACATGATAGGTTGGTTGGGTACAGCATTGAATTATTAGCCACAGTCCTCAGAGAGCATTCAAGAGGTTAAAGAGGATAAGTGATTAAAAAAAAAAAAAAGATAATGGAAGAGTCAAAGTGAAATTGGGCAATTCTGGGATGTTCAGCTTTGAAAATGAATTGAGGCCATGTAGAGAAACCAACATTCTACTCAAGTATCGCCAAAGTTCTGAAAGGCTGGATCCTCTCCTCCTCTCCACCCCCATGCGGCCTCAGAGCACTCCAAGAGCAAGGGGGGCTGCGGTGTCTGCTTCATTACATGTCTGTGGTTTGGCAGACACCACAGCAAGCTAGCCTGATCCGGCCAAAAAAGCCAGGCAATGGGAGGAAAGGATGAATTGCATTGAGTGAGAGATTTAGAGGAAGAGGGGCTGGGGCAGAGAAGCAGCCAATGTAAATTTTTTGAGCTAAGGGTTTGCTAAGTCTTCATCAAGGGTAAAGATCACCAAGAACGGACCCTAAAGAACAAGGTAACCAGAGTCTGATACAAAATCTAAGGATACATATAATTAGGAAAATTTATTTGGCCCCCTTCGTATTTTGTCAGTGAGCTCATACTTCTAACCCAGTCCTTAAAAAAATTAATGGTTTTGTTAACTTGTTAAAAGACATTTCCTAAATTCCAGTTTGAATCATAGAACTATCTGATTAACTTTTTTCAACTCTCAATTGCTGAGGCTAATTTTATGAATGACTAAGGACTGGGCACCCCAAAATCCAAATTTAATTCCTACAGATTGGTTGTGTGGCACTCCATGGCACAATTGAAAAATCAGAGAAAATGGTTGCCACAATTCTGGAGCCTATCATTTTAGGGTATCTAATGTCACATCTAGGTGGATTTTCACTGAACCCCAACTGGGAAGATCATAAAGACTAGTACCACGGATATTGAAATTCATTTTCTGGAGCCTAAACCCAGTGAAGTAAAAGCCAAAAAAATGAGACCCCAAAGCCCTGCTGTACCTTGATCATTCTGTAAAATTCTGCAATCATAAATTTCCAGGGTTGCCTTTTTAAGTCACTCAGTTCATGATTTTTGCAAGGACCGCCAAAGTTCCCTGTGGCATCTAGAAAGGGGTTCATGTAAACACACACAGGCGGCTCTGCCACCAAGAATATGAATGTCACCTTAATGTCTCCACTGAGAGAGGTCTTCCACTATTATTTCTGATGACGCTCGGAATAACGAAAAGTAAGAACACTTGTGTCTGCGGGGCTGCCATTTTCACTTGCCGCAACTCTCGCTTACAGAAGTTGTAAACCACTAGCCTGCCTACCCTTGCGCACTCTCTTCCTGTAAGGTCTAAGGTATGTAGTGGTGGTAGTTAAGTCACAGGCCCAGCCCTAGGCAGAACCTCACTCATTAAAATAAAGCTGTAAGTTTTTGTTTCATATCCTGTGCCTGGCAAAAGCATGTTTTTAGAGAAAATTAGACGAACATGAAGTACTGCATCGGTCTTGCAATCTGCAAGCCCTTGTAGTTATATAACAAATTCTGTGCATATGTGCAATTTCCTGGTCTATGGTCATACTTAGAGATTCTTGAACGTCTCTGACCCAGAAAAACATTTTTGTTCATCATGCATCATAATACCTTGCTTCAAGCACTGCCTTGGTTCTGGCATTTAATCTCTGCCCTAAAGTTACGAGATTTTCTTAAATTTAGACCATTGTTATAGATGAAATTGTGTCCCCCTAAAATCCTCATGTTGAGTCATAACCCCCAGTGACTATCTTTGGAGATAGGGCCTTTTGGAGGTAATTAAAGTTAAAAGAAGTCGTAAAGGTGGGGCCCTAGTCCAGTAGTATTGGTATCCTCATCAGGGGACACCAGAGAGCTTTTTCTATGTAGGTGCCCGGACAGACGGCCACATAAGGACCAGAGAGAAGGCAGCCATCAACATGCCGGGAAGAGAGGGCTCACAGGAAAACAACCCACATGGCACCTTGATCCTGGACTTCTAGCTTTCAGAACTGTGAAAAATAAATCTCTGTTATTTAAGCCACCGAGCCTTTGGTATTTTGCTACGGCAGCCGAGCCGACTCATATAACCACTAAGTGATGAAAATCGGTTAATTCTTTATTTACACATCAATACCGCCAGTGGGCTACACACATTGGACTTTGACACCTTCATGATTCAGGCTAGTTTTCAATTCAGAGATTTACTAACATGAGGTTTTGGATACCACAGGTCATTACAGCTGAAATAAAGTATCCAGATCCATCAGCCAGGTTCAATGGAAGCTATGGAGTAAGAAAAATCAAGGAGGCAAGGACAGTGGAAGGAATTATTACTGCTTTGACTTGGCAGCTAAATAACCCTGGAGAAATTCCACCTTCTCATGATGAAATGAGGGTCTGTATTGTGCTCCTCTAATGACACGACACACAATTACTCAGTCCTGCAAACAGCTTGTATAGCACTTTGTGGAACAAAATGGATGCAATTGAATTACAGGTATCAATAAATTTTATTGGGATCTTAATGTGGGAAAGGGTAATTGCAGGGTAGTGGGCAAGAGACAGAGAAGTGAGAATATAGGGGATACACATGAGGGACTGTTTCCGAGGTGTGGTTACAGCTTTGCCATGTCAGCGGGCAGGGCCAGAGCAGAGAAAAAAAGCAGAAAGTTGAGCTGTTTAACAGGAGTCTCCTTAATTAGGACCAACTGTGGGTGAGAAGTGCTGACTCGGCTGGCCACAATTTGTTTGCGTTTTCTCTAGTTTCAGAGATTTCCCTTTTTCCCTGCCCCAAGCCTTCCTCCTCCTCTACTTTCACAGGGGCAGGAATGAAAAAATAAGGCACCATCCTCTCTTTCTCAGATGTTTCGAAATGGGGAAATTGAAACCCTTCACTGAGTACAAGATAACTGGAAATCTCTCTCAAGAAAAAGGAAACCTTCTCAGGGGTGCCATCAAGTTCACCCTTAAAGGATAAAAGGCAGCCCTCTGAAGGAGGCTCTAGAGGTCTGGCACTTCTAACTCCAATGCTCTTTCTTACCAGAGTTGAATTCGTTTACTTGTCTTTAGCCTCAATTTCCCCAAGTAGATGAAGCAAAATGTTTGAAAAAGTTGAACATCAGGGAAAATAATTTTGATTTTTAACTTAGGCAAAAAAATATTTTGATGAGAACTAAAAAGTCACAAAATTAAGGTGTCAACGGATAAAAGCAATCTCAAGTTTCCACGCTGTGATGAGAGAGGTTGAAGACAACTCTAAGAAGGGCCAGTAGGCTACTATTTAGAGCCAGTATTCCCTTCTTTTTCTAAAACCTACAAAGATGCCCCATTTTATAGATTCTTGGAAAGCGATGATGGTAACATTTTCTTTAAAACTTCATGAGATACTTTCTGCTTCCTCCCCAATTCTCACTCCCATTGTCCCCATGTCCTTAGGAATCTATCACACAATTCCCAAATCCCTGGCTACTTCAAAGGAAATGATTCAACAATGTTTGCATTTCTGCATTTCTTTAAACCAGTAAGGAATTAAGAGATAACTGACAATACTCGGAAAAGCAGGACAGGTTCAGGTTAAATGCCTAGAGGAGAGGGTGGCCATTTTTTTTTCTGTGAAAGACCAGATAGTAAATATTTTCGGCTTTGAGGGCCAGCAGCCTCTGTGGCAGCTTCTCCACTGCGCGTGTGCGGCATGAAAGCAGCACAGGCAATATGTAAACAGAGGAATGCAGCTATGTTCCGAATTAACTTCACTTATGGATGGTGAAATTTGAATTTCTATCATTTTCATGTGTCACAAAATATTCTTCCTTTTTTCCCCCCATCACTTAAAAATGTGAAGACCATTCTTAGCTTTGTGGGCCAGGCAAAAACAGGCAGTGGATTAGAAGGCCGAAGTTTGCCAACTGCCAGGCAAGACCAACGGAAAAGGAAAAGGAAAAGAAGTAAAGTCCCTCAACTGGCAAGTCCAGCAGAAGTGACCACTGCCTGAAGGAGCCTCCACGTCCACCCCGTTCTAGTGCCCTCCTAACTGCTCTTCACAAGTCCAAACAAGATTTTTCTACCAGCAATACTACTGGCTCAGTTTTGACTCGGGGGTGGGGGGTGGGGGGTGGGGGGTGGGGGGGAAGGGTGAGAGGGGGGAGACAGGGGAGGAAAAGACCAGAAAAAAAGGAAGCCCTGGTACAGCTGCAGTTCACTGCCAATCCTCCATTGGAACCAGGCAGTGCCTTCAAGCAGGATGGGAGTCCATCATATTTGTAGCTTTTCAGAATGATTTATTCAAGGTTGACAGAAGCCAAAGCCATTTGTAGTGAGAAACACAAATCCTGCCATACAGTCAGGCTGGGAGACACCAGGTAGAGCGTGTATGTCCTGTGTATTAAGGTTGTGACAATAAAGAAAAGTCCTTGATATTAACAAGCTGCCATTCATCTTCAGATCGGAAATCACTCTCTAAGCTCAAAGTAAGTACCAAGAGGTGAAAGCGGGCAGGGATATCGGTCCCTCAACTCATCGACCAGGCCAAGGAATCTGTGCCACTCTGAGCAGTTTCCGCGCTCCAGAGGATTCAGGCCACATGGCTGGTGCGAAATGCAGAGCTGGCCGTAACCACCGTGCGCCTGTGAGCTGCTCTCTCCTCGGAAGTGGGGCTTGTCACCACGAACTGAACCAACTGCCAGGCCTTCCCTCTGCGCACGTCACTCCCCGTGTTTGGACTTCTTTGTATCACATTCAATCTTCTCACTCCAGAATCCCTGGCCTTCCATTATTTCCTTTCGAATGTCCACTTCCCATCTTCTCTAGAGTTTCCACATAAACTGAGAAGATCATCTTTTTTTTTTCCACTGTCTCCCCTGTTCAGTCAAACACCTGACTCAAAATAAAGGGTTGAAGTGCCACCCAAGGTTTCTGCCCGTAATTACCTGGTTGCTGTCCACACTTAATCTACCAAAGAAAAACAGAGCAAGGAACATTAAAAAGAAAAGCCAGCAAAACAGAAACACACACGAATTCCAAACCCTAAAACGGAAGAGTAAAGTATTGTTGAATGACACGGCAGCCAATTGGTTACAGACAGGAGCCTGTTTTGATCCAGTGGCCTGCGCACCTGGGAGGAACCTCTCAGACTGAACACACGGTATGTGACAGTGTGACACTTAGTGATGCACATAAAGGGATGTCGTCGGAATACATTGGATTCACCATAACCACTCTCAATTTGTTTTCCATCTCAGCAGTGATACTGAGAGTCCAACCCACAACAGAACGCGACCAAACCTCTCAGAATTCACACCTTCTTGAGATCCCAGGGAGAAATCCAGGCAATAACCTTGGATAAAGAAGGTAACTTTATATGACTCACATGCAGGGTCCCACAGAAATTCAGCTGTTGTCCCTCCACTGAATAAAAGGACAGTAAGTACCGCAGGCTGGTCGGACAGTCATACGTCAAGATCAAAAGATGGAGCTGTTTCCCAGGTTATACAAGTTATTAATACAGCCTACTTAGATCACTTTGAAGTTTGGACCTTTGTGACTTTGGCTAGATTTCTCCCTTCCCACCATAACTTTTGCAACTCCTCTTTGTGTCCCATCCTCATTTAAATTCCAAACTGAGCTATCCATCATGTATGATGGCAAGTGGCCATAGGGAGGAGTACAGGTGATAAGTTTTCTCTTTTTACATGTCCACGAAGAATTAGAACTTGAGGCCTTGAAGGAGATTTAGTGTGTTGCCAGGGGACCTTATCCAACGCTTCAGTCAGCACCATTATTTCAAAAGAAACAATCATGAGAAGGTAGGAGAATTTAAGGGCACGCTTTGTAACTGAACATTCTTACACGCAGATTCAACAGTAAAGACTTCCACTGTGGCAAAGCAACCCATGTAGAGAAGTCTGAGACTGTTCACCTAGTCAACAGGCAGGCTGGGATGGACCTCCACAGTAGCCATTACTTATACCTGTCCAGTCAAACACCCAACATAACCTCTACGTTGCTGCAATGCCTGCTTTACTAAGACTCGTGGCTTTCTGGAAGATAACCTCAAATAATTTAGGAACCTGAGAAGACAACCAAATGATAATAATAAACACTCAAGACCTTTGCATCACACTGTCCAGCATCAGAAATGTGAAGGCCAGGTGAAGGACCTAGTTGAAGGTCCTCTTCAGTCTTAAGAGTCAACACAATTATCCAGCTCATTCATGTTATCTTTCTGTAAGCGTGCATCATACAAAGCTGTTTCTCCACTTTGCCCTGCAGAAATCCAAACAGCATTTCCTAAATACTCACTATTAAAAGGCATCTTTAATGCACTGCCTTTTATCGCTGGCACTTATGTCAAAAGGGCATGCATTCTATATCATATTCTAGCAGAGATGCCAGGTTTGTGCTCATCCATGCATACATTTGAATCTTTCTTTGTGAACATCACCAAATCCTTATTAAAACAAGTTACCATATGTTCAGTACTTAAATATGTATGCCATGCACTTTGTTGAGCATTTTTACATAATGTACGATTTCATTTAATCTTCATATTAACCCCAAGTTAGATATACTTCCATTTTACCTATAAAAGAGCTGAAACTTAGCACTGGTAAAGTTACATGCCCAAGGTCCCACAGCTAGTTAAGAACCAGGAGCCAGTTAAACATCAAAGTCTGTTTGACTCTAAAGACCCTATTTTTAACCACTACATATACTATAAATACTTCCGTCATAAGAGAGATAACTGAAGTTAGGGGTGGTCACAGAATAGCAAAACTAAATCAGGCATTTCCTCAGGTCACCAGGGAACCATCTGGCATTACATCTGCAGTGCATTATCTGGCAGCTTTCCAAATGGTGTTCCACTAGAGGGCAGGGACCACTTAATGCAACTCTAGGGGCTCTTTGCACAGAAAGGGGGTCTCCAGGTCAAATTTAATTTGTGTCTGCTCCATCACTTTTATACCACACCTCAACAGTTACTGAGATTTGGGACGGAGAATCGTGAAAAAGAAAAGGAGTTAGCTCCTGGACCTCAAAACGCCTACAGACCAAGACAGTTTGCCTGGATGACATGCTGATCCTAGCTAACTATAAGAAGGATGTTAACAAAAGAATGTAGGACAGTCTAACTTGACAGAAACCTTTCCTATTTGTCCAAACTGCTTCCTACGCAGTGCAAAGGCAAATCAGTGCACTTCTGAGCACCACCAAATAAAACCTCAACACCACAAACCTGCATAATGGGTGAAAACCGTTTGACCTTGAGGTGTCAGCTGGTTGAAGAACAGCTGGTGATGATTTAACTGACAATATTCTGTGGGTAGGTCACCCTTTGTGGGTGGCCCAGTCCAGTACCTTTCCTCTGGACTCACCCAGGACTCCCCACCTTGCCCTTGAATATTAAGCCCAGTCTTCTGCATGTTGCTTTGCAAAGGAAGTCTCTGTAACTCGTGGGTTAGAATCACACCACTCCCTCAGAGTAAGGAGGGGGGGGCTGGATGAGTCCCCACAAGTGGGGCTGTCTTGCCCAAGGGTTTCAGCCCCAGACAAGTTCACTGTGGATTCATTGAGACCGAGAAATGACAATGAAGGTTCTTGGGGTAAAAGGGTTTATACCCAGCCTTGTTCTCCCCAGCGGTAGGTTGAGCCCTAGAATCCTGCCTGCACGCAGCAGTCTGCAGGTCTGGAATCCTCGTCTCTGCCTCCGCCCAGAGTACTGGGCGTAGCTCTTTACAGAGTGACTCAGTCAATACTAGCTCATTGCTAATGGGTGTGGAAGCAGTAGCCTAGCAGCAGGCCTGTTACATCACCAAGTAGTTTAGGTTCAGGTGAGGATCCTGGCCGTAGGAGCTTCCCTTTTCCCCACAGGGGCCAATATGTCGGGACATCTGGCTCTGCCTGGTTACCCTGCGGCCCTGGGGGAAAGTGTGCAGCAGGGGTGGCCCTGAGCTCAGGTGCAGCCCAGGGCCGTCATCCCCAGGACTTCTCACATGCTCACGCATGACGGTGAGGCGGGCCATGTGGCACTAGCCGGGTTTCTCTTCGGACACTGTCTTCCACGTTGGGCTTGAGCCAGTCTTGAGGGTTGAAGCCAAAGCCCTGGCTTAGCCTCCGGGGCCAAAAATTCCATTAAGAGGCTGCTGCTCCTCTTCTGCCCCAGAGCGCAGGTTCCGCCCCTGGCTTCCTCTCCCCTTGTCAGTCAACACCCTGGGCGACCGCTGACTGGTCTCCTCGGTGCGGAGGCCCGTGCCCGCCTTCTTCCAGCTGTTTTTCTGGTGCTCACCTGAGATGGTGGCCCAAAGTCCAGAGGCTTCTTTACGAAGCAGCCAGGTTTGGGTAACTGTCTGTACTAGAAAGTAGGAGAGGGAGTAGAGCGCTGGGCCAGCTTGGAGTATGAGGGAGCTCGAGAGACCCCTTCCCCGTGCAGAAGGGCTTGCTCACCCCACCTTGCGGAAAACCACCGAGCTGCAGGCGGGCACCTGACCTCGTCAAGTTCAAGAGGAAATGTTCCTTCCTCTCTCCTGATTGGCTGGATGGAAATGAATTCAGAATAGTTTCCTAGGTTAACCGCAGTCGCCCTGGGTCAGCTGATTCGGGGGAACACCGTTTTTTCACAGCACTTAAGATGTACTTTACGCGTGAACCACAATGTTGTGTGCTCTCTATTCCAAAACAGGGTGATCACGCATAGAAACTGAAAGAAGCCTCTTTTTCCTTTTAGAGATCTTGAGGAGGAGCTGCTTTTTCAACGGAGTGTCTGACATTAAAGTCCAGCCTCCGGGGCAGGTTGCTGAACAGGGAAATTTGTCCTGGATGACTGAACATTACGACATCCTGATGGTCAGAAGCAGTCAGGCTGCCCCGTCAGTGTAACAGTGATGACTTTCCATTTTTACATACTCTAATGCCAGACCTGCTACTATGATTGTGACTACATGTCTTGCCAATGAGTTTCAGCCCCAGGCAAGTTCGCTATGGATTCAATGTAACCAAAGAAACTGAAAAGCAAAACATTCTTGGGGTGAAAGGGTTACACCCAACTTTATTTCCAGGTGGCAGGTCAGTCACTAAAATCGCGTTCACTCAGAGCGAGTCCGCATGCAGCAAGCAAACCATTTTCTGGTCAATCACAAAGACAGCCAAAGCAGAAACGAAAAAAAGTTATCATTAGTTCTGTGCCCCTTGGTTCAAATTCCTGGAGATGTATTTAGCATAAAAACATTGGATGTGTTAGACGAGAAACCTATTCGTCTGGAGTAGGAATTTTTCTTCAGGATGAAAATGCAGAGAATTTCTATATATTCAGTCACATGGAAGCAAAATACCAACTGAAAGATCTCAGCAGCAAGGAAGTGGGGTTCTGAGGCATCATAAGTGAGAGTGTTTTGGAGAGGCTGACCTGTCTGGCAACACCCCAGGATGTCATCAGGCAGAGAGGTCGAATGTTTAGTTATCAAATGAAGAAGACTTTGGGAGATTTTCTGGACCTAGTGTGGACATCTTGAAGAGAGATACAAAACCATATGAAAAGTTGATAAAATAGGTTTGTTCCAGAATGAACAAGGAAATATGAAGTATTCAGAGAACTAGGCTTTTTCAATGCCTGAAAATATGATTATAGTGTTATAATCTAGATAAACTATAAAATCACACGAAAACTGAAGATTTAAGTAATTTTATATAGGCTCTGCCTTATACTCATATTTGTGCGTTTTTCCCTTCATTTTCAGCCTGCTCTTGGAACATTTTAACTCTTAAAGGCAATTTTTAGCTCTTAAGAGGCTATTTTTTCATGCTGGAGCTATTCTGCCCACTCTCCATAATGAAAACAAAAATAAAAACACCTTTCCTCTTAGGAGCCTATGCTCTACTTCAGGCCTCAGGAGTGAATTCCCTTTAATGATTTCACTTTCCAGGTACTTCCCTACATATAGGAACTCATGTGCCTAGTACATTAGTTGGTAATCTCACAATCCACACCATCGTGATTCTTGTGTTATGGCCTGTAACAAAAATCCAACTAAGAACTGAAATAATACCTCAGCCTACATTTGGCCATACAAATCAGAGTAGTTCCTACTCTGTACCTATGTTGATAACCAATTCTTACTGCCTCTTCAACATAATGATTAAAAACTAAGGTAAGCTAAAAGCATATCCTTCCTCCAGGTTTTTAAAAATGTTTCTATGCAAACAATTTTTATTTTATCTGGGTAAGAGGGTCTTTTGGGGGGCGGGAGGTGGGGTGTCAATTCTTTCCAGTATGGCTGAAAACAAAGTATTGTGTGCAAAATATTATCTGGGAAATATCTGGCCAAAGGTTGTCAAGTAACAAGTTGTCTTAACTTTGAATTCTTATTATTGATGTCTAAAGGCACTAGTTGCTCTAAAGTTTTACCTCGAGGTATCTAAAGTTATTCCTCTGTTCTTAATTGCATTTGTTAAACATTATACTATATTTTCTTGAGCATTTTGGTAGAATCCCACTATATGAAACAAATTACTCAGGTGAGCTGTATTGTTAATTTTATTATGAGAGCCCATTATACATGTTGAATAAAATATATGAATATTTCCCCTTTTTAAAAACTGGCTAAATTTGTGATTTATAATAAGAAATATATATATGTTTGGTTTTTGTCCCTGTTTCTGGCACAGAGCTTCTAAAACCCTAGCAATTTCCTAAGTGATAAAAGTGATAAAGGTGTCTTTAGTTTTGCTAATGGGGTGACTTTAGGACCCCACCTGCCCGGGGGCTGGCTGTTCAAGAGAAGCAACCTTATGATTAGAAGATTGGAACTTTCAGCCCCACCTCTGGCCTCCACAGAGGGAAAACAGGGTGTAGGTTGAATCACTCAACAATAACTAATGACTTAATCGATCATGACTACTTAATGATGCTTCCATAATCCCCCAAAGGACAGGGCTCAGGTTAATGAGCACGTGGACCTGCTGGGAGAGAGGCACGCTCCTTCCCACGTACCGTGCCCTATGCATCTCTCCCATCAGGCCCTTTCCTGAGTTACAACCTTTTAAAGTAAGTTGATAATCTAGTAAGTAAATGTTTTCCCGAGTTCTGTGAGCTGCTCTAACAAATTAATTGAACCCAAGGAGGGGATCACGGGAACGATCAATAGCTGATCAGAAGCCCAGGTTATAACTTGGACTTGCACCTGGTGGTTGAAGTGGGTAGGGGGCAATCTTGCAGAATGGAGCCCTGAACCTGTGGGATCTGATGCTATCTCTAGGTGGACAGTGTCAGAACTGAGTTGAATTACAGGACATCCAGCTGATGTTAGAATTGCTTGGTTTGGGGGGAAAAAACCCACACATCAGAACTGAAAGTTAATATACCAGGATAAAATAAAAGTGTCTCCTGTGGTACAAGTAACCCAAAATAACGTGGATAAACTCTGACTGTATTTGCAGTCTGTCCTTTCAACTACATATGCTCACTGTTTCCACTGCCTCACGTTTACTCCTCCATTCACTGAACTTGGCTTTCATCTCCACTGCTTTACTAAAATCTCTCTGGCAGGGGTTACCAAGGATCTGCATGTTGTAAATCCAACTGGGACTGTGTAATCCTGTCTTTTCAGCCTCTCCATTGCTTTTTACAGTGTCAGTCACTCTTTGAAACTCTTCCCTCTGTCAGCCTCAGTGACAGCATTCTCTTCCTGTACTCCCTTACCGAGACTCACACCTACTCCTCTGCCTACCCCTGGCATGTTTGCTATTTCATTGTCTGTGGCCCTCCACCTCCCTGTGCTCTCCTTCTACCCATGTCCCTGGTTGTTCTGTCCCTGCAGAACATGATGGCAAAGCTTCTTCCTGTACAGGGCAAGAGAGGTTGGCTGGAAGGGTCTGGAAGAGTAGATACTCAATAAACACTTCCTGAATGAATGAACCGAGGGGTTGTATTAAAATAATTTTATGGATATGGCTCAGCATCCTATGAGGGTCTGTGGTAGGAAAGAAGGCCATATGGAAAAAACAACTATTGCTACATGTTTTCTTCAAAACACTTTTATCCCAATAATCAACTTAAAAAATGTTTTCACTGGACACTCATTTTAAATAACAAAAAAACAAAAGCAAAAAAACCCACTTTTATCCCAATGGCAGTTCCCAGGTTCTAGTTTTCCTTCGCTTTCCTTTTTAGACATTGGTCTGCCACCAAACTGGCAATGTATCCACTGCTGGCAAAGAGTTCAATAGCCTCCGCCTGGGTTCCTGTAGTTGGGAGGGTTGTACCAGGATTTCATCAGCTCCATCTTTAAAGTAACAATTATAATCCCATACATTTACCCAACACCAGAGGCCGACACTCTATGTAGTCCCTCATGCTTCTGGAAAGCCCTTCAATCAGAGTTTACCCAGAATAGCTTAAAAACAAAAGATGGAAGCAGAATTTGGTTAATTGTCTGGGAGTAGAATTGTGTTTGACCTCTCATAATGACAGCTCCTTGGAGCCTGAAGCTTGTCATTTCTAAGGAAAACACTTACCCTGGTCAATGCAAAGCACAGCATTTGGGCTGAGCACTGACATTTGGAAGAAATCACCGGAGTACTGGAGTAGAACTACCCCAGACTCTTCATCAGTAAGGATATTTGAGACATACATCCTTACACCCACTTTAACCACTCTCCAATCCCAGACAGTAGTCACACAAAAGGTCCCCAAGTTTTCCTGTCACACACTGGATAGTGGAATTTAATGCAGTAGGGGGCTTCTCCAATTACCCAATCACGGACTGAAATTTAACAGGATAACTGCTTCTGCTTTTTCCATTTATGAAATACACTATGGGTTCCTACAGGGGTCACCAATTCTTTGAGGATGGACTGCAGTACCTATACCACAATGATGCCAAACAGACAATTTCAAAAGTACTTACATTATCACCTTTCCCCCTGAAATAGCTACTTCTTAGCGTGAATGCTCATGTGGGAAGACAGTTATGGGTGACCAGGAGAACTTTCTTTGCTTGGCAGGATGTGGGTTTCTAATCCACTCTCAGGTCGCAGACAGATCTGAGATACTACACAAGGTGGCCTTTGAGCGTCCCTTCCCCTACGACAGCCCATACATTCTTTCCTAATGTAAAGATTTCCAATGAGAGCATACAACTTGCCGTTAATAACAGGTCCCAACATGTAAATTACAGCGGTCTCCAAAAATAAAGTTTCATGGGGTAAAAAAATCTGCAAGTTAGCACCATGAGGTAGATGGAGTAAAAGAACCGTTTCCTCACACTGCGGAAATCTGGACCTCCTCGAACAACTGGCAGACGAATGTTCTGAGCACAGAACTTGGAAATTATTTTTTTTTGTGTGTAAACCAAACCATGACTTTTCCCTACCTCGCTCACCTCTGTCTCCCTCTCCTCAACCAACCTCATAACTAAACACCCAAGCCCTGTTCCCAAGTCTAAGTCTTTCCTTACATTTCTAGAGAGCAATAGAGTTGGGGTGTGTGGGGGGGAAGCAACGCTCTACTCTGCTGGTACTTATGTTTAAGGTGATGACTGGAGACACATGATATTTGTGAAGTTTTCTCTTGTGCCCCACAGCCCATAAATGCTTGCATTCTTGAGACCCTTAGAGTAAGAATATTTGTTCAGGATTCCAGAAGAAGTGCTCCCAAGAGGCCCTCCAGGTTCCTGCATTCTCAATAGCTTTCTCCCCCACCAAGAGCCTCTACTCTTCTTTTACCAATCCAACCAAGCAAGACACTGGGCAGGTTTGTCCAAAGGAATCCTAACATTAAGAAATTCCACCGAACAGAAGGTTTCCTTGGCCCTTTAATCTCGGTCTTAAGAAAGGTCAAGCTGTCACCCCCACCGTGGGGGGATCATGGATCCGGCCTTGGGGGCGTCATTGTTTTTTACCTCTTGCCTCCACCTACACTTCAAAATTAACTGCCTCCTTATCGTAAGCCATTCAGCTCAGGGGCCGATTACTCCAGGCAAAACATCTTTGTTGAGGGCTCTGGAGGTTTTCACTTCAGAGAACAGGGCAGCTGAATAACACATTGTGCATGGGGGTCAAAGGTCAGCATCAGAGCGAATACCCAGCTAATGCATTGTGAAAGACATTCGTTTTTAGGGGTGAGTCTTCCATGCATGTGAAAGTAAGCACATCTCTCACCTCCTACAAAGCCTGGAACAAAAAGAATGAAAAGAAAAAGGAATCTTCTTAACCAGTAAGTGGATGAAGTGAGGATCTTATTCCACAGAAACTATATGCAGGTGTTCAGGCAAGGTAAAAAGCCACTTGCTATATGCCCCAGGCATGACATTCTGCCCACTTAAGGATAAGGAGATGAATGGAGGAAAAAAATAACAGGGAGCTGGAAAGACAGAGGCTTCTCACACCCTCACCTATAAATGCCAGATATATCGACTCTGCCCAGTTTTCACAGCATCAGGTATTGAAGTGTCTGCAGGGCTTTGCAAACATACATACCTGGCCATCTTTGTAGCTGGTTATTGCTTTCAACACCCCGGGAGATGGGACTGCCAGTAGCAAATCCTTGCTAATGCACTTTACATTCAGCTAGCATTCCATTCCTTCCAAACGACCTCACACTCATTATGTGCCACTTAATTGCTGGGGCCTTCCTTCTCCTTCAAACAAAGGGAAACTAAGGCTGGAAGTTTCGCCCTGGGTCACGGAACAAGAGTGGCAACCTCTGGGGGTTTCATCTCTTTCTTTCAGCATCAAAAACATATCACAACCCTGGCTGGATATAAGCATTTATTTAACACAGCCCTTTCCCTGGACTCTCTGAAGTATCCTTTTTACTTATGCTTCCTTCAAAATGCCTCCTGCCATATCACCTCCCCCAGGTCAAGAGGGAGAACAGCCTGTTATCTAAAGATACAGATCTTAGGAAAAAACTAACAGTTTGAGAACACAGGAAGTAACTAGCTAGAAAATTACTTTGGGTATTAACATGCTTTTCTTGGGCAACTATGGGTTGAAATCTCTGCTCTGAGGCTTTATGATCAGTCTGGGGCTTCTGACAAAATTCCTTAAGGCAAAAGAAGGAAGATTGAAATTAAAAAGAAGAGAAAGTTAATCAAAATCAAACTAGTTTTGATTCCGTGGAAGGTGCCTTCAGGCAATAGACAGGAACAAAAACATCCTGTCTGTCTTCCACGCTGCTCCCACACAGGGAAGCTTCAGAGCCACTTCTCAGCTTAGAAGGGGTGGGGGTGGGAGGGCCCTTCCAGCCCCGTCTCACCCCAGTCCTCGGTCGGCCAACAGGGTCTATGCCAACAAGTCCTGCCTGCCTTTCTGAGATTTGGAAGAAGAGAGCCCTCATGGGGCACCAACAGGTGATGACCCTCTGAGCGTCAACCAAGCCTTAGGTCTTAGTAAATATTAAAAAGTCATCAATTCTCACTGCAAAGGAGCTGAAAACAGATGGCTCTAAGGTGTGACTTGGGAGCTAAAATATGTCCTCTCATCTCACTTGGGGAGAGCCAGTTCAGTCACACGATTTGGAGGAGAGACACAGAAAGGACTAACCTAGTAGTGTGCAAACCCTTTTTAAAGAACAACCCTTTTTACTAACATTTTACTGGAAGTCCCTGATGTATAAACCAGTAAACCAGGTGAAAACAGCGCCTCTCTGGCTGAAAGGGAGGCAGAATCTCAGGATCCACCCGCCCCCACCCCCAGACCCCTTCAAACCACGACCAGATTGATCTGAGCCATTTCCTACCCAATCACCAACACCCTAGTCACCCAGGCAGATGTGTTTTATTTCCTATGTTGAAGACTTCCAGAGAAGGCCCTTCTAAGCCTTCCTCAGGTACTCATGCCACGTAAAATCCTTGCAGCCATAAGTCCTCGTTACAGAACATTCCAAGTCCTGGAACCAGCAGGGTTTTCTTCCAACGCTTCTGCTTTTCCAACTCCTCTCACACCTATACCCACGCATTAGTATACCCAGCATCTGTTTTTTAAAGTACAGCAAAGTTTTCATGACACAGAACGATCTGAGAGCAAACTCCTAGTTTCTCATCTCCCTAGCTCAACAATGGTTTCCTAACAATTTGCCTTTCCAAGCTTCCCAAAGTCTTCAGTAATGTAGTTTTTATAGATACATTTTTTCACTCTCACCTTTCATTAATTTATGTAATAATTAATACAATTTCAACTGACATGCACACACGCTTGGGAACAAACTCTTGGTTGAGCACACCGCCAGACTGGCAGGCACAGAAGGGTGCAGCCACCCCAGAGAGCAAGCGGTGGGAGAGGGCTCTGCCCCACCTCAGGGCAACTGGAGTGGAATTCACAAGGCTGAAGACATGGTCACAGCTCTACTTCTGACCCTTCCTGCTTCTCAATATATTACTCCTTGCTTTGCCTCTGCATTTCTTCATTAAATGTAAAGACCAGAGGTGGGGATGAGGAAGTGAGGCTGACAGAAATAAGAATTCAGATCATTTTTTAATCCTTGGGCTCAACCACATGACCAGCATTATTTTACTTGGATGGCATTATTCTACCAGTAGAGTTGTTCTGTGTTAGAATCCTAGTTCAAAGGACATGGCGTGGCTACAAGGCTTGCCAGAGCAGACTTTATGTGAAAACCAGACAGCAAACCCCGGAGTCTTGACTTCTTTTGGGGGGTTCCTACAGGTTACAGGGCCTCCCCGGCACACCAAGATTTTTTCCAAGCGCTTTTGGATATTCTGGGGATCAAAGCTGCTTACACAATGAATAGCTCTGTGCAAATGCCCAGAATTTGTTTCTCAGATAGCCGGAAAGCTCCTGGACCAAGCTGCGCATGAGTAAGCAATGATTTCCTCCACCCTGCAAGGGGTTCACCGTGAGCTTCTCTAACAGAGGATGGGACTGGTCTTTCACCCCTGGGGCCTGAGGGTGGAGTCTGGTGGAGTCTCTTAGGTTCCGTGGTGAGGTCACTGAAGAGTGACCGCCCATATTCCATCTTCCTTTCAAACACCCCACATGCTGATCCTCCAGGATCACAGCTTTACCAGGGATTTCCAAATGGGACTCCAGAGGGGGAAAAAAAAAACTTGAAAGATAATGGCAAATACGAGGTGCATCTATAGAGGATGAAAGCAATTTCTATAAAACACCAGAGGAAGCTGGTGTTATTATGTGTACCTCCCCCTTCACATTTAATTCATAAGAGTCGGGGGACTGTAATAATGGGACAAGGAAAATAGAGGAACATTAATAAATTAACATGCTGCTCATTTTACTTCAAAAGTAGTTCTAAAAGGCATTATAAGCACTGTGAATAGTAGTTTTTATGTATTTTACTCATTCCGAGAGTCACCTTTTCTGGAAAAGGGGATTCATACATAGGTCTTCCCTGAGGTCAGCTCCGTGCTAGCCTAGAAAGGAACCTGAGAAGTGTTAAGCATGAATCCCTTAGGTTGCAAGACCCACTGCTATGGGGCTCCAGTGGGGAAGGGGAGCTCTGAATTCTGGAAGTCTGCCCCAAAAGCACTCTATGACAGCAAGTATGAAGTCTGGGCTGGGAACCTGGGGCTGGAAATTACAGGGATGTTTACTTAGAATATATGAGAAAGGAGCTTTAAACGGGGAGAAACAGTACAAATTACTGGAACTGAATGCATATATAACATAGGAAATAGAAAGAAATGGCACACATTTCCAGAACATTGAAATACACCACAACGTGAACAAGGATTTCCTTAGGGAACTCTTTCCAGACAAGAGGCATCCATTTCCAGCGATCTGATGTACCCATCAAACACTTATCAAGTGCTGCTTTTCAACCATCAGAGAGAATTAAGGAACAATCTAGGGTGTGTGCCACAGAACACTGCTCTTACCTTAGCCACTGCGTCTGGGGGCGTCAGATTTCAGAAACCCACAACATCCAGGGATAAACCCCAAACACTTGTTTTCTCTGAGGGCCTTTGAATCATAATTCCACCCACTGGCAGAAACACTACTTCTGTTTTAAAGCTGTTAAAAAACCTATTTTAAAATTATGCAGTTGGCAGACCACCAGGATCAAAACCTGGTTGTCTAGCATAGTCTTAGAGGAGAATTTAGAATAATCCATGGGAAAATGTTCCAAGCTTGGAAAATACCGTGCGTGCACACACAGCCTTGCAGGAACACGTGTGCATACACAGGACAACTGCGGCACAGCCCTAGGGACAGGGCCTCGCAGGACACCAGTGATGACAGAGTGGGATGCACCGTATGTTCCAGTATTTTCACATCTTACCCTGGATCCCACTGCCCCATAAATTCCCTTCAAGATCTTGGGCCCAGGACCCTCCCTCCTTTTCCATTCATATGTAAAAACCTTCCTCCTTCCTGAACACTCCCCAAATGTTCCCGCAGTCTCCATCTGAATGTCTCACGACATTACCACACTCACTGCTCCTTGACCTGGGAATAAATCTTCCTTTGTATTTCGGACTTGCTTCCCATTTCCAGCTACCATTATCCCTAGTGTCAGAAGTCAACTTCCAACTCTGCTACAAGTTAATCATACCATGTGTGCAACGAAATAAGTCATTCTCTTGGTAGCAATGAGCACGACTTTGGGCACACAGTGGTGATAAATGCTAGCTGGTGGATGACTGATTTCCTGCTATTTTATGTAGCTGTTATATTTCAGGAGATATGATTTGACCCAATCAAAAGAGCCCTAAGTGTGACATGGTACAGGATACACATGGTATATCCAAGTCTGTACTGTTACATAAGGTCTTATCTTGGGATCCTGTTAGCTCTTTGTTGCTATCACCAAAGGACTCTTATTAAATTCCCCTCATGTAGCACTTGAAAAAGAGTCTCTGGCCCCTGGGAACTTATGACTGGACAAAACCACCACCATTTAATGAATGAATATGGGGAAAATATATATAAATAGAAAAGGTGGAAAGCAGCTTCACTGGAGGGTGGAAACCCTTATTAGCAGCTCTCTTTTATAGAAAATGACCTCCCCCTGTGGGAGCCTAGGCGTTCTCAAGCTTGCAGAAAGTTTCAAGCTCCTTAGACCTACATCTAGTCTAGAGTGGAATGGGCTCTGGAGCCAGCCAAGTTGTGTTGGAATTTCTGCTCCCCCACTTACTGGCTCTGACTTGGGACAGGCATCTTCCCTCCCTGAACACATGCTCACATCATAGAAATGGCTGGATGACCATCAGCTTTTCAGGGTGACTGGGAGGAGAAAATAAGGTAAAAAATAAAGCATCCGGGAAATTAGGTATGTATACAACTGCCCCCTGCTCTCCTCTTTGGAATAACTCACCTGCTACTCAAACGGCACCTGTAGCTACATGAAGTAGGAAAAGTGTTTCTGAGCAAACTCCTATTTGCTATATTCTCTGTAAGGCCATGGGTTACAGCAAGCATTTCTTGACTGTGCTAAACGGGACCAGCACCAGGCTGTTGTATACGTGTACACACATTGAGTGGGACCAGCTCTGAGGTTCTCTCCTTCTCAGTATTTCTTCCCCAGCGACGTGTCAGAGTCTTCATGGGACAAAGGCTCTTTAAAGCTTAAATGCCCAATATCATTTAAGAATTTATGGGGGCCATACTTCCAAGTCAAGTTCTAGGAAATTGCTAAAGCCATTGCAAGAAAGTGAGGCTGAGGAGGAACTCTCACATTCTCCACCCTGGTAGCATTATCTGACTGTTTTCATGGAAAGGGCAGTCTAGTATTCTGGCCGTGAACTTGAGATTCAACTGACACCCAGGTCCAGAGGTAATAAGCACTATCAGAGGCTTGTGCTGGGCAGTGAAAAATTTATTTAGCTGTCTGTCTCAGAGGCTTCAGTCTGAGACAAGGAGTTTGCATGACCAAAGAAGCCACAGAGATAGGTCCCGGCAGAGAAGCTGAAAGATGACACAGCGCGTCTCAACTGAGGAATACTCCTCCCTCTTTCTTCAATGAGCTTGTTTCTCTGGAAAACACTATTTTTGCTTCAAGGTCCAAGGAAAATGCCACCTTCTCTGTGAGGACCTCCCTGACTACTCAAAGTATGGCTCCTTCCTACTTGCTCCCAGTCACTTCTCAGACGAGCTGGTAAATCAGTTAACTTGCATCCTCCGTCCACATTATTCCACCAGACGGCGTCCTCCATCCTTATTCCATCTCATTCCATTCTCATGATCTGAAATAATGTATGTACCTGTTGGCTGACTTTTATTTATCTGTTGTCACTGCAAGACTGCAGGCTTCCTGAGGGCAGGGACTCTTGTCTGTCGTGCTGCTATTAATATCCCCAGTTCCCAGCACTGTGCCTGGCACCTGGGAGGTGCTCACTGGAGTTGGTTGAACAAATGAATAAACAAATGTTTGCCCCTTAGAGGTTGGCTCTGTTGTTCCAGCACCCAGCATAGTGGCTAGCACAAAGTTCCACAAAGTAAAGGCTGAAAAACAAGGTTGGTTTGTTTAAAAATAGGGTATGTCCTTCTCCAAAGAAGAAATTCAGATGGCCAACAGGCACATGAAAAGATGCTCCAAATCGCTAATCATCAGAGAAATGCAGATTAAAACCACAATGAGATATCACCTCACACCAGTGAGGATGGCCAACATCCAAAACACAAACAACAACAAATGTTGGCGAGGATGTGGAGAAAAGGGAACCCTCCTACACTGCTGGTGGGACTGCAAATTAGTTCAACCATTGTGGAAAGCAGTATGGAGGTTCCTCAAAAAACTCAAAATAGAAATACCATTTGACCCAGGAATTCCACTCCTAGGAATTTACCCTAAGAATGCAGCAGCCCAATTTGAAAAGGACAGATGCACCCCTATGTTTATTGCAGCACTATTTACAATAGCCAAGAAATGGAAGCAACCTAAGTGTCCATCAGTAGATGAATGGATAAAGAAGATGTGGTACATATACACAATGGAATATTATTCAGCCATAAGAAGAAAACAAATCCTACCATTTGCAACAACATGGATGGAGCTAGAGGGTATTATGCTCAGTGAAATAAGCCAAGCCGAAAAAGACAAGTATCAAATGATTTCACTCATATGTGGAGTATAAGAACAAAGAAAAATACTGAAGGAACAAAACAGCAGCAGACTCACAGAACCCAAGAACGGACTAATAGTTACCAAAGGGAAAGGGACTGGGGAAAATGGGCGGGAAGGGAGGGATAAGAGGGAAAAAGGGGCATTATGATTAGCAGATGTAATGTTGGGGGGGCACGGGGAGGGCAGTACAACTCAAGAGAAGACAAGTAGTGATTCTATAGCATCTCACTACGCTGATGGACAGTGACTGTAATGGGGTTGGTGGGGGGGACCTGATGAAGGGGTAGTTTAATAATCGTAATATTGCACATGTAATTGTAAATTAATGATAATAAAATAAATTATATTTAAAAAATAATAAAAAATAAAAAATAAAAATAGGGTGTATCAATATGCCATCCTAATGAGTAAAGAATCTCGACTGAACAGAAATCTGAAGATGGGCAATTAAGAATTTAAGAAAAAAATAAATCAAAACTATATTCTAAACCAGGAACTTGCTTAGTCTACTACACTGACAAGCATCCTCGTCTTCAGCATCTAGCATTCCTTGGGCCTCCACTAGTGTCCGTGAGAACCGTCTCCCAACGGTGTTCAGGGCTTGGCTTGAGTCTGACAGATTGTAGGTGAGGACAAATGCCACAACTGTGATCTTAGGTGCATTTACTTAACCTCCTTGTGCCTCAGTTTCTTCGTCTGTGAATGGGGTGGTAATAAATTACACCTCCCATGGTGGCTGTAGGGATTAGATGAACAAATGTTTATAAAGCACTTAGCATAGGTAGGGTTTTAGAGTACCAGTTATAGTGTGAAAAGGTGACTGGCCCAGATGCTGGTCACGGGCTGCTGCCATATTAAGTCTTCCTTGTTATAATGCTTCTTTTCTGGCACCTCTCTACTCCTCGCCTCCCAAGCAGAGGGCACAGGCTTTGCAGGAAGAGGTTAAGCCAGCGAGTGTGGCTTGCCTGTGTTGTGTGTGCCTCGCCCTATAAAAGCTGCTAACAAGCAGCAGCTCGTTGGCTCTGCTGTCCCTGGGCATTCGGTCCGCTCTTGAGGCTGAGTGTGTGCCAAGCTGAAGCCCTCCGCCCTAGGAGGTCTCTGAGTGAGGCAAGCGTCCCACTGATCCCCAGGCTCTGATTAAGAGTCCTTTCCGGGAGGGAACGCCAGGACTCCAGGTTTTCTGCTTGGAACATACTGAAGGAGAGTGTTTTCTTGGGCAGAAGAGACTGTTCTCTAGGAGAGACTGTAAACGTGAGATGTGCATGAATGGTGCTTATGGAGTCAGCCTTCCATGATAGATGCAATAATCCCAGGCATCTGGGGAGGAAAGGCATCTGTTCCTAGGCAAATGGAAGGGCCCGCGGCTGATCACAGCTCAACTTATCAAAAGCTGGTCATGGGGATGTTTGAGGGTCAATTAAGCCATTCACCCTGATACCTCACACCCTCCTTTGGAGCTTAAGGGGAACCTGAGCCTGCAGGGAAAGCATCTCTTTGATCCCAGTTGGCCCCAATCAAACATCATTTACAGGGGAGGTTTTGAGCTGTCCCCAGAGCACAGGCTTGGGCTAAATTCTCCCTCTGTGGACTGGAGCCAGGGCAGTTATATTTTACATTTGCACTCTGGCAATTTGAGCACTGACCTCCACTTTACAAAATCCCGTCTTTCCTTGCCTACTAAAAATGCTCCTGATAGTGGGGCTTGGCTGGAAAGAAAACCACAGGCCCAGCCTAGCTCAGCCCCACCCCACCCCACAGGCAGCAGGCTGAGTAGGTGTAATATGACCTGCTTCTCTCCCTGGGCTACACAGACAAGTCCCCACCCTGACACACCTGCCCAGAAGTCCTTTCTGGTAAGGAGCTAGGTTTCTGGTAAGGAGCTAGGTGACTGCTCAACAGCTGTGGCCCCAGGATAGGGCACTGAGCTCACAGTACTAGCCTCGCTAGGTCTCCTGGGGTGGGGCAGGGTGGAGCAGGAAGGAGGCAGGAAGAATACCTATTCAAAAGAAATGATAGGATTACCTAGAAAAGGCTGTGCATAGAAGGCAGGACTGATGGGCTCAGGGAAAGGATGCATGAGTTAACTAAAGGATTTTCACATCTTCCAGCAGTGGGGGAGGCAGAGGACATCAGAGCAGAACCAGGGCAAATCTTGGTTTGGTGGGACTATTTTCCTTGGGCAGGCACTGTGTGGATCCGAAGTAGTTCTGAACTGGGGTTGCAGTGGTAGAAATGGGGAAGGAGGTTATGAACACCCCTTTGCTCTACCTTCTCCAGGTCTGGGACCCAGTGACTGAAGACAGCCCAGGATCTACCAGAAGTGAGAATCCCCAGAGGCCCCTAAATAGACCTATTCTCTGTTCATGAACTGGTTCCTCTTATAGACAGCTGCGGCCAGTTATCTTAGCAAAGTGAGTCCAAGGGTCCCAAGTCCCATCCGTCCTAGAGGGGCTGCAGTCTGTCCTACAGTGATGAGGGACAAAGCATTTGGGGACAGCAGGACTCTGGCTTCCCCGGGTTCCAGGTGCCGGAGCTGCCTCTCCCTTCCCAGGCTTAACCAGTTCCTTTGCTTTTACACGAGTCTGTGTGGGCCAAGTTGCCACGGGGCCCCCTGAGCGCTTGGGGTTTCCGCCAGGGCACCAGGGGGAAACAGGGGCGTATTACAGGATGCCAGTCTGGCCCCTGGGGCTGAGGGCTGCGAGGAGGTTTGGGGGTGGGAGTGTAATCTGCTCCCTCCAGCCAGCCAGAGCAGCGGGGACTGAGGGGAGGTGTACTGGGATGGGAAGCTCCCAGAAAAAAAAAACAGAAAACAACAAACAGCCCTCTTTCTCAGGCAGCTGGAATTCCCTAAATCCTCTCTTGTAAGTGCGGTTTCCAAGTCAGCTCTGAGGGTCCCGGGCTGGCTGTGGTCACACTCAGTTCCCCTCAGCGGGGACCCTCCGTGCACCGCCCTCCACCTTGCAGGGATGGTGCGCAGTCCCCCACAGCCCATCTCCCCAAACTACCGGGCTCTTCCCTGTGTTCGGTCAAGTCCCAGGCTTCATTCACACCATCTCGGAGGGATCCAAGCTGCAGTGGGGTCACAAACTCAACCCCACGCTGCCACCTTTCACCCCAGGTTAGTAGAGCCTCGGCTGAGCCGTCTGGGCTGAAGCCGCATCTCCAGGTCCTCAGGAACCGCGGCCCCCGGCGTATTGCAGCGGCAACCGTCCAAGTCCCATCAAGTTGTGCTATTGTCTCAGCCTTGTCCCGGTCCCCGGGGAGTCGGAGCGCCTTGCCTTCCGTCCCCGCCGCACACCCACCTCCGACCCCACTGCCGACGAACCCAAAGTCCGGGAGCCGGCAGGCTCTGGCGGCGCTGGAGCTGCTCCCTCCATCAGAGGCGAGGGCGGCCAAGACCCTCCTCCCTGCGGCCCCCACACCCACCGCCCGAGGCTGCAGCTGCGGCGGAGCTGGGGGCTGCGCTGGGGGCGCGCAAACCCGACCCGGGACCGCGGCGGCGCAGGGGCGCTTACCTGCGGGGGAAACTCACGGTCCTTCCCGACCTGGGCAGGGGCAGATGAAGCATCTTCCCCGGCTCAGGCGGCCATTCGCCGGGTGGGCGCCCGGCGGACCCCTGAGGAGGCAGGAGGCGCGGGGCCACGCGGAGGGCCGGAACCCGCGCCCTCGCCGGCCCTCCGCTCCTTTTTCTCCCCACCTCCCGGGCTCCTACTTACGGCTCCAGCTGTACTTAAAGAGACAGAGCCCCATTTCCCCGTCGCTGACTCCCGTCCTGAGCCCCGGCGCTGCAGGCTGCGAGCGGGCTCTTTAACGCCCGGAGCAGGTAGACAAAGAGCTGCCGCAGCCACCGCCGTTCCGGTGGCCTCGGAAGCCAGGAGGTGCCGGCGAGGGCTGGGGGCGCCGACCTCCACCGGGGCCGCTCCGGAGCTAACCCCTGGGGTGCCAGCTGCGGGCCTTGGGCGCTCCTACTCCGGCTCGTGCTTCTCTGGCGGAAGGGGGTGTGAGTGGCGAGGCATTTCCAGGTCTCCAGAGGCAGGAAACCGAGGTGCACGCCAGGTGCGGGGCTGGGGAGGCCCAGGCTGAACCCTCCCCAGAAAGTGCTTCCTCCCGAGCCTCTCCTGGCCCCTTTCCAAGCTTTAGGAATTAGTCAGAAGAACATGGGATCAGTACTTGGCCTAAAACAAGGGGTATAGAGGGGTGTGGTGGGCAGTGAAGGTCACAGGGGGCTACATAGAGCCAGAGGTTGGCTCAGGAACTGTTCCACCTGCAGAAACAGGGTAGAACCCTGCGACCTCCTGCAGCGCTGACACGTTCAAGGGTGGGGCCTAACAGTGCTCCAGCCCTGGGAAATTGATCAGGGAAAGGTGTGCACGTTGGGGGAAGATTGTCACACCACGCACGGGTCTGTGCCTTCCTCCAGGAGGCACTTTCAGCTGAATGGTTAGGAAGAAAAGGATCCCAAGACGTGAAGATTTTAGTGTAGAGTAAGAAAAAAGAAGGGGAATCCAGTAGCAGGGCACCCCATGGAGCTCCTCTCCACTCCAGAACTTAACCTGTTCCAACTGGGAAGGAGAGCACACTGGGCTGCACCGCTTCCCTCACCCTTGCTGTTCCCAGCCCGCACTCCCGCTCCTGGAGGGCTGGAAGGGCCTGAGCCCGGAAGGCTGGGTGCCAATCCCGAGGGCAATTGGCCAGGTGGGAAGCCTACATTTTAGAAACAGATTCTACCTACAATTTCTTTAAGCAACAAAAAGCAACAGCAGCAGTGATGTTGTTTTGAAGTTTCCCCAAAGTCCTGAACTATGATGACTGTCAGCCAGAGGAGCCGTTGTCCGGTGTCTGAGCAGCCTGCTGGGACTGAGCCACACACCGACATACAGGCCCCACGTGTCCTCCAGGGCCTATCATCGCACGGCCTTTAGCTTCTTGGACCTCAGTTTTCCAAACGTTAAGGAAGAGGAGAGTCACACTCCCTCTGAAGCCCTCCCTGCACTGCAGCCCTGAAGGAGGTCTGAATGGTGCTTTGAGTCCTAGGGTTATATAGCCCGTCTGCCTAAACGCCCATCTGGCTCTAGTCCTTTTGCTTCCCAGTGCCACTGAACTGGGGCTGCAGCTCTAGAGGGGTGAACCCTGGTTCACAGAGAGAACACGGTCCCTGGACCCCTGAACCGTGTGACTTGGGAGCGGTCTGTTTCTGAGGTTGTATACTATAGCCAAATTTTCCAAACTTGCTTAGAGCTCAAAGAGGAGTAAAGAGTGGCAACAAGCCGTGCAGCAGTCCCTCATGCTACCCCCCAGCATGAGGGTGAACTACTTTCTGTTCCCAGACCAGGTTGGACAGGGCACCCAGCAAGGCAAGTGGGTCTCGCCAGCATATTGTCCCATTTCAGTCCAGGACAGTGTCCCTGGGCCAAGCCGTGGCTTGTCCACTTCCTAGGGCCCCGGCTCTTCTGTTCCGGTGCTGTCCGGGCACCCCATCCTCACCACCACGCTGATGGTGGGTGAACATCAGCAGGTCTTCAGGGAGATGCTGGGCGCTACCTGGGTGATCTGGGGAACAGCTTATAGTGACACACACCAGAAGGGGTTCTCTTCAGCCCCAGCCAGCATGGAATCCCGAGGAAATTGACTTTGTCTCAGCCAGAGGAATGTCACCAGCAGGGGATGTTTTTCTCCAGATCTAGCTGTGTGTTTTCCATAAGGTCTCCTCCGTTGTGGCTTTCCAGATAGAGCCTGGAGGGCGGGAGATGAGGCCTGGAAGGGGTAAGGCGCAGGGGATGGCTTGGCGGGACGGGAGTCTTCTGTGCAGGGGACTGAGCTGTCCCTGGACATTCCTTCACAGACCTGCAGTGCCCACATGACTGTATCCCTCCTCCTCACACCTGGCAGCCTGCCTACCTCCCTTTGGCCATCCCTGTCCCCCTGCATTGCACTACCCACCCCGCGGAGACTGGGGGGATGGGGCAGAAAGCAAGCAAGTCTCAGCCAGCAGCTTAGCCCAGGGAGAGGCTCTCAGCTTTCTGAGTCCCCTGCTAGGAAGAGTCTGGCCCGGGGATCTCTACACCTCCTTCTCCTCGGGACTGATTCCTGAGCTGCAACACCCAACAGAATCTGAGATGTCCCTCTATGTTCTTTCTCCTTCTCAGTGAGGAAGCTGGTTGATGGGAAGGTGGGTTGCACAGTAGTGTCTACCTTCCTCTACCTTGTGACTCACCTGCCTGCTTGGGGGAGGCTAGAGAGTGGGCTTTACAGGAGAAGGAGCAGGGTCCCACAGGCTCTGCTACTTGCATAAATAGCATGCAAATTAGCACCTGCTATTTTCAGCCAACAGGTCAAGGCACTTTGGGTAATTGGACAGCAGCGCTGAGGCCAAGTGCTGTCTGGGAGCTTTTGTTTAGACAGGAAGATGCCGCCTCCCCTGTCATCAGCCCTAGCTCTTGTGCTTGCAAAGGCCCTGCCTGCCCTTGCCCTAGGCAGAGGCGGGGTGGAGGTGGGTGGGTATGGTGGCCTAGTTGCCTTGACTACAGTGGGGCAGGTACAGAGGGGGTGACTCTGAGTGTAGTTCTGGGTCCCAGGCTGCAGAGTCGTGGCCTGAGGAGGGGCAGTGGGGGACAGCTGAGGCACATGTGGTAGAAGGGGGACACCTGCTGAAAGGCAGCGAGGAGCCAGGCACTTTTCCAGAAAGAAAACCCAGCCAAAGATGGGGCAGAAAAAAGGCCCATCTATCTCAGACAGGCCTCCTCTGTGCTCCTCTGGTGCCTCTCTCAAAGAGCCCTTGCGAGCTCCTTGGCCATGATCTCATTTGTCTCGCATGCCAGGACCATCCGAGTGACTCTTTACAAGGGGAAACTGAGGCATGGAAAGCCCAGGAAATATCCAAAGCAGAGAGCACGGCCCAGACTAATATGCCAGATTCTTGGGATGGGTAACTCCCTCTCTCCTACCCCACTTCCAGATGGGTCTCTGGAGTCACCCTGGCTCAGGTCCAAGGTCCTGTAGACCAGTGGTCCATTTCCAACAGAGACATCCAAAGACAGTTCGTGGGAGGTCTGGCCGTCTCTCTGACAATCATCTCAAAAGCTGCTGGGGTTGGTTAGAGGCAAGAAAAAAGACAAAGGCTTGCCAGGAAGTCCCATGAAGTCTGGGTTCCAGTGTCCCCCGCCTCGGGCCCAGCCACACCCCTGATTTCCTGTTGAGCCCCGAAGTGAGACCCTTGGGAAGACAGGCCCCAATGTAGGCATCCAGCACTCTGTCACTTTACCTACCCTCATGCTTTCTGTCCCACAAGTTATGAGGCTAGTTATTTCCTTAGATGGAAAAGCCTCTGCACCCCACAAGTCTTGGCCAGGCTGAGAAGCTCCCCTGGGACCTGTGGGGAAAGGCTGGGCCCAGAGACTTGTCCACTTCCTGGCCAGGCTGAGCTGGCAGCATTGTGGCAGAGGCAGGACAGAGTGTTTTACCATACACAGGGTGGTGATAAGAAAGAGAAAGGATTAAACTGGGATGGAGGGGATGGGAAAGAGGAGAAGGAACCTGGGAGGACCTCAGTGAATTAACCCTGTGGTCACCCTGCAGTGGGAGGGTGGGGTCTTTATGTCATGATGGGGACTAACCTGGCTGCATCCCTACCCCCAACTTTAAAAACCTACCTGAGACCCCCCCCCACCCCCTTGACCTCACTGAGTCCTGGGAATCATGGCTGTGACCTTGATGGAAGTATCTACACAAGTCATCCCAGCCTGTGTGCAGCACTGTCACATCTCTGATTTTATTTTCAATCAGCCCAGTGATCTGAAGTGAGGCAGGTGTCGTTATACTTGCTTTTTAGAACATTAAAGCCCAGAAGTGTTAAGAGAGCACACAGGGTGGAAGCCGTGGTGGCATTTGTCCCAGGCAGGGACCATCCCCTATTGGTTCTCAGGTGGATCTCTCGGCCTCTCAGGGTCGCCTGAGTTTTCTAGAGCTCCTTCTGCTCTCTGCTCCTGACCAAGCAAGGCTGTACCTCGCCTCACCAGCCTCCAGGCCTTTGCTGGAGCTCACACAGGCAGCCCAGCACAGACCAGCTCCGTGTGGTCGGAGAATCCAGAATGTCAGTGTCACCTGCTTCAACTCCCTCATTTTCACAGCGGAGGAAGTCAGGGCTCAGAAAGAGACAGTGACTTGCTCACGGCCCATCCTCAGAGCCTGGGCTCCCTCATTCCCAGGGCAGGGTTCTTTCTACTTCTTACCAACTCCCTCCCCAGGGCCAGCTTGGGGCTCAGACAGAAAGGCTTTAAGGGAGGGAGGAGTTGGATCAGGGGCACTGGAGTCAGATGATGCACACACAGTGCCCCAGAGCCCGAGCCCGATCCCAGCTGAAATGTCTCTCGTGCCGCAGATGACCGCTGGTGGAAGGGATCCTGATCCCAGCTGTGTTACTGCTCTGCAAATATTTACACAACCTCTGAGGAGACCTGCCTTTCTCACCACCCCACAGCTGGGAGAGGCGGCAGAGAGGAGGCACTCCTACCAGCTCTCATGCAGCAAGCTGCTGTCCCGGTAGCCCCGGCTCGCTCACCAGCCTCCTCCCATCACCCCCAACCTCAGGCTCTGAAACACGCGGCAGATGGGACAATGAGACCAGGGCCAGGAGAGAGGCTGCCTCTCAGCTGGCTCCCTGGACAGACATACGTACGTACGTGTGTGTGTGTGTGTGTCTGTCTATCTGTCTATAATGCCTCCAGCTCAGATCCTTCAGGCCAGAAGCAATTTATTTCAGAACAAGAACAACCTCAGTATCCATGGCCCCAGGTTCTCCACTACTGGGTTAGACCTCTAATCTCTCATAAAATATGAAGGCACTGTAAATATATTGTCTCCTTTTATCCTCAGAACCCTTCTCACCACCTCCAGCCCTCTATCCCTGGTGTCAACTGCCACCTTCTCTCTCCTGCATTATTGCAGCAGTTTCCCATCCACACTTCCAGCTTCTCCCTGGCTTCCTGTGGCCTATGCTCCTCACAACAGCCAGGAAGACCCTTCACAAAACATGTCAGACCTTATGACTCCTCTACCTGAAACCTTCTTATGCCTCCCGCTCACTTAGAAGAAAAGACAAAGTCCTCACCATGGTGTATGAGCCCCTTTATTACCTGGCCTCTGGCTACCTCCTAACCACTTCCCCCTTGTTTACTTAGATCCAGACACGCTAACCTCCTTGCAGTTCTGTGAACACATGCCCACAACTGCCTCAGGGTCTTTGCACATGCTCATCTGTACACAGTTTAACAGAGAGCTTCCCTGACCACCCTATACATGTAACCCCCACCCACCACTCTATGCCTCTGACCCTGCTCTATTTTCCCTTCCACTCCACAGCATCACCTAACCTTCTATATATTCATTTGTTTGCTTATTTGTATATAAATTTAAGAACAATGTTTTTTTTCTCCTGCAGTATCCCCAAGTGTCTCGTATTGTAGGTATTCTATAAATATTTACTGAATATATGAATGCATATTCGATCACGAGAGAGGCATTATCAGCATCTTCCCTCTCGACCACGAGGCTGAAGCACAAAGAGGCTAATCACTCAAGGTCACGCAGGCCCTGAATGGCAAGCCAAGAATTAAGTCCAGGTCAGCTGGACTCCAGAACATTCGGCTGACTTTGCGAACCTGCCTCCCAAGAACAGGAAACCAACCACAGGGGCTGGTGGAGACATAAGAGACTGTATGGCTGCTGCCTCACAGACTCCAGGGGCACCAGCTCACAGCTGCGAGGGGCAGGTCTCAAAAAGCTCACACCGGTGCTTTTTGCCCTGGCTCAAACCAGAAAACGGGGATTGGAGGAAAGGTCCCGCCAGCAGAGCACAGGCAGCTGGCCGTCCCCCAGGCCTCTCTGTGGGGGCGTGTTGTGGCTCAGGAAGGGATGCTGACAGGCAGGTGATAAGCTCAGTCCCTCCTCTTCTAATAGCACCCGGCAGAATGTCAGCAGTCTTGGGAACCCCAGCTGCTAGAAGTCCCCCACCCCCCAAGCCCGTCCACATGGCTGTGTCCATGTAGACGGTATCATTCCTGTACTGCCCCTTGTCATCAAGCCCACAGGGTTCCAGGTGGAAGCCAGACAGCCAAGTAAGGAAGGCTGAGAAATGGGGCCCATGAGAAGAGGGGCTGGGAAAGGAGCTGGAAGAGGGTGAGAAGAGCGAAACAAGGCAGGGACTAGGCTGGAGATGCCATTTAGGAAGGAATGACCAGGGCACCAGGCAGACTCCTCTGAATACAAGCTGGCCAAGGGCCGTAGGAGGGCAGGCTGGTGAGAGGAGCTCGCTCTGCTCTGGGTCAGGCCCCCAGGAGAGTGTAGCACACTCACCCTTCGGTGGAAGAGTCCCCCCACCTCTCAGACACTCACTGTGGCTGGCTGCTGCCCACCCCTGCCCAACGTGGGCCTGTGCCCCCGCCCTCTGACAGTCTGTCTAGTGCACACAGCCTCTTTGTATCCAGCGGCTGCTCACACATGTCTGGAGGGGGCTCACACAGTGTCTGTCTGTTTCCCATTCCCCACCTTGGTGTGCACATCACGGACACGGTGGCTCTGTTTATCTATGGCACATGCCCCCATGCCCGGTTCCCCCACCTAGTCTCCCGGTGGCCCCGTCTTGCATACCCAAGGAATGTTGATCTGTCTCTCATGTAGCTTCGTGCTTTGGGTCTCACTGGACCTCCCTCTTTCTGCTTATTTTTCAAATCCAGATTGACGCATCTGCCTGTGCTTGTCCCATCACCACCCCATCACACAGGCCAAACAGCCCGGTGCTGCAGCCTTGTAAGGGCACCCCATGCACAGCTCTGCAGTACATGCCCCTGCCGGGCCTGCTGTCCCTTCTTCAGCTGCAGTGAAAGGTCTTTTGCTGCCTGGCCAGAGACATCTGATAGCCCAGAGGCCAGAGCTGGCCTCTGGCGAACATCCTGGGACAGCTCAGCCTCTGAGCCAGAGGCAACAAGGGCTTGCATTCACAGACACTTGGGGTGTGGCCCCGAGCTCCCAGCTGTAGCTGCTCTGTGGCTCTCCAAAGCAAGAGCCAATCCTGGAAGATGACGAGGTCATTTAGGGGCATCCCAGGAAGGGGTCTCTGATGGTGATCCATTGGTCAGTCAACGACATGGCCTAGGAACCTACTCTGCTGACTGTTGAGGGAAAATAGCCTCTCCTTGGGAAGCTCCTACGCCAGTGGAAGGCATGCGGCCCCTGCCCCTGACATGCCGCCAGGCTCAGGGGGCACATGGGCTTTACACAGAGGGAAAGGTTTTGTGGTGTACACTGTGAGGCAGGTGTACCAGGAAGAGCACATATGTGGGAGTCAGAAGGCTGGGGCTCTGCTCTGGGGCTGCCACTTTTAAGTCACATGACCTCAGCAAGCCTGTTAAGCGGAGTTCCAATTTCCTCACTTGTAAATTGGGGGAAAGAATACCTAATTCGCAGTGTTGTTAAGATTAAATAAGTTAATTCCATTTAGTGTTTTGTAAACCCTATGTGCTGTGCAATTGTTAGAGTCATAAAAGCACAAGTCACTACAGTACAAATCATACATGCAAAGTTCAAGGACAACCGGGAGTCGGATAGCAATCATACTGCAATGGGATGAATCAGGGAAGGCTTCCTGGAGGGAGAGGAGTTTGCAAAGACAAGTGGGCACCTGGTTGTCACCACACAGGCAGGAAAGTTCCATCCTACGGATGGCCTTTAGGACCTTTATAGCTTTGGCTTTCTAGTAGCCAATGAAGAGAAGGGAGGGAGGTAACATTTACTGAGCACTGCTGCATGCCTAGGATATTAATACAATACATTCTACAATATCCTAACAACAATTCTATTCCTACTAGAATGGACACACGGCTTCCCCAAAGTCCCAGAGCTGGGATCTGAACCCAGGCCTGTCATATTTCCAAGTATGTGTTCTTGCTATAAAGTCAGATTGCATGGAATTTTCAGGCACTTCATAAGCCCAGCTGGCTTATCACAGAATGTAAGGTTTGTGGGGAAAAGGAGGAAGCTGACAGTTAAAGAGAAGAGACCAGTGGACAGGCAAGCAGGTGGGGAGGGCTGATGGGGAAAAGCCAAACCCCTCAGCAGCTTCCTCAACCCCTTCTCCATTCGGATTGCCAGACAAATCATATATCATCAAGCTCAGTGAAAACTCCAGCAGCTCAATTGTAGGTTACTAGGACACACCAGGGGAGGGGCCGCTCCTCGGCTGCATCAGTTGCCATGGCAACTAGCATACATCCAGCTGCCCCTCTGGAATACCTGGCTTCTCCAGTCTTCCATCCCTGTTGGGTTTGAACAGACACTGTGATCCAGATCAACCCCACACAGACTTGAAGCGTGCCATCACTATTCTGTTTTGTGACTTAAGAGGTATTTGGAGAGCCAGGCCTCTCTGAAGCTACCCACTTCTTTCTAACAGATCCAGGAATGTGACTCCACACCTTCCTCCCCTTCCTTTCTACCCATCTGCCATCTTTGTAACTGATGCCACCTGGGTCCCACCTCTGCTGCCCAGGTCCTACGCCTCCCAACGGCACCACCGCAGGCATCTAGGACTCAGCCCAAGGGGCTGCTCTGGGGCCAGATGGTCAGGCTAGAGAAACCCAGAATGCAGGGCCCGTAGGAGCTGCCCTCAGCCAAGGTGAAAAGGACTTTAAAGATAAATATCCACACCTCCTTGCCCTCTGGGTGGAGCAGCTCTGAGGTGGGTTCCATGTAATCTCCCAGAAATCCTTAAACCCTGCCTGCCCATAGCAGTAACCTGCATATGAATGTATCCTGCACTGGCTTTCTTTCTCTTCCCTGACTCACTTCCGCACGCCCCATCAGTGTCTTCTAGAACCAACTCCCAAATAAACCACCTGCTCTCAAATCCATGTCTGGCATCTGGGGGACCCCAGTCCAAGACACTCTTCATATATAATAAGCACACGTTTGAATGAGGCTCAGATACCCCAGGTACTGGGTCATGGTGGGAAGGGGCATGGCCCCCGTGTGACCCTTTGTGCAGTTAGCTTAGCTATGCTGCACACTGTGTGCTATGCCCCTGGCCCAGACCACAGGTGGGCCCCATCTGCCACGTGACAGCGATGCAGAAACGGATATACGTAGTCAGGATATATCCAGCTTACTCGGCATGCCACTTACGTCTGTCAGACTCCCAGGAAGGATCAGAAACATCGTTTTCAAGCATGAAGGTGAATGTACACTTTTCCAAATACTGTATTATCATTTAGGGTGTGCATGTGACAGCTTAGGTCCATCAACTTGCTAATGTCTGTCATCAGATGGCTAACAAATGGTAAGTAGCATTTGTTGGCTACTTTATATATATATACATATATATATACATACATATATGGTAGATATATTAACTAACTTCATCCTGACATCAATTTTTCTCTGCATTTTTCAGCTGAGGAAACTGAGGCAGAGGGAGATGAAACACTCACTCAAACTCACACAACTAGTAAGAAGAGCCAGGATTCACAGAGTCAGTGTAGCCGCAAGCCTTCATTCGCTCTAACCCTCTCCACACACTGCCTGTCCTATGTTGAAAAGGCTGTTCTCAAAGGTCTGTTTACTTAAATGTACACTACGGGACTAAAGGAATGTCAAGACGGTGTTAAAAAGCAAAGCAAGAGCATCCCTCGCAATGGAAGTCCAAGCCCGAATTCAACTACCATATCTGCCAAGTTTAAGAAATCTTATTTTGATACTTGAATAGCCTCTAATGAAGACAGAGGCCATCAGTTAAATGAACAGATCATTTAAGTTGAGATCCGAATAGTATGTCAAACCAATAAATAGCTCTTTATATTTTTCAAAGCACTCTTACATGTTCTTTTCCACTTGATCCTCACAAGGCAAAAACAAATACCTTTTTACAAATGACCAAACTAAAGGGGTTCTCAGGATGGAACTCCAGCTCCCTAGACGCTCCTTCCCCAGCACCAGAGAAGTACCAGCCAAGGCTACACTACGCCTCTGCAGGTCAGCACTGGAATTTGTTACATGTCATCCCCAAAGAAGCAATGGCCATTGTCTCAACTATACACTGTGTGGTGGACCCAGAAGGTACCCCACCTGCCTTTTAGGTTTGAAGACCTTCAAGGGCAGAAACTTTCCTTCTTGAACTTGAATGTTGGGTCCTCTCTAGGATGGCGCCCTACTGCCCTCTGCCCCAACCGTGTTCCATGGGGAAAAGCCAGGCCTGGGGCAGCTGGTCCCTTGGTGAGATGCCTAAAGAACTGCCAGGGATAGAGGACAAAGGCAGAAGAATGAGAATGTCCTCCCTGCCCACCCAAATTCCAAAGGGTTCTGTTCCCTTGCTCCAGACCTTCCAAACCCAGCACCCATTGCAAGAGAACTATTATCCCTGAAGGCATTGGTTGGGCTCTTCAGGTATGCCAGTCAGACATGAGCTGCATTGGAGAGCAGAGAACAAGGCTCCTCCTTAGGAGGGTGGCTGCAGAGGCCAAGGCCGCTCAGCAAGGCTGGGAGGTGTCTCTTTAAGGCTTGGGCTCACTGCCGCTGGGAGCAAAGAGCCAGCCTGGGGGAAGGCAGGGGCCTACGGTTTATTTTATTTGACGTTTTTCAATGTCAGGACACTTCAGAGCCAAGGAGGAAACGAATCCCATCTGTTCCTGAGCCCCCAAGCACAGTTCAAGAGGACAGGCTGGGCAAGAGAGGGGAGGGGCCAGGAGGGAACAGGAAGGCTGGAACTTGCAGCCACACACGGGGAGCAGGGAGCCACCTGCAGAGAACGGCTGGCGGAGCATCGCCACGCAGTCCTGCTGTCCTCCAACACACACCCACAGCGCCTTTTCAAGGTGGGGCCTGCGGGCCCTGTCTAAGGCTCTGTGGCCCTGGGCACGGGTCACATTCACCCCAGAGGTGTGCACCACTGCAACACTGCCTCGGGCTTGGCCTGGGATTCCTGCCCGGTCCTGTCAAAGCTCGGACACAGCCCACCCAGACTGCCATTAACATAGACAGAAATGGAGACGTTGGGAGGTAAATCCAAGGAAAAGCGGGAAGGGGGTGGAGGGCCTTCCCATCTCCCTCCCCTCCAGGCACAGGGGTGTGCCTAGCTAGTGCCTGCATTTACTGCTGCTGGCCCGCATCCTCTACCCACCTCCTGCTTCAAACCTGCGAAGGACAGATGGCCCTGGAACTTATCTTATTACTTTGATTAAATTCCAGACTTCTCTATTTTTAGAAAAACAAATTCCTTTTCTCTTTTCAAGAGGTAAAAATGTCCCAAGCTGTCACGCTTAGGACAGTGCCTGGCAGGACGAGGGTCAGGTGGTGATGGTCGAGGTGCCACATTTTAAGAGGATCATTGATAACTTGACAGCTGCCAGAGGAGGGCGACTAGGATAATCAGGGTCTGGAGAATTGGGTCATTTAAGAAAGGATTGAAATAAGCTGGGACTTTTTTGGGGGCAGGGGGGCGGGGCAAAAGAAGAGAATAAATGAGCCATCACTGAGCACATGTTGGAACATTTGAACAAAGATTTACACTTATTCTGTTTTTCTCACATGACAACATTTGAATCCATAAGCAGAGGTGAACCACATTACAGGTGAATATTTAGGTACTCTCTTCTAACTTTATTCTATTTGAAATGGAGTAAGTTCCCGAACACTGTGCCTATGCAAGTCAAGGCTGACAGGCTGGCTGCCAGGGACACTATCTGGAAGATTCTTGTACTTTATGGGAGGTGAACTAGTCCAAAATCACTAAGCAGCTTTCAAAAAATATGGCTTCCCTGGGGCAGCAGATAATCTGCTTGGATGGGTCTGGAATGAGACTTGGAATGTGTTACTTCGTAAAAGCCCCATCAGCTACAAAACCCTTAGGAGAAAATCTATATAGGGGAGAAGGTTCATGATACTGCCTTTGTCCATAATTTCTTGGCTATGACTCCCAATGAACAGGCAGCAGAGGAAACAACAGATAAACTGGACTTCCGCAAAATGAAAAAACCTGTGCATTAAAGGACACTAGAACGGAGTGAAAAGGCAACCCGCGGAATGGGAAAAAATATCTGCATATCTTATGTTTGATAAAGGATTAATATCCAGAATATATAAAGAATTCCTGCAACTCAACAACAACAAAAAACCAACCTGATTAAAAAATGGGCTAAGGACTGGAAAAGAGTTTCTCTAAAGATACACAAATGACCAATAAGCACATGAAAAGATGCCCAACATCACTGGTCATTAGGGAAATGCAAACGAAAACCACAATGAGCTACCATTTCACACCCATTAGGATGGCTATTATTTAAAAAAAGAAAAAAGAAAAGAAGTGTTAATGAGGATGTGGAGAAACTGGACCACTCCTGTAGTGCTGGTAGGAATGTAAAACGGGTGCAGCCACTGTGGAAAACAGTAGGGTAAGTTCCTCAAAAAATTAAAAATAGAATTACCATATGATCCAGTAATTCTTACTTCTAGCATATACTCAAAAGAAGTGAAAGTAAGGACTTGAACAGACATTTGGACACCCATGTTCACAGCAGGATTATTTGCAATATCAAAATGGTAGACGAAACCCTTTATCAGCTAAGAGATAAAAATATTATTCAGATTTTGAAAAAAAAAGGAAATTCTGACTCACGCTGTACATGGATGAGCCTCGAGAACATCATGCGTCAAGTGAAAACAAGCCACAAAAAGATGACTACTGTGTGATTCCACATATGTGAATTATCTAGTCAAGTTCATAGAGACAGAAAGTAGGATGAGGACTGCCGGGCTGGCAGAGAGGGAACGCGGAGTCATTGTGTAATGGGTCCAGAGTTTCATTTGGGGAAGATGAAAGAAGTTCTGGAAATGGATGGTGGTGAATGTACTTAAAAGCACTCAACCGTAGTCTTAAAAATGGTTAACATACTGACAGTACATAAAAAACACAAATTTTCTCACAGTTTTTAAAATACGCCATTTTTAAACATATGTATTATTTTTGTAGCAGCACCAGATGCACCTTCCTCATTCTAGTTTGCTGAGCTCTGGTTTGAAGAATTTGCCTTCCCTGAGCTCGCACAGATAGGCAACCCCGGGAAATGGTGTGACATTTGCATGGAGTAGGGACTGCTGACTTGGGACTGAGCGCTGGCTTGGGAAGATCCAGCAAGTGGATAATCTGTCAGCAGATAACTGAGAGCACTGAGAAAGCCTCAGAATCACTGTCGCCTTTCACGGCTTACTGAGAGCTGTGGCTGGCTGATGATGACGCCCAGTGGCGAAAGCCCAGCGGTCAGCTCCAGCTCTCCAGCTGGCCCAGTACTGGCAGCTCCCAGGAGGCAGAAGCATGACAACAGGCAGGGGCAAATGGGGGTGGCTGGTGGTGTCACCGTGTGGGTGAGAAGGGATGCCTGGCAGGCTGCCCCTATAGGGAACAGCCCTACCCGTTTTATGAACAGGGAGGATAATTGTCTTAGGAATAGGCCATGTTCTAAACTATAAAACCTGGTGGGAACCACAGTGGGGATGGGAGGACCAAGAAGAGACTGAGCCAGGGTGGCTCAGGTCTGCATGTTCTCTTGAAGATTTGCTGGAGCCTCAGATGTCTGTTTTCTAATGAAAAAACAAAACACTTAACCATGAACTCATAATTGAGAATGGTTGTTTACATTAAAATTATTGGGGATGATAAATGGGTGCCCCTCAACTCTAACTTCCTAAGCACATTTAAGGAGAGGGTGTTTATACCCTCCTGGCATGTAAGTTACCAACAGAGAGACCTTAAAACCAAGTGTTAAGGGTTACTGCTAATTATAGCCAGACCATTAAAAAACGCATGGGAAAGTATCTTGGAAACTGGCACTGAAAGTTACAGTAAGGCCCGCTTTATGGCCATGCTGACACTTTATCCTGCTCCCGCCCTGCGGACCCCAGCCTCCTCAGGCTTCCCGTGGTGGGCACGCAGGAGGGCAGGTTCTCCTCCGGGCCAGCCTCAGTGGACTCCACTCTTCTTTACTGAGGCAGGGGCACACGTATTGTCCAGACGGAGGAGAATAAAGAAAGGATGCTGGAGGGTAGATAAAGGGCATCTTTCCGGGCTCCCCTCACCCAGCATCCTATACCCTCACACCCCCAAAATCATGTCCCTAGGATTGGCCAGCTGCTACTACATCTGTCCGCGCTGCTTATTCCAGCAGGGGCTCAGTCGGACCACACACCCCGAGGGCAAGTCTGGGAGTCTCAGAGGGCAGGAGACTTTCCCCCATTTAGATGGCATTTTAGCCATTCCAATAACAATGGCAGCAAAAAAAGCTAGCATTTACAAAGTCAGGAATTATCCCAAGTGCTTTATGTATACTAATACATTCAGTCCTCATAATCACCTGGGGTGATTATGTGCATTTAGCAGATGGACAAACTAAAACATGGAGAGGCTGACTAATTTGCCCAAGCTCACATAGCTAGGAGGTGCCTGCAGGGCAGTCAAAGGCAGGCGTCCTGTGCCTTCCCGGGTTGGGGACTTTTTCGCCATGTCCAGTGGCTCTCACCTCCGTCAGTCTGGGAGCTCCCTGAAGGCCAGGGCCCTGGTCCTTCCAGCACCTGGGGGGCTGTCAGAGCCCTCTGCCCTATGGGGGTTATGCCTCCCCCTGCCTGTCCAGCGGGGAGCTCTCAGAGAACACTTCCCTAGAGAAGGGGCTTCCTGGGGCAGAGCCCCTGGCCAGACACTGTGGCTCTCCTTCCTGCCCAGTACAGCCCTCTGAGCGCAGGGCGAGCTGGAGAGCTTTTCTCCGGCTCCAGGCTGGTGGATCTAAGCATGAGGTTGGGCGGCCCCTGGGATTAAACAGGGAGTAAACAGCCCCATCAGCTGGACAGGCCCTGCCAGATCCCTCCAACTTTATCCCCAGGGGTGGGGACCAGTGGATGGCCTGGAGCTCACCTCTCTGTCCTTTCTGAGGAGCTATTTTACTTTCCATTTCCTGGAAGTTTGGTGTTTTTACTGGGGAGAGGTAGCCCCCTTGGGAAGGGAGGGAAGGGGTGCACTGCTTCCTGTGTGGTCTCTGGAAGCATCCCAGCAAACCAAGAAGGAAGAGTGGAAGCAGCAGTCAGCTAAAAGACTATGGTGCCCCTGAGGTTCCAGAGCCCCTGCAGCCCTTGGGTGTCAGGGCCTGGGGACAGCTGACCAGAATCCCACGGGCCCCAGCACTTCTTCCCTGCTGCCTCTCCCCTCACCTCCCAGACCGTCACCTGTGTTCAAGCTGCTCCCAAACTCAACCCTGACAGGCAGGACAGGAACAGCTAAGAGGCTGAGGGTCCCTGTGGGGCCAGGAGCAGGTAAGGAGGGCCACTAGACTGGGGGAGGGATTAGGCAGTTGCACTGTTGGTAGGTTTGCAGAGGAAACCAGAGGAGCGGAACCGGAGGGTCAGGGGGTAGGTAGTAAGGGGCGCAGGCGAGGGAGGCTGGGGGCCCCGGCGGAGGAGGCGGCGCAGCTACGCTTTGTTTCACTAGCACTTCCACCTACACACTTTCACGTTCCCTTCTCGCAGTCTCTTGAGGCACACAGATCGGCTATCATCATCCTCTTTTTACAAATGGGGAAGCAGGCTAGGGCGTCCAAGGTCCACGCAGAACCGGAAGGAGAGCTGGGACTGACCGACTTTCCAGGGCGCCAGGCACAGGAAGGAAGGCGGGCGCACCACCGAACGACAGCCACGGGGGCCAATGAGAGGGGGGCATCTCCACAGGCCAATCAGCTCCTCAGGTGTCACCTACGCCCCCCCCCACACCAGAATGCAGACTACACCCCAAAGACGCTGAGCGAGGGGCCACACCGGTGGCTTGTCTTGTGCCACAGGGCGCAAGCCCAAGCCCCTGCTGCGCGCAAGGAACCCCACCCCCGCCATTCCGCGGGTCGCCCAGCCCTGGCCGCAGCTGCCCCGGGCCCCGCCCTTACCCGGTCGTGATGTCATCGTCCTCTGTCATGGCCTTGCCCATGAGGTCACTGTCGCTCATGTAGCCGGACTTGAGGTCCACCTCGTCTGAGTCCAGGGACTCGACCAGCTCCAGGCGGGAGATGTGGCTGAGCTTGCTGGGGCTGCGCATGGGCATGGTGTGCGAGTAGTGGGCCCGTTCCCCGTGCATGTACCACGCGGGCGGGCCCTCCGAGCGGCAGCCCCCGCCCACGGACGGCGCGTCACCAGCCTGCAGCCTGGGGCTGGACTGTCCGTAGCGCCAGGAGAGAGGGGACGAGCGGTTGGAGAGGCTGGACACGCTGCGAGGGTTGGCGTCATCACTGTCGTAGCATGTCATCTCCAGGGAGCTGGGCAGAGGGCAGAGGGCACCCGTTCACTCCTCGGCACCTCAGTCCTGGGCCCTGCCCGCTGCTACCGCCCCCCAGCGCCCTCCCACCGCCTCTCCATCTGCCCATCTCTGTGTGTTACCCTGTTAACATGTTATCTTGGGCTGGCAAAGGAAAGAGATTTTAGGTGCTAGGGAAGCCACCCGGTACTGCTAAGACCATAAGTTGTATCACATGCCCCGGGTTCGAATACTTTTCTACCATGTATTAGTAAGTGAGCCAGAGGACAGTAGTCAACCCTGCTGAGCTTGTGTTTCCTCATCTGCACAACGGAAGTAACAGCTCCTTCACAGAGCTGTAAGGATCGTGTACGTGGACCTAACACAGTGCCTGGTGTAGAGAAGCTGCTCAAGGAATGGGAAGGGGCCCTGAGCCTCCTGGGAGGAGCGGGAGAGAATGGTCACCCACGCTTAGAAGGCCTTGACCATTCATTTAGCTCAGGGTGTGTCTGTCACCTCTTCTCTGTTAATGAGCTGAGGGCTAGTCAATTCCCAAACCAGAGACAGCGAAGTTGGGAGGGGCTCAAGGGGGTGCAGCAAAAGCTTTGGTAACCTGGGATGTGTGGCAGGCCCCCAGGAAGACCAGGCCCAGGTAAAGGCCTAGGGCTTCCGGAGAACCTGCAGTGCCCCACCAGAGAACAGAGGCAGCCTGAGCTGGGCAGAGGAGGGAACCTGGGGCAGTGGGTAAGCGGGTAAAGGTAGGGGGCCCAGGGTCCCTAGCTGCAGGCCCTGCCAGGCCGGGCCAAGGAAGCCTGCCCAGGTTAGAACTCGATGGCCTGTTGCTAAGGGAGTCTAGAGCAAGCATTCTTGAGGTCCTTGGAGAGGGGGCCTGGCTTCGGGCCAGACAGGCGCATCACCCCACCCAACCTAGCAGTGCTGCCAGCCCCAGTCAACCACAGGTAGGGTCTCGGGGACTTCAGCTAACTAGAGCCAGCCGGGGTTGAGTCCATGAAATAGGACTGGGGGCCGAGAAAGCTGGGCAGCTAGGGGGGCCTGGGGCTACAGAGGAGTTACTCAAAGCAGAGGAATCTTCACTCTGTGAACACACCCATTTCTTAGTGACTTTGGAGGTTAAGATGTGAGCGAGACATTGATTTTTCTCTTCCTGTTTTTGTAAAGTTCCTTCATAAAAAGAAAGTCCTCCTAAATTGTCTCTACCAACCCTGAGAAAACAGGATTTTTTGATCAATGGAACTGGAGGGAGTCAAGTGGTCCTTGAACCTGAGCACAAGCGTGGTCCCTGTAGAAGTCCTGCGGGTAAGGTGGGGGACCCTGGCTGGGCAGGCTAGTAAGCGACCGCTGCTCTGGACCCTCTTGAGGGTTTCTGACCCAGCCCACATGCAGCTTCTTCCCCAGGGGTGTGCCGGTTGTTCTGCTGCTCTTCAGCATACACTGTTATTTCTGTTTCTAATGACTGCAGACCTCAGAGAGAATGGACGTTCCCTGAAGGAGGGACTGTGGTTCCGTGTGACTGTCTGCCTTGCTCACCCCTGTATTTCAGCACTTGCACAGGGCGTGGCATGTACCTGGTGCATGTAAGAGGAGGACTCCAGGAGGAACAAACCCGTGATGAGCATGCTCAGTCGAAGAGCAGTGACATTCTTGTCCTAAGGCTCAGTACAGGGCTGCATGCAGTCAGTGCTTAGTAACAACAAGCTGACCGTGACAGTGAGATGAGGAACAGGAAGAGGATGACGACAATAGTGACAGGACGATGGAGAGCTGCAGGACAGCCAGTGTTTGTAGTTTAGTCTACACCACGGTAATAAAATTAGTGTGTGGTGTGGGTTTTGTGGAGCACGCAGACTCTTCAGTTCTATTCCTGGCCTACCTCCTGTTCAGCTCTCTGCACTAAAAGTACCTCCTCCTCTGTTGCACAGCCTCTTTTTTATACCCCAAACACATCTCCAGACATGTCTAAGTTGGTGGGGGAGGATTCTAGCTCTGAACTTTTGTTCTTGATTTCCCGTCCTGCACCCAGCCCTTCAGCCTTGCCTCTCTCTGGGGAGGACATTTCTGGGGTGGGCAGAGCAGTGGGCCTGGAGCAGAGGGAGGGAGAGTTTCATTTCCCCTCCAGCCCTAGCCCTAGCCCCAGCCCCCTGACCCAGATGCTCTACTTGCTGGGGAAACAAGCTAGTAGAAATAGAGGAAGCAGAACGTGAATAAAGGTTTCTGAAAAGGAATTGAATCTAGAGTTAGTCTGTTAAGTTCCAGGGTGAAAATAAAACCTTGCTGGGTTCCCCGAACTGTAAGCTGTGTTTGCCCCAAGGGCTGGCACCCAGCACTGTGCCAGGCACTCAGACAGCATGACGTGGGTTCTAAGCCTGCTGGGCGCAGAACCTGCCCTAATCAGCCTCTGGCCTCTGGCAAGGAACCCCTCTCCAGCCTTGGCTGCTCCCTCGCTAACCCAGGATGGATGTCCATACCCGATGGACTCCTAGGGCTGAGGGCAGGGCTGACTGATGGGAAGCACTTTAAAAAGTAGAAGAGTCATAAAAATTTAGGAATCATTGTTTTGGCTATGGAAGTGTAGGACAGGAATAATATAAACCAAAGGCTAAGAGAGGAAGTGGCTCTGGGTCCGCAGTAAACAGAAAAACCAGCTTCAGGGCTCTTGGTTCCTTTCCCATAAAGGGAGACAGAAGCCAGAGTCTGAGGCTCTCCCGAATCAGTCAGCTTTATGCAAAGGGCTTTGGCCTCCCCCTGTACCAGCCCAAGCAGAAAGCAGCAAACCGCGCCTGCCTGGGTCTGGCTGTCTTGCTGACCTGGGGGCCTGGGGTTGGCTGCTGGCAGTCCGTGGCACCAGGACACTGGAGTTCCTGCCTCTGCCATTCCCTGGTGGGTGAGTCATTTGGGGTGTGACCCTCTAGGACGGTGAGCACTTTCTGCCTTCTTTGGCCTGGGGCTGGCGGGTGATCTGGTGCTAGAGCTGTCCCAACAGCTTCCCTGGGTGGGGGAAGATGTTCAAGATCTTATCCCCTGCGTCCCTACCATGGTGAGCCGAGCAGAACCAGACCCCTGTCCCACGTGGGTCCTGCTCGGGGCTGTGAGGGACGGAGGAGAAAGGCCCTGAGTTGCAGGGCCTCCTGGAACCCCATCGCCTACTTTTTTTCTCAGGCCTCCTTGACCACATCTCTCTTTCAGTAGTGAAAGGCCTGAGGGGAGGTCATCCCAGAGAATAGGGGCTTTGATTTATCATTTAAAGTACTTTAGCTGTCTGGGAGCAAAGGGCTGAGTGTCCAAGATAGGAATGGGATGGGCCTGGCAGGAGGAGGAAAGGGGTGGCCCTGAGTAGAAAAGCTAGAGCGGATGCGGAAGCGGCTGGAGCCTGATCCCTGGGCCACTGCGCAGCTACGGCAATCTTAGGGTGGAAGGGATGGCGGACAGGTAGTGAGTTCTCTGTCACTGGAGGTATGCGAATTTAGTCTGGCCATTACTTGGCCACACACTTGGGCTAAGAAAAGCCCTCTTTCCAGTGCCCCTAAGTCCCAATCTTGCTCTCCTTTTCCTCTCTCAGGAAATGGGGAGGAACTGATTGTAGTCCAACGGGAGAGGCTGCCGATCCCTCTCTGCTTCCCTGCTCCACACCCCCATGATTTCCCAATCCTGGCAGTCTGCTCCCTCTCCCTCTACCCCAGAGCGCAGCCTGGCCCTCTATCCCCCTTGGAGCGGACAGCATGAGCTCATCTGGGCAGCCCGAGGAGCCAGGGGGGAAATTCTGAGTCACGGCACAGGCTGTGGTGGGGATGCTGCTCCCGCGAGGGCTGAATGCCTGCACAGCTGGAGCCGAGGGGGCTCTGCAAGGGGGGCGGAGGGGCACCCCCACCTGGCACGGAACCTGGGCGGCACTGTGGGGGCCACCGGCTGAAGAGGCAAGCGGGGACGGAACTGGCAGGCGAGTGAAAAGATGCTGTGTGCTGGGAGGGGCCTGGGCCTGGGATCCCAGAGCAATGGAAACTTCAGAACAGGAAGAGGAGAGCGTGTAGTGAAGCCCCTTGTGACCAATGAGGAGACTGCCGCCTGAGGAGGGAAAGCGGACGGGACCGTCCCACAGTGAGCTGTGTGGTGGCTTCTGCTTCCCATCCCGTAGTGACTCTCAAACTTAGCTGCTTAAGTGAAACATGAGGCTGAAGCACAGCCAATACTGGACAAAGTTGAGCTGCTTTTGCTGAGTTGCAGCCGTGGAGCTCTGCACGTCTGGGCACGGCAGCAGGCCCACTGGCCAACCTCTCAGGCCTCCTCAGTGGAGGCCTGAAGAGACCCCAGGGCCCTAGCCACCAAAACGGGAGGGCCGCGGACGGCAGGGCCCCCTCTGCCGTTCATACTTACCTGTGAGTCACCTGAGACCCCCGCAGGCTGGACATGGTCTCTTCCAGGTTCTGTCGAAGATCCAGGACATTCTGCACTGTCCTCTTTCTCTGGGACTCTGGGTCTGGGAGGGAGAAAAGGGAGAGCTGGGTGAGGAATAGGACTTACTGCTGGGAGTCTAGGGGGTCAAGGGAGCAGAGGCGACCATATCCCTAGGTGGTGGTCCCCAGGCCAGACTGGTTGCCTGCCTCTCAGGCCCCCTTAATGACCTGGGACACGTGCCCTTGAGCCAGCTGAAGTCTTGACCTTGGAAGGGAGCTTAAGACACGTGGCCTTGTGTCTGCGCACTCCTCCCAGACTCCCCAAGTAACTGCTTCTGCCCCGGCTTCATGTGAAGAGGTCCTGCTTCTCACAGCAGAGGTCCCGGGCAAGGTTTCCGTGGCTGAGATCAGCTGGAACATCTGCCTAGAACCCCGTCTCCAGTGATGTGTTGGGAAATGTTTAACAACCAGCTGTTGGAGGAGGGGACACCTGATATGCAGTGTTTGCTGATTTCTGTGGTGTAAATACCCTGACCATGGCTGCTTCCAAGCTACCAACATGACGTCACTGGCCACAGGGTGAGGAAGAGATGCCAATCACTGGCTCTGGGGAGCTGGTAGGAGCCAGCCCCATTCAGCACACCATGCTCCCTGAGCCCCAGGCACCGCCAGGACCATCTGCAGACCCTCTGGAGTCCAGGGGACAGAGCTCAGATAGAGCCCCTTAAAAGTGAGGTGGCTGGGAGAGAGGTGGAAGGGCAGTCATTCTGGGGAGCACGGACTGAGCTCTGGGCAATTCAGCCCCAAGGCGGGCCAGGCAATCCTGAGTCGGGGGGATGTATGGGTGTGGCCCACCCACCGGATCCTAAATGAGCTGTTGTCATTTTATTCAGCCTTGGTTTCCAGGTGTGATATTAACCTGGACAGATGAGAAAGAACCTACAGCAGCAAACAGACCTTTATCCCGTCTTCTTGGTGAAAATAATATCCGAAGACTGAAGGATACATGAGCATGAAGAAACCCCAAGAACTTTCTCCATTCTTCCAGCAACCCAGCCAGTAAATCTTTATCGAACATATTTTATGCCAGGTACCACAGTAGGCCCTACAGACACTAAAATGAAGAGGACCCAGCCCTGTCCCACTGTTTATCTCTGACTTTGGGACCCGAAGTCCCTGAATGGAATCAAATCCGCCAATGCCTCCCTGAACAACAGTCTATAGGAGGCAGTCAGGGACCTGAAGAAAGATGACAGCAAAGCAGTGGAGAAAACCTCAGGATCCTCTCTCCAGGCTACGTCCCTTTTCTCTCCATCCCTAACTCTCTGCAACTCTCTGCCCACGCAGGGACTGCCCCCCTGGCCCCAACGCCAGCAGGGGTATGGGGTTCTTTTAGCTTCCAAAGGGAACACTTCTGAATCTCTTCAAGTGGTATTTTTTTACCGCCAAGACTAGCTCAGGCTGGCAGGTAGGCGGCCGCTCTGTTCATTTGGCCAAAGGGCGTAGAGGCAGGGTGGGCAGGGGTCCAGGTGGCACTATCCTTTCCAGAACTTTCAAGACACCTTTTCTGAGAACCAGCTCCACACCCTGGCCAGCTGCCTCTCCTTGGCTCTCCTCGGGGAGGCTGGTGGCAGAGGGAGGGGGAATCTCTTGTGGCCACCTCATGTATCCACACCTCTATGCTGGTGACAAGAGGGGACAAATGGCTGGCCTCCATGCCAGCGGCCTGAGCTGTCCCCAGCCTGGGGTCACTTCTACAGCCGCCAGTGCCTATTTATTCTGGCAAGCACCACTCGATGAGCTGCTCCATGGCTTTAACTGATGGCTTGGCACGAAACACAGACAGGATCAGTATACATATTAAAAGCTTGGTTCTAAAATGCCTGTGTAGGGACCAAGAATATGGTGCCAAGATGTGGGTTTCTGGGCCAGGGCAATGCTTTCTATGGGGTTGGCACAGATGAGGGAAGAGTATGCGTGACTCCAGGGGGTGAACAATCCCAAAGAGGAAGGTGACCAAGAGTTACTCGGACGTTCGTGTGCCCAACCCTCTGCGGGCAGCATCTAGTCCGAACCTGGCAACAGTCATGAGATCTGTACTACTGTCCCCATCTTACAGATGAGAAAACTGAGACCCCGAGAGAGGACATCAGTGGCCCGAGGCCGCACCCCTGGCGTGAAGCATAGGACAGGGCTGGGCCCCGGAGGGGCTCCTATTTCTTTGGCTCCATCACAGGACAGCTCTGCATGGCAAGCATGGTAGTGGCCGTTGGTATGTGCTCAGCGAACACTTCAGGAATACACGGATGCTACCACAATACAATTTTTAAAAAGACATACAAGAAAGAGAGAGAGAATGATACATGTCTCTTTAGGAAGACCCTTCAGTCTGTTTTTCTTCTCAAGGGAAAGTAACCCTCACAGTGGCCAGCCTCGGGAGAGTCGCTCTGTACTCCCTGCTACAGACCCTGGGGCACAGAGGCAGCTGTGGGGACCTGGGGTAGTGACAGGAAAAGAGATGCTGTCCTCCTCACTACACTGATCCCAGCCCCCCTTTCCCTGTACCTCCCCTCAGAGACCTCCGCCCCAGCCCCCACCTCATTTTCACGTCAGTCCAGTGGGTCAGGAATAGCCCAAAGTCTCACAGACGGACCGGGAATCACGGCCACGAGAGTCCTTGGAGGTGACTTGGTCTACCACGGTCGCCGGGGAGCCGGGAGGCTGCGGCCCAGGGAGGGCAGACTGGCTGCAGGTCACAGAGATGGTAACAGAGGAACATTTGCAGCCAGGGAGGCTCCCCCAGGTGTAGGTTCAGGGTGTGCAGAGGAGGGGTTGGGACAGAACCGCATTTGCTGAGGGGTGACCTGGATCTGCTCTCTGCTCCCAGGCTGAATGGGTCCTGCAGAAGCTACCCCTTAAAGCTCCCTGAGTGCCCCAGCAGTGTCCCCTGGTGGTCGCCTTGGGTATGCCACCCTGTTTCTCCAGGCCCAGCTCAGAGTGGGGGCTCCTGAGAGGTCTGACTGTGCCCCACATTTAGGGGTGACCCGTTTCTGGTCCTGGTCCTGAAGTGCAGTGGGAGGCCCAGGATGAGAGGACCGACATAAGGGCAAGGGCTCCTGAGCCCAGAAGGCTGCAGACACTTTGCCTAGGCTGGGGGTCAATTTGACATGCACGTCCAAGACCATGACGCAAATCTTTATATTTTCAGCTTAAAAAATGTTGCATTTGCAAAAGAATTCACCTCACCCTTACCCATGCCCACTCCTGACCCTCACCCCATAACTAGGCTTCACCTCTTCTCCCCATCGCCCACGAGGATGGGAGATGGGGTGAAGGCACCGGAGGCACACACTTTTCTATGGTAATAATGGCCTAACAGCTCGGTGACCTAAGTCGCCATCTCAGAGGCCGCCATGTGCCTTCGTCAAAAGTTTGGTCTGGGTAGGGGGTAGGTCTAGAGACAAAACAGAGGACAGACATGGCAGGGAGAGCCCGGCAACTCCTTTCCTCCCCCACGCAGTGCCCTTCGGTGTGAGATATGCTCAGGACACTCCCAGCCTATGTAGCATCTTTGTGCCTGGGAGGAGAAGGAGTCTCCAGGCCGGCCCAGCCCCTGCTGGGGCCACACTGAGGCCGGCGGCACACGCCTGACAGCCTCACTCTGGGGGCCTGGGTATGCCCACTCTCCCAGCTCTAGGGTCCAGCTAGCTGCAAGAGGTGTGTGCATGTGTGTGTTGTGTGTGTGTGTGTGTGAAGCAAGGCTGGAGGGAGGCCAGGTCAGGCTCCCAACAGTTGTAGGGTAACAAGGAAGTCTGTGGGGGAAGCTCATGACAGTGTCCTGGGCTGCTGCTCCCAACTTTTCCCTGCAAGAGGAGCAGTCAGGGAAGACATACAAGCTCCTCAGGCTCAGAAGGGACCAAGAGTCTCCCCCATCCCAGCTATCACCATGGTAACTCGCCGTTGCCACAAACAAGAGTCTCCTCCCAGCATGCACCAGAGTAGGGTGGTGTTTCTTTCCACACACTGTTGCCTCTTATACAAACCCACAGAGAGAACACTGTCCTTGTCATGAGTGTGAGCTACGGACTGGCAATAAATAAGCCTGACAGGTGCACACACACACACACACAAACAGACATGATGCCCAGTTACTTTATGTTTACCATGGGGTGGCGGGCAAGACACTTTCTGTGACTGTTTGACTCCCAAACCCCTGCTCTCTCCACTACAGAACAGAACCTCAAAATACGAGCACATGCCTCCAGACACACACACCTACTTGTGGTCCAGCCGGTCATTTGTGGAAACCGCACAGAATCATACACACACAGTTCTGCAATTATGCAGACATGTGCGCAGGAGGTCTCTGTGGACGTCTCACCATGGGTGGGAAGGGAACGGACAAACGCAGTGCCCAGGGGTTGTTCCATCCGGGGAAGCAGTGGTGCGCGGGGAGGGTGCTGGTGAATGGGATCCTTCTTCCTGAGGTCAGAACTGGGGAAACAGGCTTCCCAGGACAGCGAAGCTATGAACTTGCTAATAACCAAGAGACTGAGACACTGGGGCAAAGAAATGACAGCACAGCATGGCTACAAGAACACCATTCTTAGAGTTGAAAAGACCTGAGTTCAGATCACAGCACTGACCTTTCCCAGCAGGTTTGACCTTGAATGAGGCAGCTCACCTTGCTGCAGAGTTCCCTTCTGTGAAATGGGAGAATAATGGTACCCATCCAGCAGGGCTGCTGTGAGGATTATAGAGCTCATCTGTGCAAAAGGCTTTGGGCCATGCTTGGCACCAAGCAGGTGCTCTGTATTTGTCAGAAGGTACAAAGGGGCAGGTGAACAAGGGGCACACAAGCCACTGCTCAGAGCTGAGCTGGCTTCCTGGCGCCTGCAGTGGGCGGGGACGACCCCAAAGGTGTGCTCAGGTGGGTTTACATTCTGCTCTGGGACCTCGCTCTGGCTGGGGGAGGCCCAGTACTTGGATGCAGCGAGTGGATGGGGTGGTAACAAAGCCTCCCCCCAACTCTGAGTCAGTGGCCTGACTCCCTGGAAGCCAGTCTCAGCTGTGGGAAATGCAGGGCGTTACAGGGATTTCTCTGGCTATCAGCCTAAAATCTGATGTAGTAATGGGTGTGAGTGTCCGACAGAAGTTAACAACCCCAACAGGTTTAGGGAAACGCAGCGGAGGGGGTCTCGAGATTATCCGTCAGCCAGCAGACGAATTTCCCCAAGTTCTGCATAATGTTAATTATTAGCTGACAGTTAAGTAAATGGCAATAACTGCCTGCTGAAATCTTAATTACTTCCACCAACGTTCCAGAAGCCACACTGGTAGTGCAGCCCAGGGCAGGGGCCACAGAGGACTGGGTTTGTCTGGCTTCTAGACTGGCTTTTGCTGTGACTGGCTGGGCACAAGTGGCTCAAGAGGAGAACACGGCCGAGTCATGAAAGAATCAGCTGCCCTCTCATTCCACACGTGGGGGACAAACACCACATCACCCAGGGCGAGAGAGGGGAAAGCCTGCCCCATGTCACCCAGGCTGCAAACGGCAGGGCAAGTGTGCTCCTGTCTCGTCGCTGTGCTCTGTGTCGCGTGCTGGGGCGGACAGGCACTGAGGTGTATCCCCAGAGCAGGTGATCGCAAAGGAAATTGACCATCAGGATGGTCTGGGACTAGACCTAGAAATCCAGACTAGACTAAATGACCCGGAAAAGGAAGGATTAAGCATCACATGCGCTCTCTTCTTTCAACGATTCCCGAGGAGAAAAAATCCCCAAGCTCTCCTGACCCTACTAGAGCCCAAGGGTGGCCTCCAAGCCTTCTTTAAGTTCTACAGTTTGTCACAGCTTGGGCTCCTACCATTATTAAAAGCCATTACAAACACACATATCTCTCTAACAAAACCATTCCCAGCCCTAACCAGTCGGCCACTTTCTCCCAATAATATTTAGTACAACCACAAAAGATCCCGGGAGTCTGTTTGCCCTTTGTGGGTGATCATTTTGTGTTTACACTCAGTCAAATGTCTTTGGGAATCTGAGTCACTTTCCTCCCTTTCCTCGACTCAAGGACATAAACCTTCAAAATCTATTCCGAGAGGGCACTGCAGGCCCACGTCTGGGCACTCCTGGGTCTTCTGATACATTCCAGGTCTCCATCCACTGCGCAGAGGTTGCACATTATAATGAGCAGTGCTACCTAAGTTAGAGGTTGCACTAACTGGGAGGTGGGTTCTCAGCCAGCAGCCTTGCGCTGGGTTGATGCCCGAGAGTCTGGGTGCTGCAGTGCGGCTCAGAGCAGGCACTGACACTGACAGGTGACCCAGCACACATACCTCTGCCACCCTCAGGCCAAGCCCAGCAGCCTCTCCCTAAAACAGTTCCACCCCCTTCTACCTCCCTTTCCCTCACCATCTGATGACCCCAGAGCCCTAGAAAAACCCCTGGGCGGCCTCCATGCAAGAGGCACCCCCCTCCATGGAGTATGTAGGCAGGGCACTATGTCTTCTGTTACTAATTCTATTGGTTCACTCATTCCCCCCACATAAGCCACAATATTGTCAGAGGCGGCTGTCACACACCCCTGTAGCATGACAAATCGCATGCTGCCAGTTTTTGAGAGCTCCTGCTCCCAGAGGACCTCCGGGGTGTTCCACCCTCACCCGGGAGAATCCTGGACCCTCACCACTCACGAGTGGACCGAACTGGAGCTGAGTGTTCAGTGGCCCTGCTATGACTTGCTGTGGGGGGCAAAATACCTAGAAAGAGCCAGGACTGAAGAAATAATGTATTGGCCACATGGATGTGTGAGGCAAGGAACAGAAAAACTGGGAGCTGGAAGCAAATCTGGAGCCAGAGAGAGGGGCATGTGCGGTCGCCCATGGCCTGGAATTGCCAGGCATGTGTCTTTCCAGATCACCCACAGTTCTCACTTTGAGTGAGAAGGCTTGGATCAGAGACCCTCAGGAATGTGTCTCCAGCGGGCACGGGGCTAAGAGGAAGTAGGGCAGAGAGTGTGGGGGAAGAGGCAGCCTTGGGCGGGTGGAGAGTTGCAGTGTGGTTTTCCTGGGGGCACACACTAATTAGCCGTGGGGCCCTGGGTAAACTGCTTCCCTCCCTGCGCCTCAGATTTTTTTGAATCTGTAAAATAAGGCACTTGGGGTAGGGGACGCTAAGGCCCCCAACCGACTTAGACGGGGTCTATGGCTTGGAGTTGGATGAAGCGCATATAAACGTCTTTACTCACACCTGAAACTAATATAATATTGCACATCAACTAAACTTCAACTTAAACAGAGTCTCAACTTCGAAAAGAAGAAGCATGTTTTCTCCCGGAGTATGTTAAAAACGCAGGTGCCGGGGTGTCACCTCCAGAGACTGCGATCCAGCAGACTGGAGATGGGGCCCAGGAATCTGCATCATCGCGGGCCCCCGAGGTGGGTGATGCGGTACAGGTCACATTTTGGGGAACCTTCACCCCCGCTGCACTCCACCAGGACAGGATGTCCATCCCAAGGCCAGTGCCCGCTTTCCTGATGCCAGGCCGCTGGGCCGTCTCCCGAGCCTTCAGGCCCAGTCTGCTCCCTGGGCCCAAATCCACTGTCTGTTCTCGGGAAAGCCCCCTCCTCCATCTCCATGCATGCCCCTCTCTCTGGCTCCGTCTGCTTCCATTTCCCAGTTTTCCTTTCCTTGCCTCACACATCCATGCGGCCAATACATTATTTCTTTAGTCCCGGCGCCTTCTAGGTATTTTGCCCCACGCAGCAAATAACAGGGCTTCGTTCGGATAAGAGGAGCCAGCCCCAGTCCAGCCCCCGCCATGCCGAGAACAGCCACAAGAGGGCGCTGCCGACCCCCCCCAGCGGGCCTGCGGCTGCCGCATCGCCGCCTGATGGGCAGCTGACTCGGTCTCAGGCTCAACAGCCTCCCAGAGGGTCTTTCTGCTCTGCGTTTTGCGCAGCACAGCTCCTTTCCTCCCAGGCTTTGCCCTCCTAGGCGGGCTTCCTGCCCCCAGCCCAGGCCTCAGAGCTCAGCTTGGACTGTCATCCTGGGACAAGAGCCAAGGCGTGGCAGCACCGCCCCTGGGGAGCCTGCCCTGCTCCTGGGGAGAGGGGGCGGTGCCTGGTTTCCGGGGTGAGCCAGGCAGCCCTGGGCCTGCGGCAGGGCTCCGGAGACCTGTGGGCTCCGCCTGGCAAGCTCAAAATCAGGGCCGAAGTTTGAGACTCTGGTGGCCTTTCTGCCCCTGTGCGCAGCAGGTGACGGGCCGTCTGGGGGTCAGGGCTGAGATGGGTGCCCTGGAGCGCTGACAGGCTCCTCTGCCGTGCTCGGCCCCACCACGCCCGCCGACGCTTTTCCCGGGGAGAGGGGCCGTGGGCAGGACGCAGTGGGCCGGAGGATAGCCCCGCGCTGCCCAGCACATCTCAGCTTTGCTCAGCCGGTAACCAGCAGAGCTGGGAGAGGGCGCATTCAGGCTCCAGGGGAAGCCATACCTCCGAGGCCACTGCTTCACTGCCGCAATCAGTGTCGCCCCGAGCAGGACTAGCTCCGGCTCAGCTGTCGGGCCAGGAGGGGGCGCCTGGCCCAGAGCCCTATGGAAGGCTTGCTGGTTTGCTAATTCTGTTTCCATTCCACCTCATTTCCCTCTCAGTGTTAGGCTGTAAGATCGGAGAGGATTTGAGAACACATTCAACCTTCATTTAAAGGCTTGGGCTCGGGCTCAGCTCCACGGGCAGGCCTCCTGCAGAAAGTGGCCTGCTGCCCCAGCCACAGCCCATCTCCATGCCCCGACGGGCGCTGCCTCTCCTGCCCAGCGGATCTCTAGATTTACTGGACATGTTTTCCATCAGTTGATGCTACCCAGACCCTTCATGTGACGCCGACCTCCAAGGAGCGCCTGCGGGGAGCTGGGGGTGGTTGTTAGGGCCAGTTTACACCGCAGAAGATGGCCATCTATGGGCAGGGGGAGGGAGGGGTGGGGAAGGGAGGAGGGGCTGGGGCTGGGCCCAGGTGTGGACGGCAAGTGGAAGAGGTCCCCGGGGATTTCTGGCTGTGAAACTAGTTATATTAGCATTGGCCAACTCTTCTATAGGTGCCAGGTGCTAGTCTGGGAGCTTTATTTCTATAAACCCACTTAATCTTCACGTTGATCCTTTGAGGTAGTCCTCATTTTACAGTTGAGAAAACTGTCGCCCAGAGAGGTGAAGTAAGCCATCTAAGGCAAGAGAGCAGTAAATGGCAAAACCAGAATGTGGGCCCAGAGAGTCTGACCCCGGAGTTGCGCTGTCCAAACCCGTAGACCCCAGCCACAAATGGAAATACATCCACTGAGATATACTTCCCGTACCATAACACTCACTCTTTCAAGGTGTACAGTTCAGTGGTTTTCAGTACACGTGCAAAGCTGTACAACCATTGCCACTAATTCCAGAATATTTTCATCGCAGCCCTAAAGGCACTCGGCATCCATTAGTAGCCACTCACCATTCTCCGCCTGCCCCAACCCCTCGCCGCCCCCAATTGCACCTTTCCCTCTCTATAGATTTGCCTATCCTGAACATCTCACAGAAAAGCAATCATAAATATGTGACGTTTCGTGACTGGCTTCTTTCACTTAGCGCAATGTTTTCAAGCTTCATGCAGTATCTTGTATCACTACTTCATTCCTTTTTGTGGCTGAATAATTTTCCATTGTATGGATATTTCATCTTTCATTTATCCATTCCTCATTTGATGGGCATTTGGGTCATTTCCAATATTTGCCTATTTTATGAACAAAGCCACTATGAACTTTCATGTGCAAGTTTTTAAATGAGCATACATTTTCATTTCTCTAGGATATATGCCTAGGAGTGCAGCAATGGATCATACCGTCGCTCTGTGCTTAACTGCCAAACCGTTTTCCAAAGAGGCTGCACTGTTTCACATTCCCACCCACAGTGTATGAGGGTGCTGATTTCCCCACATCCTCTCCAACACCTGTTACAGTCTGTTTTCTTTACTACAGCCATCCCCATGGGTAGGAAGTGGTATCTCATTGTACATTTAATTTGTATTTCCCTAATGAATAACGATGTTGACCATCTTTTACATTTAAATTAATTAAAATTAAATAAAATTTAAAACTGAGTTCCTCAGTACCAGCCACACATCAAGCGCTCAATAGCTATATCACCTTGGCCAACAATCCCCGTAGCACAGAGAGAGGACACTCCCATCACCTCCAGAAGTTCCATCGTGCAGTGCTGGGAGTCCAGCAGGCCTGGCCTGTAATAACATCACCAGCTTTTCCCACAAGGTGTGTGTTCACCTTTGGTGTCCTGCCAAGTCCGGCATCTCTATTTCCCAGATGAGCCCGTCCTGAGGTTCCGGGGGCCCTGACACTGAGGGCCAGAGTGGGTCAGACGGAGACCCACCAGCGCATGTAACTTGAGTTAGTGGCAGAATAGAACCAGCCACAAAGATGAGGTGGGCTGTGGCTGTGTCCCCTTGTCCTTCAGCCCCACCTACACTGCTCATTCCTGCTCCCTGTGCAGGCCTCCACGCAGGCCTGCCCCTGAATCCCTGACATCACTTCCTTTCCCAGGACCTACCAGTGGCCAAGCGACAAGAGGCACTGTTGGAAGATGCCCCTCCCTTGATGGGAGACCTGCCCCTGACCTGCCTACTGAAATCTTGGGTTGGCCCTCCCGGGGACAGACCCTCCTGAGGTCTCCAGCCTAGACCTTCACAGTCTCCTTGTAGTCGACGCCCCTGGACGCAGCTGTACTGCATCAGGAGACAAGTCAAATGTTCGGACCACCACTGCCTCTCAAGGTCCAGCCGTCCCGAGAAGCTCCCGGCTTCCTCCTTAGCCATCCGGGTGGGGGCCTGCCGCCTGGGAGCCTGCAGCTGAGAGGCTGGCTTGCACAGCTGGGTCCAGTGCACAGGGGCTGAACTTTTATTGGAGACTGATCAGAAAATGAGGAGGTGGGGCTGGGCTAGGCTGGGAGAATCAGAAAGGGGCTCCTGGAAGAGGCTGCCTCTGATCTGAAACCAAAGGAAGGGAAGCAATGAGTCTGAGCACGGGCAACCGAGCAAAAAGCTGCAGGCTCGGGAATGGTGCAGCCTGGGTCACAGCTGAGTCACGAGAGAGAAAGGACGGAGGCCACGGGTATGGAGCCAGCTTTACCACCGAGCAGCCGTGTGACCTTGGGCAAGGCACTCACTCTCCGGGCCTCAGTACACTCACCAGTATGGAAACAGGGATAATGGCACCGGCCTAGGGAGCTGTTGTTCAGATTTCATGTCTTCCACTCTGGAAGAGAGCTGGAGGGCAGAGACACATCATATCCATTCTGCATCCCTACACAACACCACAAACACAGTGGGTGCTCCATAAACGGCTTGAACACCACCCCAGGAGAGGGATATGGGGCTGTGGGGGGAGGGGCGCCGTGGGAGACAAAGCAGATGTGGGTGACCGGGCTGCTGGCACAAGGTCTGGCCAGTCTGTGCCCGGGCCAGTCCACGTAGCCCCTACTGCCAGCCTAGAGGAGGGTGGACGTTAAGCTCATCAAAAATAGGAGCTGGCATGAGCCTCAGAGGTCATGCAAAGGAAGGCAACTAAGATCCGGTGGAGAGGCAGTGACTGGGTCAAGGTGACAGAGCCTGCTGATCTCAGAGCCAGGCTGGGGGACGAAGGCAGCAGAGGCCAGGCCTTAAGAATTCCAAGGGAGAAAGCTGGGTACAGGGTACGGCAGTGCAGGGCTGCCCCAGGAGAGGAAGGGCCCTGCTAGGGCAGGCTGCTCACCCCTCCCCTGCCAGCATCTGCTCCTCCATCAGAGCTGTCGCCTGCCTGCCTAGCTGCCTCCCTGGAGGATTCCCATTTCTGGAAAAGCCTAGTATGTCACCGATCCCCTCGACCCTCTGCTGTCCACCGCTGGGAACCCTAGGCTCAGCCCATCTGCCGCCAACAGTCTCCCCACTTCCAGGATGGTCCCACTACCCACTGAAAGGACCGGCTTGGACAGAGGCCACGGCACTCCTTCAGGGCGCGGGCACAAACTGAAGCAAGCAGGAGCGAGGGGAGCATGAAGGCCTCCAGTTAAGAAGGCAGAGAAATGCCACAGGGAAACTTAGGAAGGTTTGCAGAAGAGCCACTAAGAGGCAGGCAGTGTCCTCTGAGGTAGGAAAGGAACGGAACAGAAAGGAAACCCTGTTTACTATGTTTGTTCTATGTTCTGAGCGTGGTGCCCACACTGACACACATTCTGTCCTTCAACACAGCAACCTGAGGGGTTATGTGTAATCACCCCCATTTTGCAGATGTTTGGCGCTCAGAGAGGCCAGTTAACTTCCGAGGGTCACAAAGCTTGTACGAGTGACAGAGCAGGCATCTGACTGACTGGCTGAAATCCACACTTTCCCCAAAAGAAATGATAAACAACAACAAAGACCATGTAGTGGGACACCAGGAGGCCTTCCTGACTGACATGCTGGAATCCTACTCCTAACAGATCACAGGACAAGGCCTGCCTTCCACTCCGTGGAATGAATGAGGTGCAGGCCTGCCAGGAGACAGCGAGGAATGGGCGACGGGCCAGGTCAAGGGTTTCTCCACCTCCAAGACATGGGCCGCCAGCCAGTCGGGCTGTGCTGGGCACTCACTGCTCCGGCCCAGCGCTGCCTCGAGGGGGCCTGTCTCCCCCCTGAGCTGCATCCCAGCTCTGGCCGGCAGGTTCTGAGGCCCGCTTGCCAAGCCCGATGGCTGTGCTTGGCTGCCTCATCAGATCACTCAGAGCTCTCTTCTTCCCCACCCCGTCGCAATGCGGGAGCCTGGGAACCAGCTGTAGTCAGAGCAGAAATTCAGTCCCGCCCCCTGCCTACTCTCCCAGCCTCTCCTTCACGGTGACACACTGGGGGCCTCGAGGCCCCCAGCCCGCCTCCTCCTGCCCCTGGCCTGCCCCCGCTACCTGGCCTCCTCCTGGAGAATCCAAGGGGTCCCCACACATCTGGAAGGGAAGTGCCTTCAAGATTGCCTGAGCACCAGGCTGGAAGTCAAGACCCTAGGGTCCCAGTCTCAGCAGCCTCTAGAGCCAGGAAGCTAGCTGCTCTGCCCTTCTGGGCCTCCCTTTCTCCTGAGAGGAAGAATTAACCCGGCTCCCGCACTCCCGAGACAAGTACAGGGCGTGCTTCTGTAGAAGGGGGAGCCGAGGTCCTACCATGGTCCAGGTACAGGAGGGGCAAAGGTCGGGTGGCTCCGGAGAGCCTTAGACCCTTATTAAGCGAGGCCCAGGCAGGTCAGGGAGAGGTAATGAGGTACCCAGGGCCCTGTCTCGAGCCCTCCTCCAGGCCCTCCCCACCCATGACAGCTCAGACCTGTACCACGGCCGCCAAGCAGCTTAGGATTGGTCACCATTTGAATGGAGCCGAATTCCCAGGAAAGACTCTCCTGCAGAGAGATTTCTAGCTCTGCCAAGTGACAAAGCCACATCTAAGTTCAGTGACAACATGTCCTGCCAGTGTGCAGTCCCAGCCCCCATCACACCACTCTGGCTGGCCAATGTATTAGGATTCTCGGAAGAACCATGCATGGTGCATGGCTTCTGTCTGCCTGAGGGCAGAGGAGGGGCAAGAGGGACAGCCTCCACTCTGCGTGCTAAGGTCCAGCCTGGACCAGAAACCACACACAGGGCTTGAAAGGGTGACTGGGGGAGGGTCCCCGTCTGCAGGAAGTCCTTGGGGTTGGAGACAAGGGCCAGGGAGGAAGTGGCATGGACAGTGAACTGCCCACACTCCGGCCCATGTGTGAGGCCCCTGGGGAGGACCATGCTGCAGGCATGCACGCATGCAGGCACAGGGAGGCGCCGCCCTGGGTGGACGAGAGAAGGCAGACAAACCTTCGCTATTATTCATCTTCCGGCCTGGTGCAAGGGAGTGCCCTGGACCTACCCAGGCTGCAGCAGGAGGCCTGAGCATGAAGAGGCAGGCCCAGGGGCGAATCTAGAGCTGGGAAAGGCTAGGCTCAAAGGAAGGTTCTCCAGAGGAGAGAGTGGACAACAAAAATGAGTACTAGGACCTGGTCAGCCTCAACCCGTGGAGATACATAGACCCCCTTTGGCAGAATTTATCTCATCTGCCCCTCTACCTTTGGAAGCAAGCAGGCAAACTAACATTTACGAAATGCCTACTGCGTGCCAGGCCCTTCACATCCCTGTGTCATTTAAGCCTCACAGTATCCTGTAAGGCAAGCATTAGAGAGCTCACGTGGCAGCTGTGGGGCTGACAAGCAATTCGCCCTCAGCCTCAGTTATGAAGCAGCAGGGAAGGGGTCAGAACCCAGCTTCTCTGACGCCAACTGCAGGGCTCACCCCTTCGTGCCACTGGAGACTGCATCTCACCCAGCACAGATTTTCAATGAAAAAGCAACAGAACAGAACACAGAGCCCGAGAACATGGACGCCTAGGTATCCGTGGCTCTGCTGATCAGCTTTTAATATTTGTCCACAGGATGTACACATTCTCAGGGACATGCTGCTGCCCATCTGCCGAGGCCACCACCCCAGGGCTGGCCCATGCATGGTATGGCTCACCCCACTGAGGCCGGGGCTGGTGGTCCAGGCCGTGTTCTCCCCGCAAATGATCCCCAGCCCATTGCAGGGCAAGAGGCCCTAGCAGCTGGTGACCCTTGCCCCTATCCTCCCTGGGGTCATCTATCTTTAATGAGACAGAGGATGCAGAGGGGCAGCCCAGGCTCAGAAGGAGAGCTGGGAGGAGACACGGGACTCAGCGGCCAGTGCCCAGCTGCCTGTCCCCCACCCCCATCAGTACTTCCTTTCTTTTTCCATTGAAGGACAAAGGGAGACCCCTGGCCTCAGGGCTCCCCAGCCCTCACTCCCACTTGCCCCTGCAGCCAGCAGCTCCCCTTGGCACCCAGACCCAGCCGGGGAAGCCCCAGCGATGACCGGGGGGTTGCAGCTCTCCTCCTGCTCTCCGCTCCACACTGACGGGCGGTTGCCATGGGAACAGCAGGCCCGGGCTGCGCTCCTGGGGACAGGGGTGAGCAGACTTGACTGAATTGATGTCTGTGAGTGTCCCCTCCCCCACCTGGGAGCAAAACTGGGGGACATGCTGGGGACAGAGTGGTGTCCAGGAGCGCCAAGCCCTGGCGGAGGCTGGGGGCCAGGGCCGGGCCCTTCTCCCATCCCTCCGCCCAAGGCTGAGGGCCACCGTGTGGGCCACCGTGGCCTCTGCAACACGAGGCTCCAGGATCTCTCAGATAACATTTGAGTCAAGGACCCTGCAGTAATTTTTAGCCTGATCTTCCGTTATTCGCCTACATGAGCCCTCCCCCATTCCCGCTGGTCTCTGCCATTTCCGGTAATAGCACCTGTGCTCGCTCCATCCCCTACTGCTCTCACCTAAAGGGCCTTCCCCACCAGGGTGACTCCTACCCATGCCTCAGTGCCCAGTTCACTTCAAATCTCCTCCAGGAAGTCTTCCCTGGGTGCCAAGCTATGGACACACTTCTGTCTGAGCCACTCTCACAGCGCACACGCTACCACTGCAGTGACAACCCTGGGCCTGCTGGCCCCGTCTCCCCACCAGACACGACGGTCCTCACGTGACCCCACCCCACCCCAGTGGCGTTGGCAGTACCCGCAGGTGGCCAGCAAATTGTCCCTGGGAGAATGTGGACCTGCCTTTGGTGCGGCCCCTCCCCTCGGGCAGGAATCCCCAGTCCAGCTGCAGGATCCCTGCCGGAGTCCGCAAGACTCCTGCCACAGCCTCCAGATCCCATGGCTGCCTGCGCTTTTCACAGCTCTCTGCCTCCAGGGCAAGGACCACATGCTATCCGTCCCTGAATGCCTAGCACCCGGTACAATGCCTGGCATATGGTAGGTCCCCAATAAAAGCCTGCTACACAAATGCATCCCCCAGTAGGTAGTCAGGCTAGGTAACCCTTCTACCTCACCCATCTGCCACACCTGTCCTGCCTCATGGGCCTCCTCCATTCACAGATGGCAGGGAGGCAACCTCATGTCCCTGTTTGCCGCCCTCCAGCCTCCCTGCTCCTGCCTACGCCATCTAGTCTCTCCAGCTCACTTCCTTCAGGGAACTTTCACCATCCCACCCACCCCAGCTTCCCAACCTTTGCCTCTAGGCTTGCCTTCTGCCTCAAACACCAGCAACTACTCCCTCTGTCAGATGCTCCTGAGGCTGTGAGCATCTGGCCCGACTCCAAAGGCAGGGACCACGTTTTCCTGAACTCTGCAGGCCCCGAACCCCAGGCTCTGCCTCCCGTCCTCCCTGCAGGGGGACTGCTCCTTGAGGTGCGAGTGCCCAGCGAACACGGACTTGCCCTGTCACACACATGGGCCTTTGTCTTCCTCCCTGACATCTCAGCCTCCATCTCCCTCGTTAGACACAAATCAGAGGGAAATGGCTCCCCCGACACCATAAATGTTTTTAATGGAGATCAGGAACTCACTCTAAAGTCTTTCCTGTATTTTCTAGACCATTACAAACTCCTGTTACCAAGAAGCCACAGTGATTTTCCCTGGGTAGGCAGGCATATATATTTTACTGGACATACAACTCTTTAACACACTGAAAAAACTACACAATAAAACTCATGATCCCAGACTTATAAAGCTGAAGCTCCATGGCCTCACCCCGGGCGCCCAGCTAGCTGTCCGCAAGCCTTTGCCTCCGAGGGTCCCAACAAGCCTCACGCAGCCAGCCCTCAGGAGGCCCCTCTGAGGTCCCAGGGTGCCCGTGCCCCTGCATACAGCGGTCACCACACGGCACTGTAGGTGCCTGGCTGCATGTCAACATCCTTACCTGAGAAGCAGCAACTCGGCTGCAACTCAAATACATGTAATGCGGGTGCATTAAGTGTTTGTAAATGAATGAATACACGGTGAGGTGGCAGAGAGAAGAGAAGACATAGCCACTGAGCTCCAAGGCCAAGAAGCAGAAGGGAAAGGACGCCAGCCCAGGAGAGTGAGCAACACCCAAGCATGACCTGTGACCCAGAGAGGCTGGTGAGCTCCCTTCCCTGCCGGCTCCAGGCAGAACCCCACTCCTTGGCCATTAGGCTCCCGAGCCACAGCCAGGGAGGGAAAAACAGGTGACATCTGGTGCTCCAACTCCAAATGGTGGTAGAACTGTCAGAGGGTTGTGCTCAGATATATGCCAAGGTCATGTCCAAGTTTACCAGGAAGACGTGCTGTGATCAATTCACGGAGCCTTTGTAACTGACAAGCAGAACTGTACTGACAGCCAGCTGTTTCTTCAGGATCTCCAGAAAAGAGGATTCCACAGCTCCTTAAGCCAGAGCTGCACAAGCCACAGTCCTGTTCTTACCCACGGAATAGAGAGTGGGCCGGCTGCCACTCCCTGAGATGCCTGCCCTGTCACCCTGGGCCTCTGAGCAGTGCCGAGCCTTTAACCTGACCACCGCATGCCCCTTCCCATTCTCTGTGTCTTCCACCCTTCCTCCTTCCTCCATCCATTTGTTTATCCACTCAGTGCTCATACTCTGAGCATCTTCCTCTTCTTCCATGGAGCCTTCTCTGCTGCCTCTGCTCAGACTTAGCCACACTGTCCACCAGGGCTGAGCATATTGCTGGTGCTTCCTTTACAGTAGTTCTCTACTGGGGGTGATTTTGCCCACCTGGGGACATTTGAAAATGTGTGGAGACATTCTGATTGTCACACTTGGGGTGGGACACTACTGGCATCTAGTGGGTGGAGGCCAGGACGTTTCCTAAACACCCTGCGAAGCCCAGGACAAGCCCCTGCACCAGAGGGATGGCCGCAAATGTCAACAATGCTAAGGTTCATCCCACCACCACGCCAGCTGTTTCCTAATGTATGCACGATGCGCTTACACATGGTTAACATTAGTGACGCCCCTTCCCTGCTCTCCACTCCCTAGATCTTAAGTTCCTTGTGGGCATGATTCATGTTTTGTAATATCTGGAGTTGTTCATACAAGGCTATAGAGGGTCCAGAAACTCCCTGAAGGATATGCGAGATCCCGTACTCATGTGTGTTATTCATTTTTCTGGGGAGAGGGGTCTGAGGCCAGAGAAGTTAGGGGTGCAAAGCTGGGGTCCAGCACTGTGGCGTGGACAGGCCAGGAGGAGATGGTGTTCGGACCTGGGGAGCAGGACCCCACTTGGGTGCTCAGAGACACCCAGCATCACACTCCCATGACTGCTCCTACCTTCCTCCAAATTTGGGCTGGGAATGTGATCAGCAAGGTTAAGCTCAGCAGACAGAGCTCCCCGCTCTGGGTGTCAACTCTGGAGCCTCGCCATCAGCATCACTTCACTTAACGAGTTCAGGGCAACTAGATCCGTCAAGGAAGTGCCGACAGAAAGGAGGACTTTTGCCTTCGAATTCCTTGAGAATGCTCTAGCAGAGAAGGGTGTGTTCTTTCCCTGGGTGTATTGGGATTCATCGCTTCTTGGAAAGCCATGAAGATACCCAGTTAATTTTCTAGTTGATCACAAAGCTTGCACACATTTCTCCCCATGTTTCCACTGGAGAAGCTGAGGCTTTAAACTCAAGGTCAGGGGTGAGCAGTCAACACGTCTAACGACCGGGTCCCAGCCTCCTCATAAATGGAGATAGAATTCATCAAAGTGAGAGCACATCTCATTCTATCGTGTCAGAGACAGGCAAGAGAGATAAAAGGGCGTTGGACTCCCTGCTGTCAGCCAGCGCCACTAATGAATTCCTTGCTTCCGAAGACGATTATCGGACAGAATAATTCATCGCTAGAGATTAATTGGACTAATTACATTGGCTCTCAGAATCCCCTGAATAATCATTTTCTATTGGGGCGGGTGTCAGTGATAATTGTGTGATATCTGAGCCTCCTCCCCGGACTGAAAAGCCCATAGAAGGGGATCCCTGGTTCTGAACAGTGGGCAGGATATAAATATCATGGACGACGAAATTCAGCTCTGACATGGTTATATGGTGCCCATATTCCATGTGGAAATCCTTTATTCAGAGAAACGTCATCACTTCTAACACCCCACTTTTGCCAGGAAGTCCTCCTTGATTCCATGGTAACAGGAAGACCATGAGCTGCATAAATTCACGTCCCTCCTGGGAGGTTGACCTTGCCCAGACATGTCTAACGCCATGACCCCTTCTCCAGTGCCGACCTCCCTGGCCACACTCACCCCACAAATGAGCCAAAGAGCCCCTACACATGCACACATCCAGAGAAACTCGCTCTATTCACAGCATTTCACTGCACCTCTGCAATCTCTCCCTCCTTAAATTAAGAGTCAACAACCTCACTCTGTGAATAACTACAAGACTGAGTGCACAGCAAAAGAATTGTGTTGAAATAAAACAACCAAGTTAATCTGACACATGTAATAATACACATTGTCACTTTCATGTCATGTGGCAATTAGATATAAAATGGCTGGGCTGTCATCCCTCTTAATTACACACAGCCAAATGAGAAATGTGCAGGGCCACAGTGCTAGAGGTACTGGGGGGAATGAGAACCTCTCCCCCTACCAGAGGCAGGGCTCTTAAGTGATGGTTTTTGCTCTTATTCTCCCATCAACCTTAGGTCTACAAATGAAGTTGGTTTCAGGAGAGGGTGGGGTACCACATTAATTCGTTTTGGGGCTCCAGTCTGCTCTGAACCAACATCCAGTCCAGGGTGGGTGGGTCGAAGCTTTAGAAACAGATCTGAGTTTGAATCTTGGCTGCATCGTGAGGGATGGATTCTCAGCCAAGAGTCTTAAGGTCCAAAAGTCTCATTTTTATTTCACCTGTAAAATGGAGGTCATTATATTTACTTCTTCAAGTTACTGGGAAGATTAAAGTAGATAACATCCGTTAAGTGACAGCACAGTGCCTAGTACAGGCTGGGCTCTCAAATGGTCATAGTTATTATTATATTACTACTTTAAGTGGAAAAGCCTATCCATCTTGGTCCACTTTGGTTACGGACACAGCGTTCTCCAAAGAGCGCTCAACTTTAAGATTTTACCAATTCTCCACCTCAAAGGGCGACATTTGCTGGGGGGACATACACTCATTTCCACCCTTCACCTGGACCTGGATGCACAAGGGATGTGTGACTAGGTCGAGGGGTGGCAGGATTTAGAAGACATTTCCTGTCCCTGCTTCCACCCAACTCTCTTTGGAAAAGAAGAAAAGCATTCCATAAAACCCTCCTTTAGAGGCTGCCTAGACTCAATGAGGGAAGCACATTTAGATTCAGCGGTAAAGTCTTTGGAGTGAGGGTCACTGGTTAGTCATGCCATGGTGCAATTTATGTAAGACTGTATATATATACTGGCAAAGGAGAGCTTCCTAAGTACGTACGCCCGACGGTGGGAAGGGAAAAGCACTTAGGAGCCGAAAAGTTTCTGTTAATGAGTAACTATGCATAATCTCAAAATACCTTTCACACCGGGAAGGAGCTTAGGAACCCAGTGACCAAGCGGTTGCTGCTGGAGCTTTTTGCAATGGCAGCAGAAGCGAGCCTCCTCCCGCCGCCTCCAGTCCCTCCCGACACGCGCTGGGAGGGAAGGTGAGCATCGTCTGACGCTGGCACAGAGGCAGGCTGCAGGGGTTGGGCTACTCTCCAGAAAGAAAGGGTACGTTGCTGCCCAGAAGCCAGTTCAAGGGCTCTTTAGGAGACAAAGTGGCAAGATAAGTAGCAGGAGGAAAATCTACCCACAGGCTCTTGAAATAAGCAAATGGATTGGGGGCTGGGGGCACCGGATATGAGGCAGATGCAAATAAATGCAACCTTGCAAATAAAGTCACAAGATTTTCAGTTCAGCATAATGTGGTCAGGAAATACCTGGGACACACAAGAGACAACGTATCAAATGTAGTTAATTAACTAGAGGGCGTCCATCCAATGCCTACACCCCCAAAATTTTAAGTGGGTTAACAAATTTGTATAAGGAATGCATCTTGTCCTGTAGTTTAATCAGACTGCTTTCCCAACATCATGACTCAAGATATGAGTATTTTGATGGGGACTTTGGGGAAAGGCTGATGTGGATAAGAAACACTGAGGGGGCAGGGATAAGGGCAGCTTGAGAGAAGCATGGGGAGGGATTTAGAAGAGGAGCAGATACAGGGATGAGGGAGGAGGTGCCAGTGCAGAAGACAAGTGCCATGCATTTACTTAGGATCACACATTTCTCCCTCTACTCTAAGGGGACAGGGCAGCTGTCACTTGATTCTTATTAAGTCTGCTCCTGTCCACACCCTCTTCTCTGGCTCTGGAGCCTCAAGTCAGTGTGGAATGAAATCATCCTGTCCTGCTGACCTATAGAAAAGTCACCGGCACTCTACGGGGACATTCTGCAGAGAGTGAGCCTAGAGTGTTCATTCAGGGGTATTTCAGTTCACAGCAGTCTTAAAGACATGCAGGTGAGGGCTGTGATTCCCATCACGATTCCAGGTCAGGATGTTGGGACAGAGTGGATCTGAAGAGCACAGAAGGCCTGGGTTTTATTTACTTCTTGATCTGCTGCTAACTGGTTATTTTTCCTGGATCTGTTCCTCATTTGTAAAATGATCTCTAAGTCACTTCACGTTTTCTGGACTCTGTCTAGAGACACATACATGCCTTGATTGGCCCAGGAAGTACAGGTCGCTGGGCCAAGTGGGACAGGAAGGGGGGTCACTGAAGACTCTGCTGCAGTAATGGATCCCAGACATTCTGGCCTCCCCGCAGGAAGTATCAGGTGTTCAGGGAATCAGATACAGGAGGAAATGAGCAGAAACACCCAGACATGGGGTGATGGACACCTTGGCGAGGACTACAGGCTGTTCAGAGCAACACCTGGAGGGGGGAAGATGAGAATCTGCCTCACAGTCCTAGGGGCAAGATACGTACTTGTAGGTCTGGAAATCCTGCACATCTAGGATGGGGCAGGTCTGGGTTTCTCTAAAATCAATTCAGTTTAGCAAACATTTGCTTGCTTGCTGTAGTATTTCTCAGCCTTTGGACTTTGACTCAACCTTGAAGACTACGATTCAGAAGAAATGGGGTCTTAAAAAGCTGCATAAAGAAAGGAATGTTAGAATGAATCATGTGGTATTAGATTAGAATTGGCAATATCAGTATTAACTCATGGTTATTACATTAATTATATTAAATATAATTATACATGTGTGTGTGCATACACAGGTCTGTCCACTGAGAGGGTCTAAAAGCAGTGACACCCCAACAGCAATAAGCATACCCAGCACCCAGATCTTGGTTTCTAATAGCCTCCTCCAGTTAAAGGAAAAGGGCTCCTTGGAGAAATGACTGATTCTTGGAATGGGCCAGGAAATATGCAAGATGAGTCTGGAGCATCTTATAGAGCCAAAAAGCAAGGATATACTTAAAAAAAATTCAGGGTATGTCAAAGGGACCCAGGTATCAAATGAAAGTGCTTCCACAACAGCCAACACTGAAATAATTTGAACAAGAAAATAAAACATGTACTACAATCGACCCTCGAACAACATGGGTTTGAATTGTATGGGTTACTTATATGCAGATTTTTTTCAATAAACATACTGAAAAATATTCTGGAGATTTGTGATAATTTGATAAAGCATTTTCTTTCCTCTATCTTACTTTACTGTAAGAATATACTATATAATACAAAGCACATATAAAATATGTGTTAATTGACTTTATGTTATTGGCTAGGCTTCTGGTCAATAGTTGGCTATTAGAAGTTAAGTTTTTGAGGAGTTTAAGTTATATGTGGATTTTCAACTGTGTATGGGGTTGACAGCCTTAACCCCTGGGTTGTTCACGCATCAACTGTATTAGATTATAGCTCAAATCATAAAATGAACATCCATGAGTATATACTGACTTAAATAAATAAAATGGAGAATATACAAATCTCCTAATACAGAAGAATTTATGCAGATACTCCCCACTCCAGGAGTTGGAACTTATTTCCCCCAATTCCACAAATTCAGGCTGCCCATAGTGACTTCCTTCTAAAGAGAATGCTATGGAAAGAGGGGGAAAAGAGTAACTGCAACCAACAGGGAAACTTGACAAACACCCCTTCAGCCATATGATCGAGTTCAACACCAACAATGCTAAGTCACGCCGGTAATACATACCCTTCGTACAATGTCATGAGAACCTCTGTGGTTTTCACCCCAAAATTCTAAGAAGCCCAGGGGAGACTAACCAGGAGAAAAACATCAGCCAAACCCATAATAAAGGACATTCTACAAAACACCTGACCAGACATCTTCAAAACTGTCAAGGTCACCAAAACAAGGTAAGTTTGGGCAACTGTCACAGTCTAGAGAAGGCTGAGGAAATCTGACGACTAAATATAATGTGGTAACTTGGATGAGATCCTGAACAGAAAGAGGATTTTAGGCAGAAACTAAGGAAATCCAAGTAAAGCATGGACTTTAGTTAGTAAATGTATCAGTCCCAGTTCATTAATTGTGACATAGGTACCACTGTAATGTAAAATGTTAGCAACATTTTAGAAACTAGGTATGGGTGTATGATAATTCACTGTAATATCCTTGAAACTTACCAATAAGTCTAAAACTATGTATTCTAAACTTAAAAAGTTTATTAAAAACTAAACTACACCGAAAAAGACAAGTATCAAATGATTTTCACTCGTATGTAGAGTATAAGAACAAAGAAAAAAACTGAAGGAACAAAACAGCAGCGGACTCACAGAACCCAAGAACGGATTAATAGTTACCAAAGGGAAAGGGACTGGGGAGGATGGGTGGGAAGGGAGGGATAAGAGGAAAAAGGGGCATTACGATTAGCAGATGTAATGTTGGGGGGACACGGGGAGGGCTGTACAACCCAGAGAAGACAAGTAGTGATTCTATAGCATCTCACTACGCTGATGGACAGTGACTGTAATGGGGTTGGTGGGGGGGACCTGATGAAGGGGTAGTTTAATAATCATAATATTTCACATGTAATTGTAGATTAATGATACCAAAATAAATTATTAAAAAGAAACTAAACTACACTGATGATTCCGAGGCACAGCTGAGGCGGTAGATTATGCAGAAGATACTGAAGAGAATAAAATCATGAGTGACAAGCCCCTGCCATCAAGGTGCTTAAAGTCTGAGCAGGGAGAGTTGCTACCAGACAAATAGACAAAAGACAGAAAATTAAACAATTTCAACTGATGAGTGCTGTCAAAAGTACCGCCATGAAGATGAGAGGATCCCGGAAGAGGCACATGACTGGGGAAATGAGAAAAAATACGTGTAAAGGATGGGCAAGACTTTTATAGATGAAGATTATGGAAGTAGGTTTTTGCAGCCTGGGGTTATGGCTTAATCCAAGATACAGAGAGGCCAGAAAATTCAGGGCCGACTGTGGGAATAGTAAGGAATCCAGCCTGTCCAAAGGCTGGGCGGTGTCCCACTCACAGTTCCACGGACCACTGGCCCAACAGAATATTCTGCAAAAATAGGGTCTCCTGGACAAACATGTTGGGAAATTCTGCATACTGATAACCCAGCCCTGGGGCATCTCACAAAGCTGATGAATACATAAAGACTCTGAGAAGTCCTGCAATAGAGATGCCTGTTTGACCTTCTTCAAGCCAGTTTCCTAGATTTATGTGACCACAGGGTCTTTTATTTTTTAGTAATGTCAATTCACGAGTTCCACAGAACTCCCACAGGAAAATGCTGGCAGATGGTTTGAGCAGGGAAGAGAAAAGAGAAAGCCTGTAAAACGTAGGAAGGCATATTCACGGGCCACTAAAGCTCGGATAGGAAATCAGGACTTTCTCCTGTGGGGAGCCAAGTGCTGGGGAGCGACAGGGTCTCAGCTGCATTAGGAAGCTCCCCTGGAGCGGTGTGTGTGGATGAAGCAGACAGAGGGGAGGCAGCACACTTTCATGAAGGACTGATGGTGTGAACCCAGACCATGGCTGGTGGGAAAGGAGGTGACACTGCAGAGGTAGAAGCGACAAGTCGGGGTGAGTGACTGAGCCAAGCATGGGAGTCTGGTGCAAGAGGAAGTAAACGATTAGCGGTCCCAGGGACATCACGGGGCTGGACACGTCAGCCAGAGGGTCTGCTGCAGACCCTCCCCACCCTTTTCCTCCTTTCCCCACCCCAAAAGACCAAGACCAGAGTGATACCCCCAAACTCCCCTGGGCAAAAGATGCAACAAAATAAAATTCATTCGAGCAACAAAATTTTAAATGTACTATTGGATTAATCTCAGTGTATAAAATAAACATCCATGAGAACATACTGATATAAATCAATGGTTGAATTAATAAACAGGAAATTGAATAAATAAAAGACCAATCTCCCCTACAGCAGAATCCCAAATGATTTCTATAGAGCTGTATAACCACGCTGAACCTGCAGCCCATGTCCCGCCCGCTCTTTGAACCACTCCAAGCAAGGCCTCCCGCAAGGCCCCAGAGTGGAGTGGTGAGGACCCAAGCAGACACCTGTGCAGACCCCCTTCCCACCACCTACCAGAGGACAAGTTACTCAGTCTCTGCCTCAGCTTCCTCATTAGGAGAAGGGGACAAAAACAATTCCAACTTCAGAGGCAGATTATGAGGGCTCATGTATGTGAAGTGCTCAGACAGTCTCTAAGTATATAGCAGTATCAGTAACTACTTGATTCGGACGGGGCCAGGCGTGGGCCTGAGAAGGAAGGAGCCCAGGGACCCCTGGAGGTTAAGTACAAACTGCTCTGGGTCAGGGGCGCTCAGGGCTGGGGGTTCAGTCAGGCGAGGTCTGGATGTGGGTTTCTTCCCTTTCACAGGATGGAAGTGGCTTGGCTGCTCATTTGTGATCGGCTGCCTCGCTTTCCCAGATGCGCACCGGTAATTAGAGGACGTGGGCTCCTCAGGCTCACAGCACCTTCAGGCCCCCTGGGGGACAGCTGTGAAGGAGACCAGACGTGAGGGGTAAGGTGCCGCGAGGGCCAGCTGGCTTCCCCCTGCCTCCATGGGGCCTCCTTCTGCCGCAGGCTCTGGGGCCTGGTTCCCAGCTGCAGGGGTGTGGGGGGGGCACTGCAAGACCCCCAGCAGCCTGACCGCCTCCTCCTCTCTGTGCTCCCTGACCTTTGCCCCCACAGGCACCTCCCGCCCCCAACACCCTGTCCCTCTGCAGAAGCAGATGGGGGTAGGGGCTGCCAACCCCACCCCCCCACCCCCCACCTTGGGTCTCTCAAAGGCGCTCTGGCAAGGTCCTTCCTCCTTCAAGCTTTCTGTGGGGGCTGATGCGGCTGAGTTTGGGCTGGGAAGGGAGGCGGACAGAGGAGGAGGTGTGCCCTTGAGTTTGAGCTTGTGTGGTGGTGAGCTGGTGGTAAGAAGCGGTGAATTTACAGGCATGAGGAGGCCAGGACTTTGGAGAGCAGAGGTGTCAGCAGGCTAAACAAAATTGCTGATAAAGTTACTCCATTCTTCCCGGGTTTCTTGCTCCTTAGCATTTGCTGAAATCATTAGGAGACCCATTAGAAGAGAAGACTTAAGAGCTCAGGGTTCGAATTCTGACTGCACCGATTACCGCTGTGTGACCTCCAGCAGAGTGCTCACCTTCTCTGTGCCTCGACCGCCCATCTGTGAAATGGGAGCCAGAGCACCTGCTCCTCAAAGAGCTGTAGTGAAGACTGAGCAAATCATTATATGTAAAGCACATGGGACAGTGTCTTGAACACAGCAAGCCCTCGAAACCCATCAGCCACTGCCAACTTTAGTCAGAGGCCCTGGTGGGCAGTTCAGAAAGGCTTTCTCTGAAGGCAGAAGCTAGACCGAGAGGTAGGAGGCCTGGATTCGCGCCCTGTTGTCGCCACAAACCCACTGCCATGTCAGCTCATAACACGGCCCCTCATCTGTCTAATGGGGGGATTACCCCTGGTCTGCCTACATTATAAGGATGATGTGAGGATAATGACACACACATGGACAGTATGATACACCTAAGGTAGTTAACTTGTTGCGTCTTTCTCTACACTCCACTCCCCAGCCCCCAATTTGAGCAGGCTACCAAAAATGTCTAACTTTAAGAACATTGGTGAGGGTAGGAGGAGCCAGTCAAAGGATTCAGTGAGAGCTGCAGGCTGGCAAGAAGAGGATTTTAGAGGAAGCAGGGAGACTGCCTTTGAGAGGCAAAGGTGGGGCAAAACTCCAGAGCTAGAAACGAAAAGACGCCCGTGAGTCTGGAGCAAGCAGTCAGATGCACTCGCACGTGGCATGGCAGGATGGAGAGTGCAAAGAGGAAGGGGGACGTCGGGACAGGTTACCCCAGACTTGGCGAAGAGGCCCATGTGCCATGGTGGCAGGACCAGGCAGCCGCTCACCTCTCAAGGCCACTGTAGGCCTGGCACCGAGGAAACCTGCATGGACTCAACACAGCAGTTCTGGCTTCATCTCCAAGCCCCACCTGAGCTTTCCTGTGCCCGCTGGAAGCCTGGGGGGTGGGGAAAATGCCCCACAGCTCCAGCAGGTAGGGGCTCAGAACGAGAATTAAGTTGATTTAAAGACAAGCAAAATGGGATGATTCCTGAATGCCTGAGTTTGTAACTCTTATACACAATTCCAAAGATTAAGAAAGTGTACAGTGCAAGAAACACAGTACACGACATGATTATTAATTACCTAATTATTTTGGTAGAAAACACTTGGCAGGAGGGGACGAGGAAAGGTTCCCCAGAGCCAGGAAGGTTTGGGCTGGAGCCCCTGAGGGAGTGTATATCTTTTAGCAGAGCTGACCAGTGTGTATGTAGGGAGAGCAGTGGAAGACCCACAGGGGCCCTGGCCTCGACTGTCAGGTGAAACAATTCCTTGCAACCCAACTCCCACAACCACTTCCCACCCTGGCCTGCCCGACCTCCCTGAGGCTCCCCAGTGCCTCCCCAGCTCCAGGTGAGGGTGCAGGGAGAGGGCTGGGGACAGAGCTGCGCCCAGCCTGGAAGGCCTCATCAGCAGTTCTGGGCAGCTGCACTTCAGTCTGGTGAGAGAGAAAGGGGAGTGAAAGACACAGAATCCCGGAGCCTGGACACCCGAGCCCAGCCTGGCTGAGGGAGGGACAGCTTTCCCTTATGCGGCAGAGGGAAGGCGGCCACTGGGACCTGAGGTCTCCAGAGTCTGGCCCTTCCTACACCTCCCTGGGAGCCTCCCTGCACCTTGCATCTTCAGTCCTGACCCACATGGGCTGGCCGGGAGGAGGCCCTGGTTCTTTGGGGAGCCCTGGGCTCCAGGGAGGACTCAGCGACAGCCCATCTTAGCAAGCGGGGCTGGAACCGACTCCTTCCGGGGCGGAGTTGGTGATTTGGGAATAAAGTCGTCTAATCATGAGCAACCACTTACAGGTCAGGCCCTAAGTTTCCCCCCCTCGAGGCCCCTCCCCTGCCATCTAGCTTCAGAACATGGTTTAGGGTAGGCAGAGCCCCACTGCCCCACACAGGACTCCAAGCCCAAGAGGCTAGGTTGGGGGGTGTAGGGGGTCTAATTTGAGGTATGGAACATGAGAAGTGAACGTGGGCAGAACTGTGGGGACTCCACGGGGTTCCTGAAAGTTCCTCAAATTCCATGGCTTTGCTGTAAACACTGTCCCACCTTGAGGAAAGGTAACTGGAAGAGGGAGACACAGGGAAATAGATGTTATTTAACATGCAGATTCCTCAGCATGGGCAAAACAGAAATGCCTGCCCTGGGCCTCACTCAGGTCATCCTGAAGCAGCAGCGGTGTTTGCAGGCCGTCCTCTGGGCGGGCCTGGGGTTAAAGTGCCCATGGTACAGTTCTCCAGCCGCCCTGCCGTGCGGGGCTCTTATCTGCCCACTTCGGCATTGAGGGGCATTGAGGAAGCGAGGCTGGCTGGTTCTGGCTGTGGGCGGAAGGGCTCTGCAGGAAGGAGACTGTCAGTCAGGGAGGGCGGAGGACGGTGGCCGAGGGGCATCCGTTTCCCCGTTCCATGATTTGAAGAAGCCAACCTGACACTGCATGGCGCTGTCAGATGTCCCCCAGAGCCAAGGAGGGAGTGTTTTGCTCTGGGGGCCCCGTGTGAGCGCTCCTGACCCACCTGCGACTCCCCAGAAGCCAGGACTGTGCCCCAGGAGGCCCACACCCACTCCACCAGGGGCCCCGAGAAGGGGACAGAACAGAGTCGTGGGCGGTACTGCTGCAGATGGTCCCTGCCACCCTTCCTCTCCGCTGAGACCCCCTCCCCCAAAATACTTTTTGGTTTTAGACTAGTTTCCATAGCAACTCAAGTCCCCATCAGCTAGAGGGTTACCATGGTGACTTACCTTGGCTCTGTGTCCACAGCTAAGGATGGCCTTACACCTTATCTGACAAGCAAGGCCCACAGGAAACCAAGGGAAGGGAAGCCTGAGGCCCGGGCTTGCTGAGAGGCACTGGGGGCAACGGCCGGCCGCCTGCCAGGTTCGGCAGGGAGGCCTTGGAGCAGTGATGGCCCCAGTCCCTGAGGGGCCCCGCCGGCTGGGGCTCTTCCTCCCCATGGCCCCCCTCCAGGGCACCGCCTGGGCCAGGGTGCACCTTCTCCATGGCCGCCTCTTTCAGACTCTGCCCTTCCTTCCAGCGACCCTTCCCTAAGGCTTCAGTGACTCAGCTTTCTCCCTTCTTAACAGGGCTTGTAACCTGTCTCTTTTCTCCCTCATCAGACTGGAGACTCTCTGAGGGCACAGCTTGGTTTCTTGCTTTGAAGTTCTGCATTCAAAGAATTTCTGCATCCAGAAGCAGAAGGGAGTGGCTGATGGCAATTGGCTTGACAGTTGTAAAAAGGAGGGATGTGAGGTCAACTCACACTTTTGGGGGGCTGACAATCCAGTCCGTGGATAATGGACTAGAAACTTCTACCTCAGTGGTTTCTCTATTTCTCAGTCACCGTTGATCCCTCCCTCCCATTTCAGCACTCCCCAGTTACTATGCCAAGAGAAGAGAGCAGAAATGAAATCTGCTAAGTGTGTGCCTCCCACGACCATCCCTTACAAATGTATGCTGGTTTCATTCCTATATGCCATCGCCCGTTTGTGGGACCCTGCCTTCCCACGTGCCAGAAGCGCTGGGCTCAAATCCTAAAAGCAATCCATCAAATGCGGGGTACACTTTTACTTTGCTCTGAAATAAATGTTTAAGACTTTTGTTGCATTCTCACAAAGCCTAAACAATAAATTTCATTAAAAAAACGGTGAAAGTAGTTAAGCTCACTCTTTTTTCAGTTTGCAAAAAGTACTATGTTTAAAATTAACAGTAGTATTTTTTTTTTGAAGACCAGAGCCAAGCTTTCTTTTCCACTCAGAAAGGTCCTACTTGCCAATGGGGCAGGGGATAGAGTTCTGTGTTTGGGTCTGACAGGCACCCCAGAAGGTCTTCAGTGTCTGCTGGCATCTGTGTTGGTCTATGTGAATCCACAGGGCAGTCAGGCCTGGGCACCTGCCAGGCAGTGGATTCCCAGGGCCCCATCTGTTTTGTATGCTTCTTTGCAGTATGCAAAGCAGGCCTACCTCCTACAAGTACCTGGGGCAGGCCGTAGCTTCAGGGACACAGGCCATTGGCTTCTTAAAGCACTATAATTACCCCCTTGCGGGACCACCTGCGTCCGTGGCACCCAGGCAGCCAGCGCAGCCCAGCGGTAAGCATATGGCATCTGGGGGTCCGTCACTTATTAGCACTAAGACCTCAGACAAGTAACTTAACCTCTCTGTGCCTCAGCAGTTTCCTGGCCCATAAAATGTGAATGATGGTGACAGTAGGAACATTTCTCCCAAACAGTGGTTGTGATCAGCTGAACTATTATATATAAAGCCCCTAAGCAGTGCCTAGCACAAAGGAAATGCTCTATTGCCCTACATCGGGGTAAACTGGCCTGACACCCAGTGCTGGGAAAGAAGGTCCCTTTAGACGAGGGCTTTTTAAAATTGCAGGTTGCAACTCATTGATGGATCATGAAATCAGCTTACTGGATGGCAACCAGCAGTTAAAAAAAAAAAAGACCACATACAATTAAACAGAAAATCAAGTGCATTGTATGTAGTTAGTAGTGTCTCATAAAGTTTTTGACTCGATATGTGTATACTGGATTTCCTGAACAGTGTTTTCCTACTGAGAGTCAAGGTTTAAAAAAAGGTTTTAAATACATGGCTTGAGGTGTTGGCGGTTTGTGACGATCTCAGCATGGATGAGTGCCTGGTTCTGTCCTGAGACAAAGCAGCGAAGGGAGCAGACAGGAGTGCTTCAGGGACTGAAGCCACAGGGCCTTGCTCAAGGGGCGGGGCTGGGAAAGGGGCAGGAGAGGCAGGGTCAGCACGGTACAGTCTCCTATCCCACATTTTTGCCCTAAGCTGGGCCTGTTCTGTGTGGAAGACTGGAAAAGTCTCCTTTTAAAGAATTTTGCTTCAAGACAGCTTACATTACTCACCAGCGATAAAAGCCGGCATCGGCACTGTGACTGGTGGCACGGTTCCCCTGGGAACTTGCAGACAAGGGCTCCTTTGTGGGCCGGGTCCGCTGACCAGCCAGCTGGGAGGCTCAGGGAGAGACATGTGCTGCCTGCAGAGACCTCTGCTTGTCCCCCTGCACACCCGCAGGACTGCATCTCCCAGGGATGTCCGTCCTTTGCAAGTTTTCACACTCGTATCTCATGTGGTCCTCCCAACAGCTCTCTGAGCTAGAAGGGTGAGGATGGGGCGAATTTTAACCTCTACTTAAAAGAAATGAGCAAATTGAGGCTCCTGGAGGTCAAGTGATTGGCTCAAGGTCATGCAGCAACAGTTGGCCCCAGAGTCCACATTCCTCCCTCTTGGCCCAGCGAAGTTTCCTTTGCCCACCTGAGCCTACAGCATGTCTACGCAGAGGTTTATGTACCCGGGATGGAGCAGGAGGCAGGTGAGGGCGGGTGCCAGCTCTGAAGAGGGTACACCTCAGCACATCTGGAGCTCCTCTGCTCAGTCCATGAAAGGAAGGCACGGAGAGGGAAATACCCGCATAGTGAGACACCTGGCTATATCCTGGGAAGGTGAGCCCAGAGCAGGGACACATCTACACTTCTGTGGCACCCGGCAGGGTCCTGGGCTCAGCAGGAAGTGCTGACTAAGGAAGTGAAGCAAGCAGGCCCATCGGGGGTCACCTGCAGTGCCTACAACAGGGAACATTCAGGGCAGAAACACAAGCAGCAGGCTGCCTGATCCACCCTGGTTCCCTGGCCTTGCTCTGAGGCTGCAGACAGGATGCCCACTCTGACCACCGGGGTCACCACCACCAAATGATCACTTCGTCAAAACCACCACCACTGCCACCATCTCTGCCAACATCACTTCCACCAGCGTCACCATCTCTGCCGCCACCATTGCAGCATCACCAACACCATCGCTGCCACGGCCACCTCCACCTGCTCACGGCGCTGGCTGCCCCTTTCCTGCCTGAGCTCGACGTGCAGGAATCTCGCGAGCCCTAGGTTCGGCGGAGAGGAGCACACCTTGCAGAGTCATCATGACTAACGAACTAGAGGATTTTGGTATCAAATTGATGTGCTTTGCACAGAATAAACCTGTATTTAGGCAAAACAAAGTACCCTGTCCCTTTCCCCAGGGCGTCTCTGGTGGGTTCTTCAGCCTCTGCACTTCGGTTCCCTCCCTGGAGCCTGCACGAGCCCCACTCATGCCCTCCAACCCCCGCCATCTGCACTGCCTGCTCCCCACCCCGGGCCACGGCCATGCCACAGGGACGGCTCCTGCTGGGGCCTTCCAGTTGCAACCCCAGGACTCTTGCCTCCTCCAGTTATGTTCTGTGGCAGCCTGAGTCCCTTTTGAAGACCACAAACCTGGTATCATTCCCCCAACCTAACACCCTTCCTGTCTTTCCACTGGACGCAGGAATAAAATTCAGAGTCCTGACCCTAAGCACCGAGGCCCTGCTTAGCCCAGCGCCTCCCACAAGCCTATCTTCCCAGCCTCATGTCACACCGCTGCCCCCTTGATGACCCTCCACTCTCCTCAAACGCCTGTGCCTGCTACTGTTTCAGAGCCAGGACCATCCTGGGCACTGCCCGGTGAACCACGGGGCCACAGAGCCCTGTCAGGGCCTCCCCTCCGCAGGCGCGCTCCAGTGCGGCCTTTGCTTTTCCTCCGCAGAGCTCTCCCAACACGAACTGAGGATTCTTTTCTGTGATGTTTTGCTTAAAAGGCACATCCCCCCAAAACTCTAAGTTCATGGAGAGGGGGAACAGGTCTGTTTCCGTTACTGCTCTAAGCAAACTAAAGCACCGCCTGGTATACGGTAGACGCCCACACACGGCGGGGTCCCCACGTGCTCCGGGAGCCAGCCAGCCGAGGCTCTTCACTGGGCTGCAGCGCGGCAGGGGGTCCTCAGCTCCAGCCCCGACACCCCCCTCCTTTTCCTACCCCAGCGCCAACCATGTTTACGCAACGGTCTTGCATTTTCTCTAAACCATATCTAAGGACCTGATTCTGTTAGTCAGTGCGCTGCCCACGGCTCCGCTCAACAGGGTAGGGAAGGGATGCAATGCAAAAGGTCCCGCAGCTCAGGAGAGTATGAGCGAGGAGGCAGAGCCGGGGGAGGCCGCGAGAGGCAGGCAGGCCAGCAAGTGCAGGGCACTCGCCGCCATCTGTTTTCTCCACCAGAGGTGGTTCCCACAACTGCGACCACCTCCTCTCTCCAGCCTTCCCAGCAGCTGGGTTACGGGTGCATTAACCCCTTGCCAGCTCCCCTATGGAACCTCAGTTCCCAGAGGGTGACTTTCTCAGCAGCACCCCACGAGTGAGCAGCGCTGACGCCACAGCGAGGGGCTTGGGCACAGGCAGAGACCCCCTAGGAGGAAAGCCAGGGCCAGGCGGTGGCTGAGGAGTGATGGGCATAGGGAGCTGGCACGGCCATTGCCCATGGCACACTGCACTCCATGCCAAGGCTTTTAACACGCCTGTGAGCAAACATCACATTTCATGCTAAAAAGTCACCCCTTGAAGAGGCAGTGGAAGCGAACTCACTTCCACCTGAGCACAAGCCTGCTAAAGCCATCAGAGCAAGGGTGTTGGGGGCTGCGGGGTGGAGGGTAAAGCTGGGGAATGTGAGCCTCCTGGATCTGGGCTGAAATACCAGCCCCGTGTCTGCCTGTTCTTGACAGTGGGGCCTGGGCTTCTGCAGACATGACCTCATTCCCCTGCCTCCTGCCGGGAAGGGAAACTGAGGCAGTCTTCCAGATCTGAGGCATTCTCAGCAGGAGGCCGAGGCGGGCTCCATGGTCTCCAGTGCCCCACGCCGAGGCCATCCAGTCCAGAACCTCCGGGGGCCGAGGCTGCAGCCTGTGAGGGGATTCTGGCCAGTAGACCTGCCCATCAAACATCTGCCAGGGGCTTCTGCCTTCACCCCTCAAGGGAATGCCACTTCCCTACAGGGGGGACATTTGTAGAAGAGGCCCCTTGACCAGCCCCAGAGCCGAGGAAAGCCAGCTCTGACTGCCGTCGGGTTTCACTGAGGGATTATATGAGACGCCATGGGTAGGAAGAGCTGCCAAATGACTTGTCAGAGCACATTTATGAGGTTTAAAAGGCACAGGGAGAGAGAGGTGCGTTTGTTACCTGGCCCTAAAACCTCAGCAGACACAGCTTTAAAAATTCATGGGTCAGGCCAGCAGCCTCCATGTGCCACCATGCCAGGCAGTGTCCCTCTCCTTCCCGGGGCCAACTTCCTAAAATGAGAACGCTCACTGGACAGGAATAGAAATCGGGAGACCTGGATTTGGACCCTCGATCTGCTGCTCACTGGTAGGGTGACTTTGGGCAAATTCTGCTTTTTGGCACCTCAGTTTCCTCATCTGCCAAACAGGGGCCTCCAAGCTCTGACATCCAGGGCTTGCCTGGGTCCCCTTCCCTCTGTGAGGACCTGCTGGCGGAGACACCCGCCAGGCTGAGGACAGGACTCAGTCCGCTTCTGTTTTAAGGACCTCCTGGAGGGGCCAAGTTGGGGCATCCTAACTTTAAAACCTAAAGAATGAGATGCCTTGATTGACCTTTAGGAGGTTAAAGCACTGGGCCAGGAGTCAGGGGAGCTCTGGCTGATTCTGAGCAAGTTCCTATTCCTCTTTAGGCCTCGGTTCCCATCTCTGTAAAATGAAGGGTTTGCCCTTCATCTCAAGATCCCTTCTGGCTTTGACACTCTGGTGCAGTGGCTTGCCAGGGAGTCAGGGGGAAGGGGACATCCTCAGAAGTGCCCACACCCTCAGCTGCCTTCCCATTCGTGCTGAGGGAGAGGTGTCTCCTTGCCCAGGAGCCCAGCATCATGGAGATGGAGCAGGGTGCCCTCACCTCTAATCTTGGTTCTTGTTTTTGGATTCCATTGAGAGAAATCCTGACAAGCAACATGCCAGAGAGTGGCCGCCTGCTGGCTCTGTACCGATGCCCAGATGGAGCCATGAACTACCCTGTCTCCCCAACACCCTGAATCCTCAAACCCACAGGCCTCACGATGTCAGAGGCAGGAGGGAGCTGGGAGTCAGAGAGGCCTGCTCCCCGCCCGGAGAGAGGCTGGATGTCCAGCAGCCCTGGCCCACGTCCTCTCTCCTCAGGGCGACGGGCTGGGCCGCATCCTCCACACAGGCAATGAACTGAGGCTGTCAGCTGCCCTGGGGACGTCACTGGCTTCCCCCACCATCATTCCGGGGACTCCTTTATCATAAAAGCAAGCTTTTCATGTCTAACCTCAGTCCTTCTTGCTACTAGCATTTCTCCTGCTCTCTCCTCAGTGGATATAAAGGACAGTTTCTCTCCCACCCTCACACACCATCCCCCACCCCATCTGTCTTTTCTTCCAGACTTATGTCGCCTATATTCAGAGCTGCTGAAGATAATATGTGACATTGCTTTTTGTAAGGAAGGAGGCAACACAGAGTGGATGTGGGGACAGATTCCCTCCCAATTATGTCTGGCTCAGGCTAATGCTAGGGTCACCCTGCACTCCCTGAACAGAAAGGAGAGAAGGAAGCAAGAGAGAGTGGAGGAGGTGCTGGCCTCCCCAGCCCTCTCCATGGGCAGACCAAAGGACCCCAGGGCACTGGGAATGGAGGGGCCAGAAAGGTGGTCTATCTGAGAAGATGGGAGAGACCTGGAGCCCTGCTCCATTCTCTCCGATCCCCATCCAAGTGGGACTTGCCTTCCCCAGCCTGCTCACTCGGAGCTCCCAGCGCCTTCACTCCCTTTACACGCATTTAGGGGATTGAAATGGGTCTCAGTTGTAGTCAAAACTGATCAGAAACCAAAAAAGCACACTGCTATCCCAAAAATCTCAAGGAGAAGATTTTTCAAGGCAGATGGAAGGGCTTTTTTCCCCTAAACTTTTACTCTAGCACTGGCAATTGAGAGAGGAGTGTTATTTGGATGGTAGAAACTCCAAACCTCAGCAGGCCAGAGGCACAGGCCAATTCTGGCCTCTTGATGAAGATTTCCTATCGTGGTGGCAGAAAAGGATCCAGGCGTTCTGAACACCACCCTGGTTTCACCATTTCCTTCTTGTCCATCGGCCAAGGAGTGACAACGGCCTGGCTGCCCTCAGAAGGCAGGGCCTGCTCCCTGCCCACTGGGGACTCTGCCCGCATCCGCCCAGAGACTGGAGGCGAGGAGGAGGCTTTTCAAAGGTTATTCTGCACCGGCGGGGCTCCTGCAGGTGGTGGTGCTGATAGCAAGTGGGGACAGAGACAGAGGGTGGGCATCACCATGTCTCTATGAGCCCCCAGCACAGGTGTTGGGGTTGATGTCTAAGCCAGCAGCTGAACTCTGGACAACAAGGTGCAGGAACCGATGGCGTTGGAGGCCCAGCGAGAACAGGCTGGGCCAGAGTAAAATCTGCAGAGCTGGCTGCGGGAAAGCAGCATGAAACTGCGGGTGTCACAGCTCTGCAGCAGTGGCCGGGGCCACGCAGAGGAGCCCGCGTGGAGGATGTCCTGAGCACAGCAAAGGAAGAGGGGTGGAGAACGGGGGCGCACTCTGCAGAGGGGAAGGTGGGGGAGGGCAGGGGGGAAATGTGGGTGGGAGGATGTCTTTTAATCAAATGCAAATTAAGCCAGACTGCATGCAAACTGACATGTCTAATTTTTGTGTCTGCAGTTTGGGCGGTGTTTGGAACGGAACTAGCAACCTAGGGGAGATGCTTCTTGAGAACACGCTCGGCACACACAGAAGGGACCTGTGAACAAGTCATCTGGGGGACCCAGCCAGTGAGGAGAGCACAGGGGAGGCAGGGCCCAAGGGCACCAAAAGGAGAGAAGGGGACGTTCTGGACAAGATGGGCCTGGCTGCAGGGGGGAGGGCAGTGGGCTGGTGGTGGGCTGGTGGCAAAGGGGGCGGTTGCAGTACACCGAGGCTCAGGAGAAGGGGCCAGGAAAACACAGGGGCCTGAGACAAACCAGCTAGGGGCTCTAATGCACAGGAGCTATGCCTCCCCCACCAGGGAGGCCCCTGAGGGCAACACCCATGTTTCCCCCATCTGACTAGTGGGTCCTTAGTGTGGGCTGAGTCTCCAATCAGGAAACTGTCTACATACAGACTATGTCTCTACGCCAGACTGGGAGTCCCTGATGACAGGGGCCGTGCCGCCTTCCCCTACAACCCGACATACTGGGGGTAGATAGACAGCAATGAAATAATAACATAAAGGTATCATTTACTGGGAGTTTTTCATGTGCTAGACGTGCTTAGTGCGCTATGTACATTATATCATTCAATCTTGGGGGCAGTCTTGAGGTAGCTATTATTGGGCACATTTAACAGGTGAGGAAACTGAAGCTCAGAGAGGTTAACTGGCCCAGGGTCTGCAAGCTACTTAATACAGAGACAGGATTTGAACTCAGGTCTGTCTGACCCCATACCCTGTGCGTTTGACCATTATATTCTGTATCCTTGCTTCCAGGACCCCAAAAAAGTAAAGTTGAAGACTTAGGATACACAGAGCTGCTGTGAACCGCCTGAATGGAGAAGCCAGGAACTTTACGACTGTGATTCAGATACAATCCCAGCAGGAAACCCAATCTCTGCAGGGTGTGGGAAAGTGGCAGGAATCCAGCCCCTGCCCAGCCCCAGGCCAGGCTGGGTCCCACAGGCTGAGAAGCAGTGCTGGATCCTCTGTGGCAAATTCTTCCCCATCCCTTGTCAGACATCCCACCCCTAAGGCAAGACCAGTGAGCCTCTCCCAGCCCCAACACTTTGGCCCCAGGCCCCGGCCCCAGCCTCATGCTGGTGGGAAGCAACTCGTCGGCAGTAACACCATCCACCTGTTCTCCCCCCAGTGAAGGCGAGGGGCCAGGTTCCTCCCCAGATGTCCTCCCAGCGGCGTGTGAACACGCCGCGGCCCTGAGAGGACCTTTCAAGCAACAGGAAGGACAGTTGAAGAGGACCTGGGGTGGAGGGGAGACAGATAAGCCCAGGGTAAAGCCGTGGGTCAAGCCTGAGACCCCATCCCTGTCCAGAAATGAGGATGTTGCCAGTTCCACCCTGACCTAAGGCCCAGGCCCTGAGTGAAGGACTGGAAATGGGTGATGAACTCGAACAAAAGGTACTGCCTTTGACAACCTTCTTCACATCCAGAGTTCAACCACTTTTTCACACTGTTTCTGCTATTTTCTTTTCCTCCATGTCTGAACAACACCAGGCTGATGTGGTCCCTTAGAAATGTCTGCAAAGCCAGCTCCTGGAGAGTGTGCCTTCCCAGCCCCTGCCACCTGCTAGGGGAGACAGGCTGATCTCTTGGACAGAGGAGGTGTGAGCTGTGGGCATCCACGTGGACTGGGGACAGAAATGTCAGTCTGCAGTCCAAGAGAAGATTAATCGGATGTATGGGGTAGAGGAGAGCGGACAGGAGTAAGAACACCGAGCAGGTGAAGATGCTCGGGAAAGTGCTCTGGTTCCTTCCCTCCTGGGAACCGGGCTGACCCCTGCAAGGCAGCTGTGTCCTATAATAAGCTTTCCCTATTGCTTAAGCTGGCTCCAGGGGGCTTCCACATGTACAACCAAGAATCTGGACTAAAATATCAGAATTGAATTGAAACGGGATCAATAACTGGAGCCAATATGAAGCCACCGGGATGACTAGTTGCCAGTGGGGTCTGCAGAGCCAGGGCGGTCAGGACAAGGGGTGCGGGCGTCGGCAGGCTTGCGGAGGAGGCGACAGGATGAGCCTTGCTTGTCATCTACGGTGCACCAGCCGCTCTGTTTCGTCCTCACCGTGATTCCTGCGCGGCAGGCACAAGCCCCTCTCCATGGCTGAGGGGCAGGTTCAAAGAGCCAAGGACAGCCGGCTAGTAAGCAGCCAGAAGTCTCATACACACAGGTCAGAGCTGCCACTCTTTCTGTTACCTCAGGCAGGCAAAGACCCAGGGACGAACAGGACTCCAGGGCCAGGGCAGACCCAGTGTCCTGGTGCACACCCAGCCTATGAAGGCACGCGGGCCCCCTGGGCTGCCTTGGCAGGCGTGCAGGGCGGAGAAGGGAGCACAGACAGTGGTGGAAGTGGGTCAGCTGCAGACCCCACAAGCTGTCCCCACCCTGGCGGCAGGCACCCCAGGGGGTCAGCTGCAGACCCCACAAGCTGTCCCCACCCTGGCGGCAGGCACCCCAGGGGGTCAGCTGCAGACCCCACAAGCTGTCCCCACCCTGGCGGCAGGCACCCAAGGGGGTCAGCTGCAGACCCCACAAGCTGTCCCCACCCTGGCAGCAGGCACCCCAGGGGGTCAGCTGCAGACCCCACAAGCTGTCCCCACCCTGGCGGCAGGCACCCAAGGGGGTCCAGGGGACATGCTTGGCCCCCAGCTCCCTGTACCCCCAACCTCCTAGAGGAGGCCTCAGAATGGGACCTCTCTATGTGGGCAAAGGATCTGGGCAGCTGTCCAGGGGGGCTTGCCACACCTGTGGGGCTCCACGAGGCCAGTGCCTGCCACCGGCGAGAGGCCTCGGAGCATAGTGCCTAGGGAGCCAGATGATAGAGCTGGACGGCCTGGAGTGTCACAGCCAGGCTCCCCACTTCCTGGCTGTGTGACCCTGAGGAAGTTACTTCACCTCTCAGTTTCCTCATCCATGAAAAGGGGATAAAAACAGCACCTCACTCACTAGACTGTTCTTGACGGCACATGAATGAATACGTGTAAAGTGCTTAGGACAGTGCCTGATACATAACACGTAATACATGATAGATATTATTCTTACGAGTCCTAAGATCTTCCATGAAGCCAACTCCCCACCCAGACGCAGCACTCTGGGAAATCTAACCTAGAAATAAGGGGCTACTACTGGCCAACGGAGAGGGTGAGAGGAAGGGGGAGTGATGGACGGGGCTGATTCTGCAGAGCCAGCCCTGCAGAGTCATGCGGCATCTCACCCACCCTCCCAGACAGGGGAGCTGGGAGGCGGATTCCTGTACTGCCTCCAAGGAGGCGGAGGCCGAGGCACTAAGTGGCTAATTCCAGACCCACAGCCGTGAGTGACAGATCAGGAGCCCCAGGCAGAGGGGCCAGAGGAACAGCTCACCCCGCAGGCTGTCATCTCAGGCCCCAGCTCTTCCGGTCAGTTCTAGTCATCCTCAGCCCTGACCTTACCATCTATGCGGAAGCTCTCCCCAAGGGCTGGCCTCAGCTCCTGGGCCGGCCGCTGTGCTGTGCTCCAACTGCCTGTCTGTGGGCTGGCTTCCTGGACATTGGCACCTCGGGAAGCAGGGGCTTGGCGAGTAGCTGGCACCTGGCGAATGTTCGCCTAGGGCAGGAGACAGCTCATTCTTACAGAGCTGGACCTTTGCAAGACTGGTTCAGCCTAAAGGGTCTAGAATGTCCACAGGACAAGAGGAGCAGAAAGCTGCCCCTGCTGTGGAGTCTAGTAGCAAAACAGGCGAGCTGGAATCAAGCCTCATTCTCACCTGGGCCTTCCAGGAAATTGCTGTGTGACTTGGGGCAAGCTGCGTGGCCTCCCTTGTGCTCCTCTAAGTTTCCTTAGAGCTAAGTCCTGTGTCCGAGTGGGGTTACCAGTGAAAAGGAATGCACCGCAGGGCCATTCTGGCTGTTAAACAAGGAAACGCTCCCTGACCAGCAGGCAAATAAATGCTTCCCTGAGCCCTCAAGTGTTCTTCCAGTCACCCGGCCACGTGGGCTCTGGGACTCCAACGCAGCATTCACAGAGTTAACATCTGACTTCACCCGGGGCCCCCAGGATTCAGTTCTGCAGCCTTCGAGGCTTGTGAAATAGCTCGCATGTGACCCTGGAATAATATTTCACTGTGAGGATGAAGTGAGTTTATACAAAGTGCTCAGCAGGACTGGCGAACAGTGGGTGCTCAGTGCCTGTTAGTCATTATGGGGGCTCATCTCCCAGATGATGTTCTGGCCTATCTGCAGAGTACAAGGCCCCGATTAGACTCTCTGGCACTGAGGGCTTCCTTCTAAGGAGCTCAGACCCAGCAGCTGGGCCTCAGTGGCCCCAGAGTTACAGGCTGGGCTATGGGGCCAAGCAGGGAGGCTTGCCCCTGGCACCCCTGGGAGCCCAGGAGGTCCCTTGACGTGGCCCCAGGAGCAGGGGCAGCTTCTCCGTGTTGCCTGTTGAGCAGTGAGAAAGCCCTCCCGGGTGGGCAGGGGGCGGGCCCCACGGAGGTCCCCCTGTGGCTGATGCGACCTCCTCTCCCTGGGCCTGCAGCCAGGGCCTGGGTGACAAGCGGGCCATGCGTAAATGCTGTGGCCACCCCTGCCCTCCAGGCCACCAGCAAGGCCATGAAGGATCCATGGCAACATCGCGGCACCGGGACAGTACCTGCACCCTATGGCACCCCCTGGGGAGGTGCCAGGCCCCAGCACCCAGCACAGAACCAAGTCCTCTGGGCAAAACACTGTAGTTCATATTTAACTGAATCCCATGGCAACATCCAGGGCGTGGCCACCAGAACAGTCGGCTGGCAGCCCAAAGGACAGAGGAAGGTGAAGCTCTGCGTTTCAGGTAAGGCAGCTCCTTAACCCTTCCCGGGGTCACCCTCGCTCCGTGGGCCCTCGTAGCCCAGGGCAGCCCACTCCCTTCACCGCCGGAAGGACTGTCTGCTCCGAGGGCTCCCAGCCAGCTAGTCCCAGTCCGGTCTTCCTCCTCCATCCAAGCAAAGCTGGGTGACTGAATGCCTTCTTCCTTAGGCCAAGAATTTCTGATTCCTTTAAATAGCTCCCCAACTTCCAAGTCCTTCAGAAAGGTTTCCTGGACGGGACAAGCAAGCTAGGAGCCGAAAAGTGGGCCCCAACCTACTTATGCCCATCTCTGAATTGTAAACTATTGAAATCCTCGGCTGTCTGCTCTCTAATCAGCGTAGGGTTGGTTCTGCCATGCACAGCCTGGCTCATGTTCTGCTGTGGGTATGAGTCTGCCTTCGGCGGCGTGCCCCAGCCGGGGCAGTGCAGTCCCAATCCCTGGGCAGGGCGGAGAGCGCTGCGCCTCCGGCCTCATCAAAGCGGTTGCTCATCAGAGGGACAGCCTCTGGGCACAGAGATGTCCTCTCCCTCGGCCCCCCCCCCCACGTGGACCCTGCAAGGGGGATCTTCACTCTAGCAAAGAGGTGCAGAACAGAGGCCTGGGCCGGCTGACCTCATCAGTGAGCCTCTCCCAGGGCTGTTCCTTGGGATCCTGTGGGGCCCAATCATGACTGCTCTCCTCTGCTCACATGTCCGCCCGGGGCCTGCAGTCCGGCCCCAGGTCACTCCCCTCGGGGTCTCTCATGCACCCCCCCTGCCTTTCTGGTCTCACCTCGTCTTTGACCTCCTGTCCCACCTTCCCTCCAGCCGGACAGCATCCCACAACCGGGCCTCTCATTTGCCTCCTCCCTTCCCGTTCCGGGCCTTCCCATCTCTGCGGCCAGGATCCCCACCTTTTTTTCAAAATGACATCACTTCTCCGGAGCTTCCCCCTGCCCGCCCTCCGCACCCATGCACATTCACCCTTCCAGCAAGTCCACTCAAGGGGGCCTTGCTCTCCCCAGGGCCCTTCCTGAGGTTTTCACGGCACGCGCTCCATCTGCCTCGTGCTGGGATGAGCGTGGACATGTACCTCCTTCCAGCCTGTCAGAAGCTAGCTGGCAGGACCCAAAGCCTCCATCTCAGGGGCTCGGAGCTCTGCCCACAGTGACTGGCGGATAAGTCATCTGCAATTCAATGGACATAAACTCAACACCTGTGGGGCATGAAGTTCAATTCCTGCCTCTTCTGCTTGCTCGTTTTACTAGCTTTGGGCAGAATCTCTACAGCTCAGTGCCTCAATTTCCTCGTTTGTAAGTACCAAGATCATAGGGTTATTGCTAGCATTAAGTGACTTATTTATTCACTATTATTATTAGAATATTGCATTCTCGGGGCCTATTTTTCTTCCCTTGGGAGATCCAGGTCCCGAGCTCTAGGAGGCACCTGCTAGGCTGGGGATGGATATGGAGTCGTAGCCCTGGGGCAGCTTAGGGACCCTGCAGAAAGCCAGGGTCTCCTGGGTGGCTGCCAGCTTCGCCAAGAGGGAAGGGAGCCTACGTCCTGAGAAGCTGAAGAGTAACCAGCCCTCACAACCCCTTCTGGGAGAGGAGCCAAGAGGCCAAGCCCTGCAGGCCCTGGTCATATTTCCAAGTTGTTCCACCCTGATCATATTTCAGACTCTTTCAAACCTGTCCACTTCTCATGTTCACGCGCACACACACGCACCTTCAGCATGTGTCTATCTGATGGGAGCCGGCACTTCTATGCCCTGCTCCCTGGGACACATGCTACCTGCTGCACACCCTCGGGGACTGTCACCTAAGTTCATGGGGTGTATGCCTGCATGCCATACAGGAGACCCTTCAGGACAAGCCTGGGGCTCCCTGGGGACCAACCCTGGGGCATTTACAGCACACCTTGGCTCTGCTGGGCCTGTCCTTGCTCTTGGTTTCCACAACCCCAACTCACAGGAGCCAGCCCTGGGAGGAGTCCAAAGGAAGACCTGCTGCTCAGAAATTAGAAGATGGTGGGGAAGCCGCCCACTCCAGTGGCCCCGAAATGTGTCACTGGGATGGCTAAAATAGATTCAATGATGGCTCGAGCCCAGGCCCTGCCCCTGCCAAGCCAAGGTTTGGCTGGAGCTGAGCTGGCGATGAACTGTGTGCCAAACAAGCCATGTACAAGAGTGCTGGCAGCGAGGGCTGGAGCCTGCCGGAGACCGAGCTCTTAGGAGTGGACCTGTAACCTGCAGATGGACTCTGCTCGGCCTCTCCTAGCCCCACCATCACAGGAGCTGGTCTGAGGAGTCTGGGGACTCCCACGAGGTCCTCCTTCTGCCCTGCTTAGACTCCTGCCCCTGCAAGTTACCGCCTCCCCTGCCAGAGGCACGGGTGCTTAGCCAGGCCCGCACAGCTTCACTCACGGCGGCCACCGTGTGCACACACCTTGGTTCTAATGTTCCCTCAGCCTCCTGCTGGGAGACAGAAAGTTCTGGGGCAGCTCCCCAGTCTGCACCCTGATCTCTGCTGGTCAGCAGGAAGCAGAGGCCTCTGTGCACTGCACAGGGTAGAACTGAACCCAGCAGGCTCTGGTTTTCTCTCCCTCCAGGAGGCCCAGTTCCCAGCAGTGACAGTGTGGTCGAAGGTGTGGGAGGTGGTGTCCGCTTCGAGGGCTGACCCAGTGTTCCAAGGGCTTCCTTCTATCAATGGCGCCTGCCCATGCAGGGCCAGAGAGCTGCGCGTGGCCCCAGGCCCTTCCTGTGCATGGGAGGGAAGGCTGCAGGCTCTGGGGACATCAAACGCATCTGGGTAATCCAAACAGGGTGTGGGAGGAGGTCAGCCAGAGCAAATGAGAAACATGTGGCACCGTTTCCCCTCCTCAGGCTGGCTAGCGCGGGGTTTCCAGGCGCAGAGAGAAGGCTGCGGGAGGAGAGCCCAGGTTGGGCCAAGAGAAAACTCAGCCAGGTGCTGAGATGTGGACATTCTGAGGAGGTGGGGGTGGGTCCCAGGGCTCGCACCCAGGGGTCAGGGTGAACAGGCTGGCTCCTCCTCCTGTCGGGTCTTATTGCAAAAGAAAAGACAAATGGAAGAAAACAGAAAGGCAGCAGAGGGAGGAAAGCTGCTCTGGAATATGGATAGGTGCATCCTCTGATGGAGTACAGATAGGTGCACCCTCCAACGTAAAGAGAGGCACCTGTGAACAGCAAAGCTTAGTCTGTAAGGATCCAAGAGCAAGTCTGGACCCATGGGTGGAAATCTCAGCAGACAGAATCTTGACTCAACAGACGTTCTAATAATGAATGCTTTCCAGGAAAATAAGGTAGTGAGCCCTCTGTCACTAGGAGTGTGTAAACAGAACACCCACCTGCCTATGCTGCTATAGAGGGATTAGTTTCAGCTCTAGGTGGGTGGCTCAACTAGACAGTTTCCAGTCTGTGGTTCTGCGAGATCCCAGGGAAGGGTGAGGGAGGCAGAGTGCTCTGCATAGAGGAAGGGATTTTTCTCTCCTCAGCTGCAGGAGACACTGCAGTGAGCTGCAGAGGTGGAGCACCAAGGATGCTGAGCTGCAGTTAAGCCCCCTGGGGGCTCTGCTCAGCCTGGTCAGGCAGGACCAGCTCTCCCCTGAACTCCCATGGTGGGTGGCTGTAGCCACAGCAGCAGATGGGGGCTGTGGTACAAGAGAGCAGTGTCAGAAAACACCCCAGGATTCCAGCAGACTCGGTCCTGTTCCCCATCTAATCCCCATCCAGGAGAAGCCCATGGCCTGGGGCTGGAGCCACCATGGATGATGAAGGGCATCTACCTGAGCTGGTTCTGGGCACTTCTGCTCTGTATGTACTTCTCCGCAGAGCAGAGGAACTGCCCCAGAGACCTACTCATTCATCCATCCGTGACTCCCAGAAGCAGAGCTGTGGCTGCCACGGGAAGGCAGCGGCTCTGGTGCGGCCACCTGACGACGGCGATGCCCGAGGGAGAGAACGGGGCTGGCGGGGGGGAGGGGAGGGCCACTGTAGAGCACTGAGCCTGGCCTTGAAGACGCAGTCCTGAACACGGTCAGGAAAGACATGTTCTCCTCCGTGCTAACCCTGAGAAGACATGGGGCCTCACAGCTGGGAGGTTCTGTGCCAAATGCTTCGTGCTCCCCTGCAGACCACCCCCACCCCCTGCACCTGCCATGGCCCTTCCTTCAGCCTGTGGTCCTACAAGCATCTTCCAGCATCCCTCCTCCTGCTGGGCTCAGGGGAAGGCTAGACCTGAGCTCTGTCCTCATGCTCCAGCTAGGCCTCAGCAGAGCCCCTGGGAAGGCATCAGGAATGGCTCTGGGTGGGCAGCCGCTGACACAGGGTGTTGGGCAAGCTTGCACAGATCACCTGTTGACTCAGGGCATCGGTTCTTTGAAGAACTCACAATAGCTGCTCTACCCACCCCAACATCCCAGTGCATTAAATAAAAAGGGAATAGAAAGGGTAAAAAAAAACTGAGAAGCCATTTTTCCCTCCCCTTATTTAAAGCACCCCGGAAAACATTTGCGTGTAAATACCTCCCTCCTAATACCCACCTCCCCCAAAACACAAAAACCCACATCAACCAATTGACTTAGAAATGGATACTTCCTAACTTCCTTCTCCTGCTGTTTGGCCTGTGCCTTTAAGGGCCTAAATGTTGTCATGGCAACCCCTCACAGGGGTCCAGACACTTTCCTAAGGAAGTGGGACTAGGAGCTGCAGTGACCTGGGGTCCTTCCCACCCTGACCTTGGGCTGCCTCAGCTGTCCCGGTCTGTCCCTTTACCTGAAGAATTCAAGAGGGGACACTGAATATGTGGGGAGTCAACAGACTGATTTTGCTTTGAGATCCTTAGGCCCAGGGTTGATGAAGTAGGAGAGTGGTTTGGGATGGTACTGTGACTAACTGCTCTGTATCAATGCAGGCCCTCTTTAAGCCACCTGGGACATCTTCAAAGTGTGCCGACTTTAACCTGCACCCCCTTCCCCAATCCCTACAGGTAAGGAAGAGACATGGTAAGGTCTCTTTCTATTCACAAATAGGGAAACTGAGTCCCACAGGAGGTCCCAGACCACAGGACTTCCAGACAGGGAACTCGGGCTTGCAGCCTCCCACCCTGCCCCTGCCCCAGGTCTTTCCTCTGGGAGCCAAACTGCCTGATGGGAACTATCACCTAGGGTCCAAAGCTATCCGATTCCTGGGGATGGTCCATTCCCCCCAGACACTCACCCCCAGTGTTCCAAGTTTCTAGGGTTCTCCAGTGGGACCCGGGTTATCTGGCAGCTTCCAAATTGAGGGAAGGGGCAGGGAGCCTGCGGAGACCATCTGGGCCCCAGCTGATTTCTGGGAAGAGCGGGATCAGGTTTCAGCTCATCCCTTTCATTCCAGAAGGGCTCTTATTTGGGGCTGCCTCACCCTCTCTCCCCTCAGAAATTGGGCCTTGGCAGCTTCTTGCAACTGGGATGGTGCTTGGAAGTGAGTGTAACCTGACTCTGAGCCTCACGGGGGAGGAACAAATGACTTGTGTCTTTAGCCACCATCCTAAGCATCAACGAAGACATTCTTCTCAAAGGCCACCCTGCTCTGAGGTCCTCCAGACTGGTCCTGACAACCAAGAAGGCCTTCCTGTGCTTGAAGGGACTGATCTGGCTCTGCTGTCCCCTCCCTAACCCATCAGTCAGCCTACCCTCCACCCCCAGCCCCAGCTTCAGGCAGGAGACAAATCTGCCTGGAGGTCACCAGCTCCCCCATCTCTTCCACCCCCTCATGTGATGTAAGCACTGCCCTCCTACCCACACCCCGTGCCCCCACCTGGGGTCCTCAGAGCCAGAGCCCAACCAGCATCCTCCCAGCCTTTCCACCCTTCTCACTGCACTCCAGAGCTAAGCACCTCTGCCCTGCTGGGGGGTTGTCAGGGCTGGTCTGGTGGCCCTTGCTCAGCAGACACTTGCCCTGGCCAGGCTTCTTTTTACCTGCTGACTCCTCTCCCTCAATCAGGTCTCCTAGATAGACCGTCACTTAAGAATCAGGAGATGCACGCAGAATCTGCCTTCTACCAGCAACTCATGGCCTAAAGCAGACGACTCCCTCGGTGCTTTTTACAGGGCATTTCCCCACCTGGAAATTGAGAATTTCTAATGCAAGTGGGGTTCTCTCCATCTCCAAGGTTGCTGAGAGGCTCCCCCATCGGTGTGTTGTGAGAAGTGACAACTGCTGAGCAAGGGCGCACAGCTCAGCGCCCCCCATGCCCACCCGCCCTGGCTCTGCCCGGCAGCCTAGGACCATTCGTCGGGTTTCTATGGTTCTGCCTCTGGAGAAGCAACGAAGAGGACTTCAACTGGGCGGCCAGTCCTGGGCAGCACTATGCCTCGCCCAGATCAGCTAACTCATCCCAAGCAGAGGAAGCCCTGACCTTGAAAAGGGAGCTGTGCCCTCTGCAGTTCTGTGTCCCTGACAGACGGTGGACGCCTTCCTCCTGCATCGCCACCCTCTTAGTCCCTCAGGAACATTCCTTCCTGTCTGCCGGTGCCTCCTTCTCTCCCCTCAGTCGCAATTCAATTATCACTTCCATAGAGACCTAAAGCAGACCTCTCCCGCCCACTCCCGCCTAAAGCATGGCCCCCGGCTATTTCCTCCATAATCTCCAAGGTGCCTGAAATTATTTTATTTCTTCCTTCCTTTATTGTCTGTCTCAATCCATTAGGCTGTAAACTCCTTGAGGGCAGCATTCAGCACGAGGTGGCACACACTGTCTTTGCCAATTTGGGATGCCGTCAGGTCTGCACCGCCCACCCCGAGTTCCCTGATGGTCCCTGCAAAGGCCTTATGCAGCCTCCTACTCAAGGCCCCAATCCCAAGCTTCAAATCCTTGCCCCTGGTCAGGGGTCCCTCATCCTGGTCCACGCCGGAGTCTGGGGGTCCTGGGAAGACTGCAGCGAGTCGAGCCAGTGTCCTCCGGGTCCGCATTCCCCAGCACCGCCAGCCAAACGCCGCACCTCCTCCGGCCAGTCTTTCGGACCGCAGCCCGCGTCAGCCCCGCCCCTTCACACGCACACGGACACGCCCCTTCCCAGCCCCCAGCGGGGCGGGCATCCCGCCCGGTACCCGGGAAGCTCGGGTCCCCCGGCGCCGAAGGATCCACATCCCAACTACCGCAACAAGTCTGGGGAGCCAAGGCGTCCCTTCCAGGCTCCAGGCCCTGCCGCCGTCCTCCCGTGGCCCCCGCACGGCCCGTGCAGGCTCCCGAGGCACGGCCGCCTTGCGTCCTGCACATCCCGGATCTATCCCAATCAGGGCCAAGGCTCGCCGCAGAAAGCAAGCGCAGTTCCGGGCTGGTCCGGGTTTTTTGCATAGACTCTTCAGACTCGGAGAACAATGGAGCAGCTCTGCGCTTCCTGCGCCCGAGCAAGCTTTGTTCTTCCCTTCCCGCCCGCACGGCTTCCATTAGCCAAAGGGCAAAGGCTTCCCAATCAACCGGGAGTCTCGGCGCGAAAGCCCAGATCTTTCCATTCTAAAAAATCTGTGGGTAGGGGTTTGGGCTAGAGCCGCGGCAGAGGTACAGGACGCGAATCCAGATGCGCGCAGCTGGCTGCTCGCCCGCCCCCTGGCCCCAGACGTGTCTCCTTGCCAGAACCCCCACACCCGGGAAATCCGACTCGTGCCCCCACTGGGGATCCACAGAGGAAGTGGAGCCTCAGCTCTGTTCCGGGGCCAAACAGCCCTCACAGCTGCTTTCTCCACCTCTGTCCTCTAGATCCGGGCTCTCACTGGAAGCTCTCCTAGCAATGCTGGCTGGATGCTCTCCTGCGGGGCACAGACCACAACACAACTGGGGTCTCCACCCACCCAGATTTTGCCATATTAGGATTCTGGACTTTAAATCCGAGGAAACTAAGGGGCTCTGTTTCTGAGAGTCTATGACCCCCACCCCATCGTCCAGCCACACCTCAGGCAGGCCAGAGCAGAGTCCAGGTGCCCACCTGGTGACATCTTAAAGAAGGCGCACGTTGGCCATGCGTATCTGGAGGTGGCCCAGCCCCACACATCTGGGCGCAATGCCCCTCACAACCTGACCGAGATCTGGAAAACCCTACCAGGAGGAGGAGAAAAAGAGGGGGCTGCGCTTTCCCCACACCTTTCCTAGCAGCTAGCTAGGAGGCGCCCAGGGGTGGGGCAGGGAGGCAGGCCTTACCCAGCATCTGGCTGAACAGCAGCTGCTCCAAGTCTCCCAGCACGGTCACCACGAGCTCGGGGTCCACCTTGAGGAAGGCGCGCTCCTCCGGGCCTTTGGCAGAGGGTACGGGCCCGGAGCCCTTTTGCGCCTTGGCCTTGCTGGAGAGCAGCTCGTCGTCCGACTTGCCGTCGTCGCTCACGGCAGCCTCAGGAGCCTTGCTAAGCGGCTTGACCTCGGCGTAAGGGCCGCGCGGGATCCGGCTCGGCTTTCCCAAGCTGGGCGCAAGGGGAGCCAAAGGGGTCTTGGCACCGCCTGCCGGGCCGCCCTTGGCCTGGAAGAGCGAGTGCTCCGATTTGGACAGTGTCTTGGACATCAGCGGGGCCTCGCGGCCTTTGGACCCCGCCTTACCCAAGCCCTTGGGCGCCTTGGCCATATCGTCGCTCCACTCGGGCTCATAGAGCTGCAGCTTTTTCTCGGAGTCCGTGAGGAATGAGAGGTTGGTGAGCGACTTCTGCTTGCGCAGGTTGGAGGCCGGCGGTCCGCCGGGGACTCGGCCGTCCACGCTGCCGGACTTGAAGACCTTCAGCTCAGCAGCGCTAGCCTTGGCCATGCCTCCTCCGCCGCAGGGCGCCTTGGCGCGCTTGGGCAGCATGCCTTTGCCGTCCGCCTTCCGACCCGCGCCCTGGTGCTCGTCCGCGCCCTCGTCGCCGCCGCCGCTCAGCTCCACCTCGGGCTGCGCGCTCTTGACGCTGCTGCCCAGCATTCTGCCCGCGAGGAGCGCATGGACGATCCGCGCGTCTGCAGGCACTAGGGGGCGGGGTGGGGGGGAGCGCGGGGAGGAGGAGACGGGGGAGGGGGAGAGAAAGGACGGAAGAAACCGGGGGAGATGGGGAGAGGGAGGGGGGAGCGAGGGAGGAGGGAGAACTGGGAATAGCCTGGGAAATACCCTGAGGAAGCGGGGAAAGGGAAGGAGCAGGGAATCCGGGGAGCGATGGGGCGGGGTCGGAGGAAAAGGGGCGGGGCGGGGGAAAGACAAATTAAAATGTAAAAATCAATAAAAGGCGGAATGGAAGTGCCGCGGCTCCGCTGGCGCTCAAAGGTGCTTCCGCGCCCGGGTCCAGGGTACCCGCCTGCCCGCCTGTCAGTCCCGCGGGCGGCGCTCCGCCGGGCAGTGCCCTCGCGACACTCCGCCCGCCAGCTCGAGTGCAGGCTGCGGGCTGCAGCTCCGCGCGGAGGCAGGAGGGGCGGAGCGGGCGGAGCAGCGAGCAGGAGGAGGGGAGGAGAGCGCGCGAGGGGAGGAGGTGGCTGAGACTCTGTGCCTATTTCTGGCTCCGGAGGGGGTGGTATTTGCAGCAGAGATCCAGGGACGGATGAGTAGGGGGTAGGGGGGAGATAAATGATCCGACCAATTTTTCTTACTTTCCACGCACAAGCGGGGCAGTTCCTCGGAGGGTACGTGGCCCCCTGACGTGCCCGGAATGGGGGGTGCCGTGGAATGGATCTATTGAGATGCAGGGGTGCAGGTAAAAGGGACTGAGACCGGGTGGTTCAGGATGCGGGAGGGAGAGTGGGCGGCTGGGGCCTGGGGAGAGATGTCGGGAGAGGGAGGTCACTGCTCACCCCCACCCCACCCCACCCCACCCCCGACCTGGCCCCAAACCATTTCCTGGAGGGAAACTGCCGGTCCCCCTTACTTCATTCAGTCTCTGAGGCACAAGGCTGCCCTCCTGAGGTAGGGGATAGGGGAGGGGACAGCGGTGGCTTGGAGAGGACGCTAAGGGCTTTGTGGGAAAGGACTAACTCTTGGGATGAGGAGACTGGGTTCCCATTCTTATTGACTGCGTGACCTTTTCAGAGCCGTTGCCCCCTTGGCCCTTTGTCATCTCTTACAGTGGTTATAATACCAGCTCCACAGGTAAAGGATTCTGTCAACCCTAGGAAATCAGGAGGCTGAGCATTGGTCCCTTGCCTGCCAGAGCGTAAAGTGGGGCTTCAAATAGCAGACATTTTCCGAGCCCTTCTCCCTCCCCTCCAACCCTGGCCCAGGGAAGAGAGATGGGGTGGAAGTGGGCGGGGGCAAGAGGCCCCTGGAGCAGGCCAGCGATTTGCCCAGGGCTGTCCCTCCTTAGCCGGTCCACACCGCTTACCCTTCCATGGCCTCCCAAGTCAGAGCCAAGTTGCCTGAGCAAATGGTTCTCAGGCAAGAAAGTGGACAGGAGAAATTGGAGCAGAAGTCTCTGAAAGCAAAGCTTGCTCCAGGAGGGGCCAGGCCGTATGTGGGGCCACACACTGGGGATGGTGAAGCTCTAGGAGCTCCTGGCCAGGATGTGCCAGCCATCAGTGTATCTCCCCAGCCCATCCCCAATCTCCATCTTTCTAGCTCCCTACTCCCCGCCCCCAGAATCTGAAGAGCCCTGTGCCTGACTCTCATGGCTCACCCACTCCCCATACCCCAGTGTGAGGTATGGGTGCCAGTGTCTGTCTCCCCCACCAGCACCAGGGCTCTTTGTGTGCAGAGCTGGGTCTCTCAGCACTGTGCATGGTTGTGTTGGAAGATGGATTTTGAGGCCTGAGCGCTCTACACTGGGTCTGTACCCTGCATAACGCTTGGGTCTTGGTAGTGCCCCCAGGACTCTGCCTTCCATCATTCCAGGGCTGGATTGAGATGCCATAATATCTGCATGGACCGGGATCATAGCAGAGAGGATATGCTTCCCACAGCACTGAGAACAGAGTTCTCAAGCAGAGGGGTGTTTGGTAAGAAGCATGCACCCTTGGTTGGACCTTAGAGATACGTAGAAAGATGGAGATTCTGCCCTCAAGAAACTCAATGTGTGGCAGGAATACATCATAGATAAGATCTGGGGGAAATAATCCTGTCCCTGTGAAAATGCAATATCACATACATCAACACATTCATCACAGACACACATAGGTATGTGTGTACCAATTCCACAAATGACAAGAGGAAGACTCTGAACCCCAGAGAGCAGGGACCCTGGCTGCCTCATTCACTGCTGTAACCCCAGAGTCTGGTACTTACAGTAGATGCTGAATACCTATGAGTGCAGGAAGAAGAGATTGTGCGTCCCGGCAGAATAGGTGGAGGAAGTCTTGAAGGCTTCCAGGAATCTGTGCCCCCGGCAGAATAGGTGGAGGAAGTCTTGAAGGCTTCCAGGAATCTGTGCCGTATAAATGCAGAAGGGCTTAGCCCAGGAGAGTAGAAAGAGGGGGCCGTTCAGGGTCATGCCGGCCCAGCACTGGCACTGCCTCCACGGGGAGGAGGAAAGGGCCTGGGCGCCAAAGTTCCCCAGAAGACCCTGTGCAGAGGGCATGATGCAGACCGGCCTCGGAACCTGCGTCCATCATGGAGGAAACGCAGGAGTGGAATGAAGGCTTGTGATCTCACATAAGAAAGGACAAGCAATAAGGATCTGGCTAAAGGGATGTATGTGGCCCCACGCTAGAACTTGACCCTGGCACAGAGTGGGCCCGAGGATAAGGCCAGTCATGGGGCTTTTTCCTCTGGGCACACACGAGGTACTCATGCTTATGCCCAAATCCAAGATCCCAGCTCAAGGCGGGGGGGGGGGGGGGCCAGCAGTGCTGCCGAATCTCTGGGTGACCACACCCTTCCTCTCGCATCCCACAGGCCACCTTTAATGAAATCACCATCAATTCTAAAGTCCTTACCCTTGCTAAGAGGTCATCCTCTAATTGGCACAAGACACACCTAAGTCAGTAACAAGAGAACCTCACCTTTCTGAAAAATAGCAGTTTGAGACTGTGAGACACTTACTCTCTGATTTACCAGGTTATGGTAGTTGTAGGTCATGTGTTCTTTTCCAGCATATAGATTCACCTCCTCCTTAGCAGACAAGGAGACATTAACCAGTTGTCATCTGGCTGGAAATCCTTATTTCCACTGTGGTTCATTCCCCCCAGTGTGTACTACTGTAAGCACCCTGGACCCTCTCCCCCCTTAGTTAATTTGGCCCCTCGTCTCTAGTTTGTTGGATCCATGTTTGCAGGTTCGCTCCTATCAAAGTGCTGGGAAATGCTGTTTCACTTGTTGCTCTGTCCACCTGCACTTCCGAGTCACGGATGCCCGCCATTCCCTTCAGGGCTTGATCTTATTTCTCCCTGGTTATCTCACTCCCTCATTTGTTCCTGCTTGTCAGCCTAATCCCTTCCCCCCTCTTTGTTCCTCTGTGCCTCCTCTCAAGGGATAGCATATGCCCCAAATCCCAAGCCCTTTCCTTTCCTTCGATAAACAGCTGCTGAAATTCTGCCTCCTTCAAGAAGAGAGGGTTGCCCAGAGAGGTACTAGTACCCACCCCATTTCATCCCAACCGCTACCCTCCCTCCTGCATGAAACAGCCTGTCAGCTCAGGAGATGGAAAACTTCCATACTTGTCTCCTGAGTTAATTCAGCGCTGATCCCTTGAATGCCAGTCTTCTCTCTGGCCACCTGGCACTGCTCGTCCTCCCACTGTCACTCTCCAGAGGGTCCTGCCGTAGCCATGTGGTGGTCCCTTTAAACAGTCCTCTTGGCATTCTGGAACTTTCACATGCTCCCTAATGCGACCTCTCCCTCTCTCTGGCTCTTTCTTGATTCCTTTCGCATCCCCCGAGTCTCCCACCATCCTCTGCTGCAGTGAAGGCCTCCGCTGCCGTGGCAACAGCCATTCTAACGTCAGTCGGTAAAGCCAATACAGCAGAATGTTTCCTCGAGCGATTCCTAAAAAGAGAGGGCCCTGCCCTGTCACACCATCCACACACCCAACCCTGAGCCCCTCCCAGTGGGCGTTTCATTTCCCCCCACCCTGAAGGGCAGGCTGGGAGCAAGCTGCCTGAGAGCACAGGAGCTCTGGGCGAGGCAGAGGCCTGGCTGGGCAGGAGTGCATGCTGGCGACATCATGACCTTGGGGAGGGGCCTGGATCCTGCCCGTGTCTAAAGGGGAGGGCTTGGAACCCGGAAAGTCCCCAAGCCCCAGCTCCCCAAACCAGCTCATCACCCCACTCCTCTCTCTTCAAAGGCACTGGCAGTTTCAGTGATGGGGGTGGGGAGAGTGGTTTGGCCACATCTGTTGACCAACAACTCAAAGCAATTTGAGGAACGAATACAGAGGCACACAGCCAAGGCAAGGCATGCTGTGTGACTGTACATTCTCACACCGCTGTGACTGGAAACAGATGTCACCCAGGTTGTCTGGGGTGCCTGGGGGCTCCGCCCTATGGGGTGTATGGGCATTGCTGGGGGAGGACAGAGGAAGAGAGAAGGTGGTGGAAAGGAGGGCTAGGCTGCCCTCAACCTGGTGACCTTGAAAGGTGACCTCAGGGGAAGGGGGTGTCTGAGCCGGGGTGTGGTGGGCAGGTGAGTCCACACTTGGCTCAAGGGCTAAGGTCAGAGCAGGGAATGGCGGACGGCTTCAGTTTCCGTGCCGCCAGTCAGGATCTGAAGAGCAAGGGCTAGATGCCTGGCCACGTGGCTCTGCAAGCCCAGCCCACCGGCCCTGGGCCAGGGGGAGCATTGTCACCAGCCTGAGTTACGAACGCCTTTAAGTTTTCCCCTTTGCTCGGACCCCTGTGACGAGGTGTTTTTCATCACCTCCCAGGAGATCGCAACACCTCTGCCTTTGTGGAAATCCCTCCAGCCATCACTCTCCACTTCCTTCCGCCCTTCTCTTTGCCACGTCACCCCCCCCATGTCATCCTGCCCATCAGCCAGGACCTCTCAAGCACCGGCTTGAGTATGTGTGCCAGGCCAGGCTGCAGGCTGCTGAAATAGCTGATGCCTGAGCACAGCGTCTTGTCTGCGTCCAGCAAACTGGCTCCCCACAGCTCACTTCTAGTGCAGTGCCTTTCCAAGGCCAGCTCGGAGAGGGGCCAGAGGACTGGGGAGAACCAGACAGACACAGATGCCCATCTTCATGGACCTTCCATACTAAAGGGAAACGTCGGCTACTCAAAAGTGCTTAGGAGAAAAAACAAAGCAGGAAGAATACAAAATATCCAGGAGCAGGAGTTGAATGTTTGATATGGTGGTCAAAGAGGCCTCTACCAAAAGGTGGCACTTGAGTGAAAAATCTAAAGGATGAGAGGAAGCAGTCTGTATGGATGTCTGAGGGAGAGATTCCCAGGCAGAGGGGAGCCCCAGCAAAGACCCAGGGGCAGAGCATGCCTGGCGGGCTGCAAGAACAGCAAGGAGATCACATAGCTAGAAAGGAAGGAAGGGGCCCGTGGCAGGCGATGAGGTCAGAGACGTACTGGGAGGCCAGTGGGTAGAAGGCCTTTCAGGTCACGACAAGGACTTGGCCTTTCCCCCTGGGTGCTGGGAGCCACCGGCGGATCTGGAGCAAAGGAGTGACAGCACCTGGCTTCCCCCTGGAGGGCGTCACTTGGGTCACTGAGCTGGGCTAATGGGTAGAAGCAGTTGTTACAGTTTAGGTAAGAGAATGGAGGCTTGGAACTGGGCGGGTGGGGAGGGTTGGTAGTGGTGAGAAGTGGTCAGGTTCTGAATATATTTGAAGCCATTAGAATTTGCTAACAGACCAGAGGTGGGCGTGTGGGAAAGAGGAAGCAAGATTCTCCCAAGCATTTTGGCCTAGACAACCCTGAGACTGGAGCTGCCATCAATCAAGAGAGGGAAGATTTCTGAAGAGCTGATTGTGGAGAAAGGATTGGCTCCTTCTGTTCTCCTTGGCCCTGTCTGAGGCCAAACGGACCTCGTCTAGGATGCCTTCCTTCATGCTGCACACAGGACACTGCGGCCACTTTCATCAAGTCCCAACATCCGTAGCCAGCATTCTTTATTCACTCCTTTGTGCTTCCCAAGGGCTCATCTTTAATTCGTCTACTCATTTTGAACTTTTTCTCAAAACCCATCACGGCTCTTTACACACAGTGGGCTCTCAAAAATATTTGGTGAATGACGGTTGATTAAATGAATGAAAGCGTGACTCAGAACAGATGTGTAAGGGACTGTAAACAGCAGTGACCTCTCAATACCCGGTGGCGAGAGACAGTGCAGCTGGTGTGTGCTGGGAAGGAAGCCAGGCTCTGGGATGGTGTCCCAGCAGCATTTTTGGTCCCTCTCTGTAGCTCTGGGCCACAGGGAGGCTGGCAAACCCTCTCTTCGCCCCTTAAAGGGAAGCTTTAGTTCTTCAGGGGAATGACCCTGGGACATGTCACACTGAGACCTTCTCATCCACTACATCTCTGCTCTGCTCAGAGGCATGGGGAGGCTTTCACCCACCTTCTGGGAGACAGGGCAAGAGCGAGCAAGGTGTCCTCAGGTTCCCTAGCATATAAGGCAGTCCCAGCTGGAACTTGAGCCTCACCCTCCACTGCCACCTGTAGAAGAAAAGGGGCTGATGGACAAAGTGGTCCACCATGGGTGAGCAGCTCGCTTACACTTCTGGAGCTTCATACAGGAAGCTCCTCTGGATTGATCCACTTGAGTCCTCCCATCTCAGTCACTCCATTGCTTAGCCAGGCATTGGTAGTTGAGACGTTTCTGTGGACTCTGCAGGGCCCTGAGCTCAGAGACTGGGGGTCTTTCTTCTGGGCCACTAGGTCAGGTGTCTTGGCTCAGAAGAGAATTGCTGTCTGTCTTGTCTGTTGGGGAAAATGAGGCTCAGCAAACTGAAAGCTGGGAGTGGGGCCAGGGATCGTGGGCCTCAGTCTGCCTTCTGTGCCATCCCAGAGACAGCTTCAGGCAGGGTGGAAATGGCAAGAATTCAAAACTACAGTCCACATTCCAAAACTGCAAATGTCGCATTAGGGGCATTTAGGAGGTTAGGTCACAAGGATGGAGCGCTCATGAAGGGGTCAGTGCCCTCGTAAGGAGGTCCTCCAGACAGCCTCTTCCTCCCTCTCTGCCATGTGAGGACACAGCAAGAAGGTGGTGTCTGCGAACCAGGGAGGGAGCTCTCACCAGGAACTGAAATTGATCCAGCCTCTAGAACTAAGAGAAATAAATTTCTGTTGTTTAAGCTACACGGTCTGTCACATCTTTTTCATAGCAGCCTGAATGGACTGAGACACCTCCCTACATCGAAGAGTTAGAAGGCGCTCACGGATGCTGTTTGCACTGAAGGAGAGGGGAGCTTAGAGCACTAAGTACCTACTACTGTCAGTCTTAGACACACGTGTGCATTATTTCATAAAACCCTCTGATAAAGGATTTGCGATAAATCCTATTACTTCACTATGGACCAAGGAAACCCAAAAACCTGGTCACGAGCCCCAAACCCGGGGGTTGCCTGGCCAAGCCTGTGATGACATCACTGCTGCAGAGCAGAACTTCTTCACCTGTGCTCACAGGCTGGATTGCAAAGGTCCATAAAACCAACCATCAAATATAAGTTTGTGCTGTGAGTACATCCATTTGTCCGGCAGTGACATACCACAATGTTAACCAGGTTCTGAAAGAGGTCTTAAAGCCAAAGAGTTAAGACCAACTCCAAGAGTAAGGAGAAAATCCTACCCAGGTGGTCCTGAAGCAGCTGAGGAGAGCTGGACTGAAGAAACCTGGCCTCACTATCCTGAAGAAAGATGTACCCACTTACCGCTTCACTTTCTCAGTTGGCACCTCTGTGCTTTAATATTAGAGTTTTTGTTAGGTTTTTAAATGAGGTATTAAAGTTAACAAAGGAATACCATGGATTCATGTTTCAATGAATCTTAATAGAATGATCGCTGGCAATCAGTGGCATATAGAAACTGTTCTGCGAATGTGAATATTCATCGGTGTGATGGGTGGAGTTCCAACCCCACCAAGCCATGATGAGAACTTCGCCTTTTCCTCAGCCTGAGCTCATCACAAGGAGCTTAGCCCCTCTGTGCTCCTTCCTGCCTCCACAGAAACCTAGCTGCTTCGGCAGGAAGGATGCGTGAGCTCAGTTGTCAAGCCCCAGCCCCTGGACTGTGCTGTCTCTCTGTGAACATGAGGGCTGCGCTCCCCTGACTTCCAGTGGGGCTGAGCTGTTCTCCTGCTCAGAAGTTCTCTTGCCAATCTGACCTAAGTCATTGTCACCATGGAGCATGTTCACTTCCTCCCTGAGCCCTCTGGGAAGGTGGTATGGTTTTCCCTGGACAGGGGACAGCTAAGCGCTGCTCTGCCTCCCCTCCCCAGGGCTTGGCTGGCCCCACACTCACTGACCCTCCCGCTGTCCTGACCCTTTAATTATCTTCAGCTTCTTCTGAAGCCTGGACTCCCCCAACCCAGGAGCCACACACTGGAAGGCAGGTTTTTGATTCCTTCCACCGCCCACAGGACTCGGATGGCTGGCTGGCTATTACGACAGGTAATTCTCGGCACTTATGTTCCGGGTGATTGAGCCTCGGTCCTCTCACTCTCTTCAGTGGCCTCTCCCAGGAGCTCCTTCAGTGTAGGCCTGCTGGGCAGCCTTACTGTGGAGGGGGAAGTCTCTCAGTGGGAGGCCCTAATCCTCTTATCATGGGGGTGGGGGGGAGGCGTGGGGGGGACGTTGTGTTCCAGTTTCTGCCCGTGCAGTGGTGCTAGGAAGGACTAAAGCCCTGACTGTGACTGGCCTGGGGTCGGCTCCTTGCAGCAAAGCCCCTTGCAGGTTCTCCACCTACCCTGAGCCCTCCCAGGGAGAGCCTGTGTCAGAAATTATGAAGAGGATTCACCAACCTTTGCCTAAGGGGCAAAGACCTGTGAAGCCATCTTTAGGACACTTGAGGTGAAGTTTCTCTGGATCAGTCATGGAAGTTTCTCTTCACTGATGATGGAGGGATGGGGGTGAAAGTTTAGCAAATAGTTGCAGCTGAACTCTCTGTCACACAGCTTCCTGGATAACTACCCTGAAGCTGTATGGGATGGTCCAGTCTGCACAGATTCCTAGTAACCAGGCCAACCTCCTCCCGGTGAGTGTCCTGATCCTGAGGACCTTGCTGGGGCCCACAAGCACCTGGAGACCTCAACAAGGTCCTGGATTTCCTGGAAGAACCAAAGCGGCTCATCTCAGGTTGGAGAGCTGAATCTCTAAAAACCTGGCAGGAGGCAGCTGAGGAAGCAAACAGCGACAGGGTGATTCACTAAGAAAACCACAGGGGGCAGTTTACCACCTTCCTCTCCCACTCATCTCCCAGCACTGAAGACTCAGGGTGAAGCGGATGCCCAGACGGCCACTGCTGGTATTCTCAGGGTACGGCATAAGGCTAGAGCTCCGCCCTTGCTTGGTGGGATGGGAGACATAGTCCAGAGCTAGGACTTCTCTAGGGCCACCATGCAGATCACAGACAGCAGCACAGACTGCATCCTGCACCGCTCCATACTGCTACATAGGCTTCTAGACGGCAGAGGTCTTGTCTGTTTTGCTCATGGATGTATCCCCAGCACCTAGAGCAGCACCTGACATATAATAAGTGCTTAATAAAAACCTGATGAATGGATATGAATTCCCTCTGGAGCAGAAGCCCTGGTTTTCCTGAGTGAAGCAGGAAGCAGGGCAGCTGGGTGTTGCCAACCCCATGTACTCTTTTTCAAGCGCTCATGGTTGCAAATACCATGCAGAACCACCCAAACGCCTGTTGGGGTGGCAGCGACGGAGGGGGCGTCAGGCCTCCCAGCCTCCGTTATATATGACGCTCCACTACAATGGCTCCCCTTGGGTCAAACTCACTATTGGAGTCAAATCCCATTCCTGCCAGAAGCTGTCTTGAGGAGAAGCCACTCAGTCTCCACCCTCCCCCTTTCATCCTCCAAAGAAATAGAATCCAGATCCCTCCAGTTTCTACTTCAAATCCCTCTAGCAGGGAACCTTTGGTGGCCTCACTTCTCTGGCCTCTTCCTTCAGGACCCCTCCCAGAGCTAGCTGGGCATCCCACTGCCACACCCTGCCTCCCTGGGGCACCCAGGACTAGGGCCACTTTCCCCTCCAGTGAGATCCTGGCACGTGTGGCCAAGAGGAGATCCTTGAAGGCCAGCTGCCTGACCACCTGGGGCCGTCACTACCCTTCCCTCATCTGTGAACTGGGTGCCTTAATAATGACTTCCCCGATAACGTAATACTGAACATACATCAGGCGGTGACTATGAGCCAGACACTCTTCTAATCACTTACGCTGGTGTTTAAGCCTCACGAAACCCCAGTTAGAAGGCACAGAGAGTGAAATAACTCACTGAAGGCCGCACAGCAAGTGGCAAAGCTGGGAAGCAAAGCTAGGAAGCCAGGTTCCGACTCTCACGGAGCTGTTGGAAGGACTGACGGTGCTCCCGGCTCTGCCTGGTTCAGAGGAAGCCACTGCAAGGGTCAGCTGCGGCTGCTCAGTATCACCTTCCGTCCATCTCCTGAAGTCTGCTTGGCCCCAGACAGTGGTTACTCTGCTCATCCAAACAGGTGCCCAGAGACCAACCCGCACACTCAGGCCCCCTCTGTCCCACAGTGGCACGGACCCGCCTCAACCCCAAGAACATAGCTGATATCTTCTGCCCCGAACTTGGTCAGTGTTCTCTAGTCAAGTGTCTGCACGTCTTCGCTCCATAGATGGCTGGGACATCAGGCTCAGCTTGGCCTGAACATCCCCAGAGGGCAGGGAACACAGAGGCGTGAATCAGAGTGAAATGACAGAGTTTGGGGATGACAGAGAAGCCAGTGACAGCCTAGGGCTTGCTCGAGTTGAGGGAGATGTCAGCAGGGACTGTGGCTCACTGACCCCATTTCCTTCCCCACCAGTGGGTGGAGGGTGGTGGAGGCTGAGCTGAGCTTGAACAGTGTGCAGTCAACACAGCGAGTCCGGCAGCCGACGGGAAGGCAGGGGAGTGATGTGAGAAGATGACGACTTTTTGACAAGGCTGGATTTAAATCCTGTTGCAGACCCCAGCTGTATGTCCTCAGACAAGTGATTTTCTATAAGCTCTCTGAGCTTGAGTTTCCTCATCTAAAACACAGAATAACTGTACCACCTGCAAAGAGTGGGAGGCACTTACAAAGGACTTTATGCAAAGCAACTAGCATGGTGCCCTGCACATAGTAAATGCTCAGTAAATGGTGGTCATCATTGCCATTGGTCATTTTAGTGTTTGGGAGTCAGCAGGCAGTGGCCCTGGTTTCAGTTCACTTGCTAACGAGGCATGAAATCTTGAGCAAGTCATTATTCCCCGACTCTGAGCCTCATCCCTCCCTACTGAAAAATGAGGCCGTATTTGAATGACACGTAAAGTTCACCGAGCTTTGACTTCCAATGTTCTTTGATTCCAAGTCATCCATAGCCCTGGGATACTTGGCTCTGGCCTGAAGTTCCCAGAAGAACACGGTGCGCTTGTACCCTGTGCCGGAACCACCTAAGGGCTCCCTGCTGCCCTGGCTGAGGGCATGCCAGGTCTGCAAGTTCTCTCAGAGGGGGACTCTGTCCATACTCCCAAATCCACAAGATGTGAGAAACCGACAGTGGCTTAAAGATGGAGTCAGCTCAGCAAGGAGGAGAAAAGCAAACAGCCCCAGAGAGAGGCCAAGCCCCGTGCTGCCCCTCCCGCTCTGTATGTACCGACCTCATGCAGAGGCAGGCAGGGAGGAGGCTCTGGCCGGTTCCCCAGTGACACATGCTATGATGAGAGTAGATCCCTTCATTATGTGTCCACTTAGCTCACATTCAAACATGCCACAAAGTGGAAGTAATTAAGCAATCTGTGTCAGCCTCGGGGCAACCTTCCCCAGTCCTCTTGCACGTGGCCTCAACACATGTGGGCACATAGAAACATCAGCCCTGGCTTCCCTCGGCTTTCCAGATTGAGATCTGATGGGGGCCTCTGCACTGCTTGGCGCTGACAGCAGCCAAGAGGAGCGTCAGCAGATGGGAGCTGCCCGGGGCTCTCACCAGCACAGCCAGGTGAGCCAAGGGAGGGTCAGGGCTTCCACAGGCCCCACAGGGCAGAGGCACCGGGAGCAGCCGATCGTGCACAGCCTTCTGGACACACAAAGGCCGACCCCAGCACCCCTGCTTGGTGGCGAGTTGTCACGGGAAATTCTTTTCCTGCTCTACCAACTCTGTTGAGCCTCGTCCGGACTCTCTTCCCAGGCAAAGTAAGAACGTACTACACGCTGAGGAAGGTCTTCAGCCTTTACTTCTCCCTTGAAGGACTGCCCTCCCCACTAGATGCCTGGAAGCCAGGCAGGACTGTAGTGGGAATAGAGCACAGAAAGGCTGGTTGCTCCTTCTCAGCTGGCAGAGCAAGAAACAGGCCCACAGAGGCTAAATGAGCCCCACAGCCACTGACTTTGGACTCCTTCCTCCCTCCGTCCACCATTTCACCAAACACAGATCAGCAGGTGCGGTGCTCAGTAACGGGGAGAGGTGCATTCCCAGACAAGAAGGCAGAATGTCTGGGTTATGAAAGGAAGCCGACCCACCCCTTGCCATCCGCAGATGGACATGGAAATACCATGATCAATAAGTGAGAAGTAACTGTGCTAATACCGATGATATGGTCCTTTCCAGGGCACCCAAGTCTCCTTCCACAAAGTGGGGGGCTGAGCTCATGCCCTCCTCGTGGTGCAGGGTTTTGTGGGGGCGCAGGACTGACTGGGCTGCCCTGTCAGGCTCCTACAAGGAGCTGGGTGGCCTTCGGGCCCAACAGACTGTCTGGTAAGGCTCGCCAGAGTGAAATCCGAAACAGCAAACTCCTTGAAAGTGGGTCAAAGTCTCACTCATTCTTTACTTCACATCCACAGTGTTTGGTCCAAGACAATCACTTAGTGATAGTTTGTTGATTTAAATGAAAGGAATAATGAATGAATTATAAAAGGGTATAAAAGGGAAGGTTTCCATTGCCTCTTCTCTGCCTTTCATCTGTTGTCTTCAGATTCAGAGGCAGACTCCCCTACAAAGCACAGGCAGATCCCAAATCTCTCCCCCATCCAACCTGTCAAGAGTGTATCCTTGGCCAAGATGGATCGCCATGACAACCAGGTAGTCTCAGAGCAGAGGCAGCCACTGAACTTTGCTCCCCTTCCTGGGGAACCTTGCAAATAGCAGGTGTTTCTAGCTTTTCTCTGTAAAGCCCACCTCTAAAGGTTCACTGGCCCTCTGCCTCACCCAGTAACCCAACCTCTCATCCATCAGACACTTTTAGAACCAGCTGGTGAAGGTGGTCTCCCAGCCCAGGGGATTCTTAAAGCCAGACTGCAGCAGACATTAAAGTAAAAGTCCTCCAAACGTACCCCTATGTTTATTGCAGCACTATTTACAATAGTCAAGAAATGGAGGCAACCTAAGTGTCCATCAGTAGATGAATGGATAAAAAAGATGTGGTACATATACACAATGGAATATTATTCAGCCATAAGAAGAAAACAAATCCTACCGTTTGCAGCAACATGGATGGAGCTAGAGGGTATTATGCTCAGTGAAATAAGTCAGGCAGAGAAAGACAAGTGCCAAATGATTTTACTCATTTGTGGAGTGTAACAACAAAGCAAAACTGAAGGAACAAAACAGCAGCAGACTCACAGACTCTAAGAAGAGATTAGCCGTTACCAAAGGGGAGGGGTGTGGGAAGGCGGGTGAGGAGGGAAGGAGAAGAGGCTTAAGGGGCATTATGATTAGCACACATAATATGGGGGGGCACAGGGAAGGCAGTACAGCACAGAGAAGACAAGCAGTGACTCTGTGGCATCTTACTATGCTGATGGACAGTGACTGCAATGGGTGTGTGGGGGGGACTTGATAATAGGGGGGAATGTTGTAACCACAATGTTGCTCATGTGAAACCTTCATAATATTATATATCAATGATACCTTAATTAAAAAAGGCAAAAAAATAAAAAATAAAGTAAAAGTCCTCTCACCAGCTCATCAGCTAATAACTATGAACGAGGGCCCGGTTAGTGGAGATCATTCATCGGGCTCTAACAATGTGGCATATGCATAAGGAAGCCATTACATTAAGAAAACTGCAAATGCAAAAATAGAGCTCCACATAGTTTCCTGGTCACCACATTCCGATTCCGATGGCCGTTCAGTGCCAGTGACATTTGGTTTCCCTTTGTCCCTTGCCACGCCCTGATTCCCCTGCGTGCATACACACTGCGGGAGGGGGTGGCTTGCTGAAAAGTCTCTACCCCAAAGCTGTCCCCTGCAAGGCCTGCCATGGAAGACTGGTGTAGCTGCTCTGTTTTCTGGGTCACAGTGGCTCCGAGACCACCGCTGGAGACCAGGCCAGCAGAGGGCTCAAAAGGGTCCGGCTCCCAGCCAAGAGAGACACCCAACCACCTGCCCTGCAGGGGACAAAGAAGCCAGGGGTGGCACACCGCGATGTCCAATGACATCAGGGTCAGGCTATGCTCTCCGCGTCAGCTCAGCCCCCTGGAGCAAGGCACCGGGATGAAGCTATTCAGATAAACCCTCTGGGCGATCTCAGGTTTTCCAGAAGCAAGTTCATGCCCTTCCTGGGGCAAGCTTCCCTTTGGGAACTGAAGGGCAGAGCCGGTTCCCTGCAGTGTGGAGTCTCATGGATCTCTGGTGTGGATGGCAGCCATCCTGCAGGTATTTTTTTTTAATAACACACACACCTCTACACCCTGCTAGGAGTTTAGAGTCTGACCCACTTGGGACCTGACCTGCATTACATAAGACATTCACTCATTCACTCACATTCATTCATTCCAAGACACCTGCTCATTCATACTGGGCACCTGCTATGGCCAGTGGTAGGCCTGAGGCTGCTGCTGGGGACAGGCAGTGTCCCTGCCCTGAAGGAGTTACCACTGTATTTGAGTTTCAGGGACCTTCTTGGCATGTCTCACATACTGGTTCCTGAGACTCTGTTAGTACTACGCATATCAAGTGATATGTTGGGAAGACAGGATGCCACAGAGAAAGTGACATTTGCAGGGGTGGGCTGTTAAAGGTGGTCAGGCAGTTAGCCAGGTGGCTCTGGACTGCCTCCCTGCTCCCAGCACCTTCACTGTTAATCTGGACTTTCCTTAGAACTTGGGTTGGCTCGCAATCTCCCAGCCTGTTACTCATTTTTGTCGCAGCCTCAGTGACTCCTTCAACTGAGCACTGGATAAGCAGGGCACCCACTGGCCACCTCCCTATCCTGACCTTGAAGTGCTCCGGGATTTGAGGCGGCGACCCTGGGTTGAGCCATGCATGGCAAAAACTCTAAGTGCAATACTCAGGTTGGGGCCTCACTGTTAAGAGGGGGGTCTGTTCGGCTGGGTCACTTCTCCCGTGTGGACAGTGAGGAGAGTTCTAGGCCACTTCCAGGAAGGAGGAAGTTTGCCCCCGAGCACTTACCCATGCAAGAGAAGCTCTCCTCAGTCTCAGTCCCACCAGGGAGGCTGGAGTAGCCATCAAAGGCCAAACCACCCTGCGGGAGGGGGCCAGGTTCCTGGACTGTCTGCAGCCTGTGGGACAGAGAGGGGTGGTCACTCATGGCGGAGGGTGTCCCAGCCTTGCGGCCTCTCCATGGGGCTAAGGAAGTCCCCCCAGGGCTCGGTTCTTCTCTAATGGTGGCCTACACCTCTCGGGCAGGGTCCCTCCCATAGGTATACGCACACATACACCCGGCAGGCAGTGGGCCTTCTAGGCCAAGTTAGGCCAGGGTAAGCGGTGGAGGGGGCCCCAGAGGACACTGGGATGCCTGGTGCCAGTCACCCTTTGGTGTTCTACCCATTCCCAGGAACCCCAGTCACCCACAGTAACTCCACGTTCGGGTCCTCTGTCCCGCCTGGATCCCTGCCCTCGGGCTGTGCACGTATTAACAGCCATGCGGACACACGGGGAAAAACTCATTTGAAGCTGAGGGTACTGGCTCTGTAGGAGAGCGGCCGGCACACGGGCCCCCCTGGCCTTGCTCACAGTCCAGGCAGCAAGGAGGTCGGGGAAGGAGGAGGAGCAGGCTTAGCCGGGGTCACACAGACTCCTGGGAGGACAAGCCAATGCCAGGCAGGCTGTGACAGCAGGAAGGGTGAGGTCGCTGGGCACCAGCTCCCTGAGCACAACCCAACGTACAATCGCTCCCAGGAACAAAGACTGTGGGAGCTTTTATTATAGGCAATTACCCTGGGCGCATGGAGCTGGCCCGCCCACCCGTCCGCCCACTGTCTCCAGCTAAATGAACCCTTTGGCAGCCTGGCAGGGGGCGTTGGAGCACTGTGCAGGCAGGAGGGGAAGGTGATGGCTGGCCCTGGGGCTGGGGGCTGGGCCAGGGGACCCTGCGAGGTGAGCCTCCAGAGCTACTGACCTTGTCTTCCTCTGTCTCCAGTTTTTACTTTTTACAACACCTAGGAACTCTGGGCTCAGCTCTGCTATTAGCTCCCTGTGTCCTGCAGAGCGAATCTCTTCTCCTCCCTGGGTCTCAACTCCATGACAGGGTGGAAGAGATGACCTCCGGCCCAGACCAGTCTGGGAATCTAGGGCTGTGTGAGGGGCATGCCACTCCTGCATAGCTCCTAGCCATGCAGGCAGTGCTGAGCTCGTGTCTGTCTGCTGGCCCCTGGGCTGGGTGCTGGACACAGCAGGGCGGGGTACACTCAGTGGAAGCAGGGGGCCCAGCTTGCCCTGGGGCGTGCCCCATATGATGGGCACTCACCAGGTACTACTGTCAATTGAATGTTGGTCCAGATACACGAGTACCAAGGGGACAAAGAAATTCTGGAGTTGGTTTCTTAGAAGAAGTGAGTATAGGTTTAGGTTTCGGAAGTATGGGATGCAACATATTGGCGAGAATGTAACAGGAATTGTACTGGCGAGAGGAGATACTATGTAACGTATAAATGTCTCATTGAATAGCAACACATATGTAAAGAGCTAAGCGCTGTCTTAGAGCAGATAGGCTACTGCCAGTATTAGACATAGGAATCGTTTGCTGTCATATTTATGATTGGCATGATCATGATACCAGGGCGGGTGAGGGTGCACCGGCTATTATGAGCCAGAACTCCAACCCCAAGAACATGGAGGAAGGCAGCCTTCATCTGTCTAGCCTCAGTGGGCTCTATGCTTGAATCTCCAGCTGCTCCCACCTCCCCAAACACGGTCAGACCTCCATGTCTCTCTCTCCTCACTTTCCAACCCGAATGGACAGTACCATCTATGCTGGCAGTAGGCTGGAGGCTGAGACAGAAAGAAGTAAATCAGGAACCTACATCTGACACCACTGACCGTACCCTCTTCTCTGAAGTCTGACTGAAGGCCAGCCGGAACATGGAAGGACAGAACTGTTGGGGAAAAAAAACACTTGGCGACTGGAAAAGGCTGCGACAGTGGAGATGAATTTGCTGGGCTCTTTCCTAGGAGAACAATGGGGCGTGAGGCTGAAGATATGACAGAACCAGGTATGAGACCAAGGAACCCAGAGAGCAGACCAAGGGGCACGTATGGTCCAGGGTCTCTGGTCCAGGGAGCAGGGCTGTCCAGAGGGAGGCAGGAGGTGACTCCACTGGGAAGGACTACACCCAGACCCTTGGCCAGAGATGGCTATGGAGGGTGGGGTGGGGGAAAGATGGCTGACCACTTGTTCCCTGGAGAAGCGGGTCAGGCAGGGCCAGGCTGGAGATGGGGAGGGGAACATGGTAAGGCCTACGTCTGCGATCAGCTGCACAGGACCGAGGTGTCGGGGCGGGGGGTAGATTTCCATGAAAACAGGATGTCTGTGGCTTCTAGGAGCAGATGGCACTTCCTTGGCTACAAAACTTGCAAGGGCAGCCCAGCCTGGCCCCTCGGCAGAGGTGCCTGTCACAGCCACTCCAGGCCCTACGGGGTGTGCTGGGCTCCCAGGCGTCCGCCCACAGCACCCTGCGGTGTCCTTGATCCTATTCTTCCCTTGCCCTAACCATGACCCTCCCTGTAACCCTAACCCCGGCCCTGAAGTGGGCAGGGTCTAGGAGGTGGAACGGGGAAGAAAACCCCATTGGGGTGGTGCAGCGCATTTCCATTTCTGTTGAAAATGCAAACATGCAGTCAGCGTTTGCTGAGTGAAGGAAGCATGGTTCTGTTTAGGTTGCACTTAAATGTTCAGAGGAAAAAGTTCTGCCCTCTTTGGAAAATGTCAGATTCTAAATATGCTAGGGGACTTGTCAGGTAGATAATGTTAACTCTTTTTATTTTTTGGTATCATTAATCTACAGTTACATGTGCAATATTATGGTTATTAAACTACCCTTCCTCAGGTCCCCCCCCCACCAATCCCATTACAGTCAGATAATGTTAACTCTTAAACAATTTAATCCCTTGACACTCGTCCCCAGAGACTGAATTCAACGGGCAGGAAATCAGATAGGAGAAGAAAATCAAAGCCACCATGGAAACATTTTACTAACAAAAAGGTCCTTCAAGGGACCGGCTGCCTTGCATTCTCCTTCCCTGAGTTCTCTCATCAGCTCAAGAGTGTAAGTCAGGAATGTCACCCGGGACCGAAGAGAGCAGCCCCTTCAGAAAGGAAGATGGGTGCCCTGGGCGGGCTGCATGCCAGCAGAGGAGATGCTACAGAGGCAGGCAGTGCCCAGTTAAGAACGTCTTTGGCTGTGGAGTCAGCTAGAGTTCCCGCGACAACCGGAAACTCACCCCCATAGGCGACTGGCAAACCGCACTGGGGGTCGGCGAGTTCTTTCTGCCGAGCTTCAAATCTCTCAGCTCTCTCTGACCACCTCGACTCTAAGCTCTTTGGAGCTGCATCAAGTAACCCTAATTCATCTTACAGCATGACGGCCCTTCAAATATTTCAAGACTGTGCTCAGACCCTCTCTAAGCCTTCCTTTTCCAAAGTAAACTGCTTCAGTTCCTTTAATCATTCTTTCTTGGATCTAACACCTTTCCTGGATTCCTTACCATCCTGTCAGTCTTTCTCTAGATGTGTTTCTGTGCAACAGTGTCCTTTTAAAATGCAGTGTCCATGACTGAATGTGATTCTCTGAATGAGGCCTGAACACGCGCTGTCTACAGTGGGACTATCGCCTTCCCTGTCCCGGACCCCAGGTATCTATTACTGTGGTGCAAAGTGCTTAGACTTTTCCGAGATCAAGTCACACTGTGGGAGTCTAGTGAATGCGAAAGCTCCTAGCAGTTCCCTCCCCGCCCCAGACACCCTCAGTATCCAGGGAACGAGGTACAAGCTTTCTATTCCCCAAATGTGAGTTTCTCCTCACATTAGCACAGCAAAAAATTCCAGAGAGTTAGGCTAGTCAGAAAGGTACTTCATTTGCATTTAAACATTTCTAAACTGTGTAATGTTTAGTAATTAAAATTGACTTCATAAGGCCTTTATAGTAAAGAGTTATATTTTTATTTAAAAAACATAGTTGATAGAAATGTTGTTCTATACACTCAACTTGCCATGTCTGAAGAAAACCGGAGACCATGTTGTTAGGAACAGTGGCCATCAATGATGGCAACCCTGATCGGACCATTTGAGAAGCATGACTGATGATTCTTGGTATGCCGGACATGTAAACAGCTTTGCATAAAGCAACATGGTAAGTGGAGAGAGAGAGAGAGTGACAGACAGACAGATGCAGGGTGTCACGGGAGCCAAGGCACAGCAGTGACAACTTCACTCACCATGAGCTGAAGGCAGTCAGCCTGACTCACAGTGACGGCGGATGCCCCCGATGAGCTGGGTAAGACGGACCCACCTACCTACACATCTAGGTGCTCAGGCATCCACCTCCCCTAATACACCGTCTCAGTGAGGAGGAGAGATGGACATTTTAGGGGTGCCCTCCGTATAAGCCTCTGTTTGTTGTAAAGGCCCCAGAGCTGAGAAAGGCCAGAGCCTGGATCCGAGTCCCCTTACTATACCCCAAGCCCATTGCAGCGCTCCAAATCCCCTGTCTACCTCCTGCCTACACTCTGGGGCCCTGGGGTCTCAGGGCCCTGCTCCTCTTCGGGCCTGCCCCTGGGTCCCAGCTCCATTCCTCCCTCCTTCCCTCCCTGTCTGGAGGTAGCTCACCTGTACTGGAAGGGGGCCACTGTGGCGGTGACTGGCTGGTTCTGCTGATGTCCGGAGGAGAAGCTGATGGCCCCCAGGGTGGTGGAGGGCCATGTGCTCCGCACGGGGCTGCCGACCGGGGAGGAAGCCACTGAACCTACCAAGGCACCAGGCTCTAAGGACCTGGGGACCCCAGAACTGTTGTAGTTTACATCTGTTTGATCTTTTCCTGAGTAGTTAGGAGGGTTTTGACCTTCAGGAGCCCCTGGGATTTGAGTTTCTCCACGACAGCTCATCCGGGATGGGCTCCTGCCCCGGGTCTGGCGGACTGGAATTCCTTCCTGGACCAACTTCTTCTTTCCCTGGGGGCCCGGGGTCACCCCAACTCTTCTGGTCCCAGCCCGGCTGGAGATGGCTGCTTTTGGGGTTCCTCTGGGACTGCTCCATGGGGAGCTGGAGAGGCCTTCCCCACCCTCGACAGACTCTCTTACTGCCCCAGAAGCCTTGGGGGAGCCTCTCCCCCGGGGGGTCTTCGGGGAGGCGCCTCTGGAAGGGCCTCCAGCCCTGCCCAGTCCTGGGGAGGCTGCTCGCTGGGGGCTCAGGGCCAGGCCAGCCTGGCGCGGCCGCAGCTGGGGAGAGGCGCCCGGTGTGCGGATCCTGGTCTGGGAAGCAGCCCGAGGCACAGGGATGGAGGAGGCATAGTGGGGGCGGCTGGCAGGGTTCACACGGGCCATCCTGCCCACGGGTGGCAAGGCCGGCGAGGCGGAACACTATCCTGCAGGGAGAGGGCAGAGCAGAATTTGTTAGGCAGTGCTCCAGGCAGCCGCCTGAGTGCACAGAGATGCCGGCAGGGGCAGGGGCGGGCCCCAGCATGGGCCGGCTCGGGGCTACTGCACTCGCGCCCTTTAGCCGTGCTCGGGAAGGTGACACATCTGTGAAAGGGCTTCCTGAATTGTGATGCTCTGAACAAATGGGGTCAGTTTAACTTCCTTGGCTACGTTCCCATCCACTGATCAGGGACGGACGCTCCTCCTCACAGTACCCCCTCTAGATTTTCACTGTACCCTGAGTCTAGAAGGTCCTGCCATGGTAAACCAACTCCCTTGTGCCCTCAGCCTTTTCTCTGCAGGTTCCTTCCCCTCGCCACCTGACCTGACACCTGGCTGTGCCCCAGGATATCTCTCCAGTGCAGTGGAATCTTCCAGAGCCCACTGGGCCCAAAGGTGGGACAGCCAGCCACAATCCCCAGGAGTCACAGACCTGTACACCTCCCTGCCACCCAGGCTCCTGCCACCCAGTTCATTGATGCCACATCTCCTGGTCCCTCCCCACCGTCCCGCCCCCTCAGTCACTGGAGATTGGGGCACCTGGCTCAGAGTCTTCTTTTCTAGCCATTTCCTGCCCACCTTCTGACCTGGCAGAGCTGACCTGTGCCATGCCACTCCTCCAGCCTCAGATACCACATCCACCTTTAGTAAAGGCAGACCCCTCCGGGCACCCCTGCCCCGAGCACTCAGTTCCGTCTCATCCAGACTTTGATCCATTAAGCATCCATCTCTCTCCTGTATTCTCGACCTCTTCTCTACCGACTTCCCCTTCCTGCCACATTAATTAAGGAACTAATTTATCTATTAATCACCTTCATCTCAAAAGGGATTTGAAGCATTTTACAAAGATGCAAGCAATCCATTCCAGCTAGATGAAAGAGTTAAATGTAGAAAATGAAACTGTAAGAGAATTTTCAGAACACATACATAAGTCTTTCCATAATGTTGTTGTGGGAAGGGCCTTTATAAGCACATCACAGGCAGATGTCATCAAGGAAAACACTGATGGAGTTGAGTGCAAAAAAATGAAAATCTCTTATGAACAAAAAAGCCCTGTCAACAAGTTCAAGCCACCAATAAACATATAAACATATCTGCAACATATAAGGAGTTAATACCTTGGAATACAGGGAACTCTACCAAATCAATATAGGAAGCAAACATCCCATAGAAGAAAGGGCAGAAGACTTGAATAAGAAATTCACAAAATAATCAATACAATTGGCCAAAACATAACAAAACAAAAGGTTTCATTAAAATTGAAGAGATGTAAATTAATTATCATATGTTGCTATCAAATTTACTGTCTTTTGCAAAATTACAATATCCAGAATTGGTACGCATCCAGGGCCACAGTCCTACGCTGCTGTGGGAACCATGCCAGATCTAGAAATGGGTCCGAGGGAAACAATGAAAGATGTGGCCAAACGTTTTTGTACGAGGAAAATGCTCAAGCTGACCCCCGAAGGGTAAACCGGCAGTGGGTGAAGATGGCAACAAAGAACATCTGGACACAGGAAGACCCCCTGTCTTGCCAATGGGTTTCAGCCCCGGGCAAGTTCACTATGGATTCAATGTGACCAAAGAAATGACAGTACAGCATTCTTGGGGTGAAAGGGTCATACCCAACTTTATTTCCAAGGTGGCAGGTCAATCCCTAGAATCCCGTCCACTCAGAGCGAGTCTGCATGCAGCAAGCCGGTCTCTGCCTCTGGGCCTTGCCGCCCCCACAGCCGTCCCAGTCTCTGTCCTTGGCACTGCCACCACTCCAGCCTCCGCTCTCCTGCAGCCCCGCAGCTGTGCCTCCGTGTCGCCCAGAGCCCTGGGCGGGGCTCTTTATATAAAGTCAACAACAACCTATTGCCCACACATGTGTAGTGAGGCAGCCAACCAGGGCCAGGTGAGAATCCTGGCCACAGGAACCTTCACTTTGTCCACACCCTCAAAGCATGGCCGGACCACCTGAGACCACTGGGGTGCCCCTTACATATGGCGGAGAGCTGCCAGCAGCAGCGTGGGGCTGTTGATGGCTGTTGCTGACCTTTCCATGACCTCTGGCTCTGTGGTCCGGGACCAGTTACAAGCTACACTGTAAGAAGTCAGCGGAGACTCTTGAACACTGATGGGTTTATAGAACCTCAGCTTGAAACAACTGAGAGTCAGGGTTTAAGGACTGCTCTACTGCCAAATGGAGCAATGTCCACGAGAAAGAGAAATGCTATGCCCCCCACCTCACTGCCCCCTTCTTCTGATAGGTACCTTAATGACTTGATACCATTATGCATGAACTAAGCAACCCCATGTCCTCCAGCCGAGTAGAACGGCAAAGCTACGTGCATGCAGGTAACCACGACCAGCTGGTCTCTACCTCTCCGGAGGCTGCCACCGCTCAGACCTCAGGAATCATGTCCAAGGCACGCCTGACTCCTGCCTCCTCCCCATCTACCTGATACCCCTCCCTGCCTGCCCACAGTCACCCATGTAGGGCACCCTGCCCTGTCCCCAGCCTCAGAATGCCAAGCAGCCCCACAAAAGGGCCTGGGAAATACTTTCAGAAAGGGATCTCAGAGTGTGTCAAGCGGATACAACTGCAGCTGTGAGCATTTGGATAAATTACTTAACTTCTCCATGCCTGGTCTGCAAAATAAGGGCAGGATAAAATGTAGAGGCTGCAGTTAGGTGGAGAAATGAGAAGCCCTTCAGAAAACACCACCATGTTTTAGCCTGGCCTCAGGACCTGCAGTCAGAAGTCTTCTCCAGTAGAGGTGATGATAGACTTACTTTGTCATTCCCCTATCTTACTGCCCTACTAGTGATGACCTCATGCATCTGTGCCGATGCCAAGTAGGGCCAGAGGCACAGTATGGACCTACTCACAGACTCATGTGGTCCCTGGGCTACTGGCCTTGGCCCCCAGCTCAGAGCTGGGCCACGCACTGACCAGCTGAGCTAACCAGCCCCCACCCATGAGAAAGGCCTACACTGAGCACTGCAGTCACACCCCTGAGGCCTCAGCCCTCCCAGCTTCAATCCACTGAATGGCGCTGCACCACACGGGCCGCTCTGCCCTGAGCCCCAGTCCTCACCGAATCCCTGTGTGTGTAGGGACTGAAGCTTTCAGGCGCCCCACACCACCCCCTCTGGGAGCTCCAGCTGTGAGGGCCCCCAGAATCGCACCAAGGCTTTGCCTGCATCTCTCCTGGGAGCCACTCCCCCTGCATTGCCCAGGGATCACCCAGGAGCCCCAACTCACAGACATGGTCCTCCATGCACCCCCAGCTCCCCTTGGCACAGACCCCCCCCAACCCTACATCTAGGGCCAGCCAGACTTCCAGCCAAGGGAGCCCGAAGGCTAGGAGGCTGCTTCCATATCACTTGCAAATGGAACAGAGGCAGCAGCTGCTTTTACTCCATCATCGTTTTTGCAAAAGCTCGATGGGAAGATTTTAAAATGCTGCTGTGGTGGGTCACAGGAGCCCCCCCTCCCCTCCCTCTGCACTGCAGCCGCTGTGGTGGGTCCCGGGGGCCCCGCCCTCCCTCTGCACTGCAGCCGCTGTGGTGGGTCACAGGAGCCCCGCTCCTCCCTCTGCACTGCAGCCGCTGTGGTGGGTCACAGGAGCCCCGCCCTCCCTCTGCACTGCAGCCGCTGTGGTGGGTCCCGCACTGCAGCCGCTGCCCGGGGGCCCCGCCCTCCCTCTGCACTGCAGCCGCTGTGGTGGGTCACAGGAGCCCCGCTCCTCCCTCTGCACTGCAGCCGCTGTGGTGGGTCACAGGAGCCCCGCCCTCCCTCTGCACTGCAGCCGCTGTGGTGGGTCCCGGGGGCCCCGCTCCTCCCTCTGCACTGCAGCCGCTGTGGGGGGTCCCGGGGGCCCCGCCCTCCCTCTGCACTGCAGTTGGGGCCCTGCTCTCCTCCTCCCCAGTGAGCCTCACCTACAGGAGGCGCAGCCTGCACACAGATGTGACAACCCCTGTCCCAGGTGGGGGCCTGGCAGAGTCAGAGCACCTTTGGGGCAATGGAGGTGGGCTCCCCACTAAGTAAGCCCATTCAGCCTGGCAGGACAGGCGGGCACATAGGAGCTTTCCTGGTTGGTCTTCAGAGAACTCACAGCTGCTCAGGGTCCTTAGATCTCAGAAGACACCCAGCACCTGCCCTCTGCCCTACACAGAGCGACCATCTCTCTCTTTCACTCAGACATTGTTCCAAATCCTTACAATAACCTTATAAGTATGTATTACCATCCCTGTTTCCCAGGTCAGGAAAACAAGGCTGAGATTAAGTGAGCTGCTCAAAGTCATGCACGGCTGGGCGCGGCAGAGCTGTGTGATTCAAAGGCAGACGAGCAGCACTCTGAGGTCCGAGGATGGAGCCAAGAGGCCAAACCGCCAAACACAAGTCCAGCCTCAGAAAGCGTGCCCCAGCCTCCACGACCAACACTGTCCCTGCTGTGACTGACCATGCTGGGCCTTCCGGAAACTGGTGGAAGGTAGGAGGGTCACCAACCCAGTTTACAGGGTGGACACTGAAGGGAAGAAGATCAGTTGGGAGCTCTGGAGGAGGCCTCCTCTCTTCTCTCCCCAGCACTCCTCAGATCTAGCCAGTTTTGCTGTCCTCCCATACCTGTTTGCGTTTGGTGGTCCCGGGGGCCAAGGTGGCCCTAGGACATTGCCCCCATGGTACTGTAGGCAGCATGAGTGGGGGTGGGGGGAGACAGTGGGCCAAATCCAACCTGGTCACAGGCTTAATATGCCCAGCTGGTAGCAGGTAGAGAACACGCATGGGGAGTGGGCTCTTAGCTGAGACCCACTCAGTGGTGCCTCCAAAGCTCAAGGGTGAGCTCCTGCCCAGAGCTCTCCTGGGGCCCAGACAGATGCTTGCCGGCCACGGCACCCAAGCTGCCTTCGTAATGGACCAAATGATTTGGTCAACTCCCGCACTTTCTCTGGGCTCAGTTTCTCCTCCTCTGAAATGAGAGGAAATCCCTTCTGCCTTCCCACTTCCCAGTGCGTCTCCTGAGCACTGTGAATCAGGCAGTACCTAGAAAACGCTCGGTCTCCCGGAGCGAACAGGATTAGTAGGAATGGTCCCCATCTCCTGGCTCTCAGTGTTAGACAGAAATGTCCCAGAGAAGCGGGACAATCTATGTCCCCTTTGGACGGGGTCTGGCTACCAGCACCGAGCATCCTCTGTGACCTTCCCATGTCTGGGAGGCCCTCGGGCAGAAGGCTGGGAATGAGTTGGCAGCGGGAGCAGGGAGCCCACTTCTGTCCTGTGTGGACACGTGTGAGCATGCATGTGATGTTGGGGAGCCTACCAGGTCCCCTATAAACATGCTCTCCCCGTGCTCTTCTTCCTTCTAAGGGCCCTGATATGAAATCTCACTTGACTTCCGTAAACAGATTCAAGAAGAGGGCCTCAAGCATTCCTCAGTCCCCTCATCCTGGGGATCCCTGTCCTCGGTATTACAGAGCGAGTGCTCCCCATTACAAAAGCTCGTGATGCTCGCAGAGGGACTCATGACAGGATCCCCTTGTCCAACAAGCATACACCCTGGCTGAGCCCCAGGTTCTGCTCTCAAGGAGCCAACATCTGGTTAGAAGAAGCCCAGGCACCCTCGACACAAGCGCATGTGCGTTGTGTCAAGAGGCAAACCAAGTGCTGTTGGATGTGTGCCTGTCACACTCTGTGAATGAAGCAGATCTGGGAAGGCTTCTCGGAAGAGGCAGCAGCAGGGTTGGGGTTGGTGGTTTGAAGCCTGGGAAGCAGTGGTTTTGATGACTGAACTTCCCCGGGCCCACAGGTCTATCAGTGCTCCAATACACACCCTGCTCTTCAAAGAGACTCTGTCGTGTGGTGGCTGGAGCACAAACCCTGGAGCCAGAGTGCCTGAGTCCAAAGTTTGGCTTTGCCATTGGCTGATGTGTGACCTCAGGCAAATTCCATGACCTCTGAGTTTCCTCATCTGTAAAATAAGGCTAGACTAGGACCTAGTTCTTAGGGTTTCTTAGAAGAGTAAATTAGTTAATAAATGCAAAATGCTTAGAACAGTGCCTAGTATGGAATAAGGACTCAGTGAGTGTTGCTGTTATTAAGATCACAAGTACATAAGATCACAAGTACAAATGACCTTCTCTTTCAGGTATCCCTCCAGCCCAGATGCCCAGGGATGGAGGCTGAGCTGACTCATTCTCCTAGTTTCCAGCAGAGCAAAGGAGGATCAGGGTACCTCCTGGGCTCGGATCAGAAAACTGTAAACATCAACGGGAAAAACACTATCAATGCTGTACACAACACCCAATGCCCATCAATGGGAGGGTCAGGAAAGGAGACAGTGTAGGATATGTGTAGTGCAAAGAGGAAAGGCTTTTGGGTCAGGAAGACCTGGGTTCAAATTCTAACTCTGCTACTTCTTGCTACATTGCTTTATATAAATTTAACTTTTCTTTTTTTTTTAGTAGTTACTCATTTTTTTTAATTTTGCTATCATTAATGTACAATTATATGAATAACATTATGGTTACTAGACTCCCCTTATTATCAAATCCCCACCACATACCCCATTACAGTCACTGTCCATCAGCATAGTAAAATGCTATAGAATCACTACTTGTCTTCTCTGTGTTATACTGCCTTCCCTGTGTCCCCCCAACCCCTACATTTTACATACTAATCATAATGCCTCTTTTTCCCCCTTATCCCTCTCTCCCCACCCATCTTCCCCAGTCCCTTTCCCTTTGGTAACTGTTAGTCCATTCTTGGGTTCTGTGAGTCTGCTGCTGTTTACTTCCTTGAGTTTTTTCTTTGTTCTTATACTCCACGGACGAGTGAAATCATTTGATTCTTGTCTTTCTCCACCTGGCTTATTTCACTGAGCATAATACCCTCTAGCTCCATCCATGTAGTTGCAAATGGTAGGATTTGTTTTCTTCTTATGGCTGAATAATATTCCATTGTGTATATGTACCACATCTTCTTTATCCATTCATCTACTGATGGACACTTAGGTTGCTTCCATTTCTTGGCTATTGTAAATAGTGCTGTGATAAACATAGGGGTGCATCTGTCTTTTTCAAACTGGGCTGCTGCATTCTTAGGGTAAATTCCTAGGAGTGGGATTCCTGGGTCAAATGGTATTTCTATTTTGAGTTTTTTGAGGAACCTCCACACTGCTTTCCACAATGGTTGAACTAATATAAGTTTAACTTTTCTGAGCCCAAAGTCCTCATCTGCAATAAGCAGTCAGAGAGTTTTGTAGAAATTAAAGGAGAGAATAAAGGTAAGGCACCTAGCACGGTTCCTGGCACATAGTAGTTGATCAAAAAATGGCAAAGATTACATTAAGGAGGACAGCTGCCCTTCTTCCCAGAAGGGAAGAAGACAAATTCAGATGCCAAGTAGGCAATGTGGTGGATGGCAGGTGAGTCAAGAGGCTGGTGGCTCCCAGGGCAAGGTGGCACAGTCCCAGCCCCTGAACACCGTGTACAGCCCCACCCAACATGCCCTTCCACCTTGCCTACTCTTCCCTTTCCAAGTCTACACCCCAGCTGCCTGTTTTCAAATCCTTACCCTGGTGCTTTATCTGACTTTCAAACCCAACACTTTTTAGTGGCATTTGCTGACCACATGGCGAGCACTGTTCTGAATGTGTTAGTGTATTCACTTGCAATGCCCTGTGAGTTGGTGCGATTAACACTCCCACTTCACAGGCAAGGATGCCACAACACAAAGAGACTAAGGAACTTGCTCGTGATCACACAGCTGGTAATAGCAGAGCCAAGACTACACCAGTCAGTCTAGCTCCAGTCTGTGCCTATACCCACCCAGCTCTGCTACTCACCCTAGAGCCTGAATCCAGGCCCCCCGCCCCTGACTCCCTTCCAACCCCAGCCTCCCGGCCTCCAGTCTGGAATCATTCTGGCCCGAAGCCCCATCAGGACAAACGCAGAGAGCAGGCTCCTCAGTGTTCTACAAACTCGTGAGCCAAGAAGTATTTTTGGCCTGTAACTAACGCTAGCCCTGAAGGGGGTGAGAGCTCAAGTGCCAGCTTCCCGAGACCTGCGGGGCCCTGGCGGGACCAGGGACAAGCAGGCGGGCCCTATACTCGGCCGTGCCTCCCACGTCTGGAGGTCCGGCCAGGCTGCAGGCTCCCAGCGTGGGCGCCCGGCCACCCTTCCAGCCCTGGCGGCGCCCGCAGCCACGGCGGGTGGTCGGCGGGTCGCGCGGGGCGGCGGCCGTGGTGCTGATAGGACAGCTCCTCCTGCAGCGGGCCGGCCGGCGCCGCGTCTGCGCCTGCGCCCAGGGAACGCGGTGAGGACGCGCCCTGCAAAAAGGTCAGCACAGTTTCACCACAGCGTCGAGAGGCTGGATATGCTTACAAAAAAAAAAAGGAAAGACATAAAATGGAAGGAAAGGTCGGAGGGGGGCAAGAAAGAAAATGGAAGAAAGGAAGAGAAAAAAGCGTAAAGAGAGTAAAAGTCTGGGAGGTGGGACGTGGGACTCCTGAGCACGGGTCCCATGAGGCCATCACGGACTGGGTGGATTTGGGCGAATCATTTCTCTTCCCTGGTGTGTTATTTACCAGCTGCAAAACAGGGAGGAAAAATGTGGCCTCTCAGAAAAACGGCCAGAAAAATGTTGGAATCATTCATGGTAAAGGGCTGATGGGCGGGAGTGTCTCTGGACTCAAGCACTGAGGTACAGACACTGCACTGCAGTGTGTGGTGCCTCAGAACACGGGTCCCGACGCCAGAGCCAGCTCCTCCGTGTTTGCCCCCGCCCCAGCGCACCCCCAGCGCACCCCTGGAGCACCCCTAGCTCACACTGGCCTCCGAACTTGTGGTCCGAAGCAAGTTACTTAACCTCCTTGGCCTGTTCCCCCATCTGTAAAACAAGGATGATAATCATAATATCTATCTTACAGTACTGTTATAAAAATCAATAACAATTTAGGAAATTATTATAGGGAAATCCTTTAAGACAGTGCCTGGCCCATAAAAATCACCGAGTAAATGCTGAGTTCAGTCAAATACCCCATCAGCACAGCATCTACCTCCCTTCTCTGTCCTACCCAAATTATCAGCTGGCACCTTTTGTCACCCATTCCAGTCAGAACAACATAGATTGTCACAAGAATGTTTCCCTGTAAACTAAAGTTCTATTTCCTTATTTAAGTATGAATAGGATGACCAGTTTTATAGGACTGGGGTAGGGTGGGTAAACAAAGACAAGTTTCCAAAATAAATCGTGCATGTCAGTAAGAGAGAAGGTCTCATCTCTCAGGGAGGCCTTTCTGAAGTAGAGGCACTCCTGACAGCCCGAGGATGGCTTAGGCACAACCTGCTCGGAGGCAGCAAGGAGGTCAGGACGACCTTCAGGGGTCCGGGGCCACAGACAGAACTGGATGGCAGACAGGCCTCCCTGCAAGCTTCTTACTCGCCCTGCCACATACTGGCATCTGCCTCTGTAATCCTGACTAGTTCCTCCCCGTCCAAACCCCAGCTGGTGCCTTACTCTGGTTGAAGGCCCGGTCTGGTCCCTGGAGGCTGAACCTCCTCAGGAGCAGAAAGCTGTGCACAGCCAAGGCACAAGTACTGCACTCTACGGACAAACACCACTTACATAGGCACACGCACACACACACACACCCCTAGCTTCTCTGCCTGCCTGCTCTCCTTGTCCCCTGCTGCCCCTGCCCCTTGGCCCATTTCCAACGCAGCTCAGAGGTGAGGAGGTACTCCGTGTCCTCCCGCCTCTGTCTGTCTCAGAGGTTCCGGCTTTCAGGACCAGTGTGCTCACAGGTTTCCCTGGAAACGTGGGCCCCCACACCCTCACTAATGTATACACAACTTCCACTTAACATTTTGGATTACAGACTTTCTACAGCACACATGTGGAGCTAGGGATGGGGATAAAGGCAATGAGAACACCCCTATGCTGAGGTAAGTAACCTGTCCTGAGCCACACCGCTAGGGTGACTCCCGGTGCAGTGCTCTTCCCCCGCACCACATGGCCTCCCTTCCACATAAGGCCCCAAAACTGGGCACCGTGGGGAGGTCCCCAGGGCTGAGGACACAGGTCCCCAGGTCTGTAAGAGCCATTTACTAGATGTTTCCCCATCTTGTCCAGCCTCTAACAGAGGTTCAACAAGTAAGTACTCAGGACAGAGATAAAGATCTGGGGGGGGGGGGCTGCTGGGATGGCCACAGTAGATGTGAAGTCCTTGGCCTGCAGAGCCCCGCTCTGGGCTCCAGTAACCCAGCTGGAGGCCATTCCACTGGGCCTGGGCCTGGCAGGGAAGGCGAGCACCCCAGTCAGTGTGTTGAGAGGAGGCCAGGACGTGCAGCCTGTGTCCTCCCGGAGTAGCAGTGCCACTCCAGGGTGGTCATGGGCGGAGGGCGCAGAGCACTGGCAGCCAGCAGGGGAAACTGAGTCTGCTGGCCAGGGCTTGGCAGGGAGGTCGGGGCTCGGTCCTCCCAAGGCCCACCTGGCTGGCTCCTGGATCAGAATGGGGATTCTCCACTCCCGGAGCCCAGAGCTCTGCCAACCCCCTCAGCATCCCCTTAACCTTCAAACTGTAGCATGGGCTTTCTGGCCAGGTGGCAACGTGTCCTTACAGAGGAAAGGTGGGACTGGCCATGTTAACCTCGGGTGATATCAGATAGTTTTCAGTTTTCCCAGCCTGTACATTAAGCTGGTATCAAGCGAGACTCCACCTTTCATGTCCAGCCCAGTCAAGTCCCTTTTACCAGGAGATGGCTTTCAGATGATATACTGCCGAGACTTGGCATTCCCAGGGTAACTCCATCACCCTGCTTTCCAGAGTGTTCCCTAACCCATGTCTACTCTGGCTAAGCCCAGGCTGACAAGCAGGACCTAGGTAGAACTCTAACAACCCATACAGAAGAGATATTCACTGTATCCTTCAACACTTCTCTCAGAATCTTTTACCCCATCTTTCTCTGCTGGAAGTTCTTACAAATGTCTAACCTCCACCCTTCCCAGTAAGACTCAGGTTACTCTTCACTGTCCATTCTGGGGGGTTGTTTCTCACAGCCTCTGGCCTGAAAGAGAAGTGAGTTTGAGCTCCAGGGCCACCCAGCCGAAGACTTGTGCTGTGTCAGCATATTGGCATTATTCACTGACTTGATCCACATAAACAGCTCCACTCTCAGTATCTTTGGTTCCTTTTCAATTAGCCAAGAGAAATGATTTAGTGTTAATGAAAATCAATGGTTTAAAACTGTCCCACAAATCACAGGGGGCTGGAGGCCTCTGTTATAAGCACCTCCCAGGAAGTGAGCTGGCCTGGGGAACCCCTGCAGCCACTTAGCTTTTCTCTCTCCAGAACACCACCAGCTCCTCAGCCCCCAGCCCCAGAGCCCCTCTGGGTGCCCAGCATGTGGTATGCCTCCTGGACCGCAAGTGAGAGCTTGGAGCTCTAAATCACCAGGGTACAAATGCGAAGGACCCTGGGGAGGTGCCCTAAAGGCAGTCCATGTTGTAGTGTGTGTGTGTGTGTGTGTGTGTGTGTGTGTGTGTGTGTGTGTGTGTGTGTGTGTGTGTGTGTGTGTGTGTTGTGTGTGTGTGTGTCTTGCTCTGTAGTTACTTCCTCCAGGCCAGAATTACTAGAGGTCTGGCTTCCCAAGCAAGAGCTTAGATTCCAGATGGACCTAGGAGCTGAGGAGTGGGGGAGGAGCTCACTGCAGACAAACTGGAACCTGTGCAGACCCCAGGCAACCGGCCAGATGACTGCGTCTCCCACCAGACCTGTCAGCTCTTTCTCACACTCCCTTTATTATTTTTCTCCCCCAACTGAAAGCTTACAGTGTTCTTCCACGGATGGTTTTCCCAGCCTGGCAGATGGAAGACATGTTGCTCAGCAAGCTCCGTATACTTCCCAGGCCCCATGTCCAGGGCCCTTGGGCTGGGACAGGAGAGGGAGGTTTGCTGATGCTGGGGCAGGAGAGGTCTGTGGGATTCTGCACTGCACTTAAAGCCCTCCAGCCCAGAGGCCCTGCCACACTGCAGTGTGAGCGGATATCCCGGCCGGGACGCTCCATCCCAGCATCTGGGGAGGGTTGGACTCAGTCTGACTGCAAACCTGCCAGTCAGACTGGGTGGTGAGGCGCTGACCCCACCTCCTGCCAAGTTAAGACCGCATCAGGCTGGCTACACTAGCAATACGCTCCCTTCCTCTGTGACCTCTGAATGTCTGAGGGGTGGGTAAGAGGCATGAGTTGGGAGTGGGTGACAGGCCCAACCGTCAAGAGCAACTCAGAAGTCAGCCCACTGGGATGGATTCCAATGCTAATATCTCCCTAAGCTATTCAGTCTCCACACCTTAACTTTACCATCAGAAAAGTGGGGCAAGCAATTCCAGCATGAAAGAAAATTCAAGTTCCTCTGCCTCTCTCATTCCAGAGCAGCGGAGAGAGTACCTGTGTGTCTGGAGCAAGCCGACTTCCCTTGTCCTGCCGGCTCCGCCAGCCTCCCTCAGAGCCAAGCGAAAACCACGCTCGGGCCCCGTTCCTGCCAGTCCGCTGCTGCCAAGCCAGGACGACCCCCCACTTTTGGCAGCACGTTCGTGTGGGAGCCACGCACAGAGCGGAGGCCAGGCCTGGCTGCTGCCCAAGGCCCCGGGGCCAGGCTGCAGCAGGGGAGCCTCCCCTCCCCCAGCCGGCCCCAATCTCAGGGAAGGGGTCCATGAACTGTGAGGCCCCCAGGGGGCAGCTCCCCAGGCCCGGAGTCTTGCCAGCCACCAGGAGGCTGACGGGTGAGCCCCTGGTTGACGCGCTCCAGCTGAAGCCGGGAAGTGGCCCCTCCACCTCCCCCATCATGCTGGACAGACCCAGAAGTGCGGCTGCCCCCACCCTGCCTACGCTGGGGGCCTCACTCAAGTTTCCGTCCTCTGCCTCCTGGCACAAGGTCTCTGAGCAGGGCCACCCGTGCCTGGCAGAGCTGATCCGGAGGCCTGACCAGGGCTGCCCAACAAGCCGAGAGGAAGTGACAGGCCCCCCCTGAGGTGGGACGCACCGGATGCCCACAGGCCACACGGATCAACTCCACTTACTCATTCCATCCACCCCCCGCCCCCGCTGAATGACAGCATTAACTTTGTCACTTTTTGGGGTGCCGTTCAGAGTCTGTTTCTGCTATTTATAAACTGTGTGGCTTTGGGAGAGACACACACTCTCCAAGCTTTGCTTCATATGAAAAATAAGAGTCCGTATATCACTGAGTTGCTGTAAAAATGAAATGAGAGAATGTGTGTGTCTTAGTCTGTTTGGGCTATTTTACTGGAATACCATAGATGGACTGGCTTATAAACAACAGAACTCTATTTCTCCCAAGTCTGGAGGCTGGAAGTCCAAGGTGAAGGCACCTGCCTCTTAGCGGAGAGAAGGCTCTCTGGCCGGCACCTCCCATGCTGGAATGGCGAGGGTGTTCCCTGGCATCTCTTTTGTAAAGGCACCGATCTCACTCATGAGAGCCCCACCCTCCCGGCCTGTCACTTACCAAAGACCCCACCTCCCAACACCATGACCTTGGCGGTTGGTATTTCCACGTATCAATTTTGGAGGACACAGACATTCAGTCTAAAGCACAGTGGAAAGTGCACAGCACAGGAGCACAAGGGGAGTGCTTCATAAAGGGTAATTCTGATTATAAACATAATAACACGCTCACCAGAAAAAACTTGGAACATCTTGAAAAATGTGAAGAAAAAGTCTATCACCTATAAGCCTAGTAGCCTATGTTTAGCATTTTTAAGTGTTCTGGTTTCCTTAGGTTTTTTACTATTCACACTATATATATGTGTATACATATTTATATAAAACCGTGGTCATACTGTACATACATTTTATATCTTTTCATTGTGTATTAAGCATTTTATTTTTACTTTCCATTTAAAAATATTAAAAAATTTTTAAAGTGTACTTGTTATTTGATAAACTATTATTTGACTACTTTATACAGAAAGTAGTTAACCATTCCACCGTCACTAGCCATTGAAGTTGTTCCCAATTTCCCACTTTTAAGTATAATACTGTGATAAGCATCCAGTCAAAGTCTTGCTTGAGCCTCAGATTATGTCTTCAGCCTGCATCCTTACAAAGGGAATTACCGGGTCTGCGGGGAGAACCCTATAAAGACTCTTGGTTAAGTATCGCCGATTGTTGTTCAGAAAAATTCAACCAACTTGTCCTTCCTGCAGGGGCATCCGGGTGCCGGCACTCTGCATGCTTCTCAGCAGCGAGGACCTGGGTGGGTCTGGTCCAGCAGGGGGGCTGCGGTCTCTCCCAGGGCCTCGCCCTCCACTTGGCACGCAGGCCAAGCGCTCTAACAATGTTCTTGAATAGTCAGGCCAAGCAGGGGGTAGAGCTAGAGGGACAGCTAGAGGGACCGCTGCTGCTGTCCCTCCCCTCTGAACAATAAATGAACTGCTCTACTTTGGGGATTTAAGTTAGAGGTGAGCAGGAATTTTCTGTCTGTTAAGAGCACTAAGTTCTGGGACTGGGCCTTTCTAGTCCTTCACCTTTGGAGGTTTGAGGGCAAAGAATGCTCAGGGCCAGGATGACAGGAACCTTCGGCCTTAGGGCAGCCTCCTCACCACTGAGGAAAGTGCCGGCGATACAATGTCAACCTGATTGGATCACAAGGTGTCCCACCCAACATTTGGTCAAACATTATTCTGGGTGTCTCTGTGAGGGTGTTTCTGGATGAGAATAACATCTGTAGATGAACTAAAGCAGATTGACTTCCCAGTCAGGCCTCAACTAAAGACCAGAATAGGACAAAAAGGCTAAGAGGACACTCCTGCCTGACTGTTGACCAGGCACATTGGTCCTTTCCTGCCTCCAGACTCGAGCTGAAGTCACTCTCATTGAGTCTTCGGCTGGGCAGCTTCTGGACTGGAACTTAATCATCAACCTGCTGGTTCTCAGGCTTTTGGACTAAGACTGAAATGACATCACCGGCTCTCCTAGGTCTCAGCTTGCCAACTACAGATCTGGGAACTTCTCAGCCTCCATAATCGGGTGAGCCAATTCTTGTGATAAATCTCTTTCTCCCTTGCTTTCGATAATATACATCTATCTCCAGCCCATTGGCCCTGTCTCTCTGGAGAATCCTGACTAACGCAGACAGGGACTGGTGAATGGTAGACAGGGGCCACTGAGTCTCCAGTTCTTAGTAGTGAGGTTCTGACAGTCCAGATCTATAGGTTTGTTTTTTGCCTTCCCAGCATGCATTTCTCCTTCTGATACCACCGCTGTGTTTTCCTTTGACAGAACATCCCTCCCTCATATATAATCCACATGCTCCAGCTTCCTTACTCCCGACCCCCACCTCCGTGTCTTATTCCAAGCATTGTCACACGATCTAGTTTGGGCCAATGAAGGTCAGTATGGGATTCTGGTGGAACTACTGGGAAAGATGAGCTCTCCTTTCATGGGGAATGCTGAGTTGAAATGATGCAAACACAGAGTTGACAGGCAACATCTTTGCTGCCATATGGGAAGAACCTGTGTTGGGGTAAAGCCAGTTCAGAGACAAACATCTGCATATGGAGTGCTGTATTCCTCCTGATGCATTTGAGCACCTGGATCCAGCCATACCTGATGTGAGTTGTACCTCCTGATTTCCCAGCACGTGAATCATTAAACTTCCATTTCCCTAAGTTTCTTACTCTTGCAATCAAAAGTGACCCTGATATAGTCTGTAGAACTCAAACCATAGTTAAAGTGTCTGCCCTTCTCCTCTATCTCTAATCCAAAATTAGGCTGGCTGCCTTTATCATTTGGCATCTAACTGAGGCAATAGGGTAGAAGAAAGACCATGGTGTTGGGGACCCCGGGGGAAGGCAAGGGCTTGGTCTGTTACTCACTGTAAGAAGGGATCCCATAGGCTTGTGCTGGAGGTGGGTAAGCCGTGTAAGGGGCGGCCTGCTGGATCCCCGTGCTGTACTGTGTCTGGCCGTAGGCTGCCATGGCTGTGGGAGGCTGGCTGGGTAGGACACGTGCGCAAGGTCTGCATGGAAGGAGAGAAGATTAAATCTCTGGGCCCAACCCTTTATCCCTTTCCCCTTATTTTGGTATCAACACCGCCATTTTCCTTTGGGTGTTTCCAAACAGGCTTTCCAGGGCAGAGATAACAAGTGTTTGCCAAATCCCATTTCATTTTCTTCCTCTTGGGCGCCAAGAAGATTACATTTCCTCTCTCCCTTTCAGTCAGATTTGACCATGTGACTGGATTCTGCCCAACAGAATGTATAAGGCACTCCCAGCTCTGGCCAATAAAAGCATCCCCTGTGACCCTCCTGGCCTCTCTCTTCTTTTGGCAGCAATTGTCAAGGGCACAGGTTGAGATGGCAGAGCTATAATTTGTACATGTCCCAGGTCCTTGAGGAGAGCTGTGCTGGAGAGTTCCATCCCATCCACCTTGGACTTTATGTAAGAAGCCAACCTTTTTTGGTGGTAAGCCACTGAGACCAGGTTACTGCAGCATGGCCTACCCACCCTATCTATGCTGATTTAGACACCTTCCCAGTGGACTGTAGGACTGTCGATCAAGACACCTGCTTTAAGCCAAGGGGTGGGCAGATGATTCAAGATCATCCAATCAGACTGTGCCCTGGGAATTTAAATCTTGGGTTGAATAATTCATTTGAACAGCTACATTCTGAAGAACCTGCCTTTTAGTTCCTTCCTATTGCTTGGATTCCAGAAGCTGT
>JAVSCE010017059.1:0-14322 GCA_032199065.1 Smutsia gigantea
AAGCAAATAATCAATTAAGAAATGGGCAGAGGACATGAATAGACACTTCTCTAAAGAAGAAATTCAGATGGGCAACAGGCACATGAAAAGATGCTCCACATCGCTAATCATCAGAGAAATGCAGATTAAAACCACAATGAGATATCACCTCACACCAGTGAGGATGGCCAACATCCAAAACACAAACAACAACAAATGTTGGCGAGGATGTGGAGAAAAGGGAACCCTCCTACACTGCTGTGGGACTGCAAATTAGTTCAACCATTGTGGAAAGCAGTATGGAGGTTCCTCAGAAAACTCAAAATAGAAATACCATTTGACCCAGGAATTCCACTCCTAGGAATTTACCCTAAGAATGCAGCAGCCCAGTTTGAAAAAGACAGATGCACCTCTATGTTTATCGCAGCACTATTTACAATAGCCAAGAAATGGAAGCAACCTAAGTGTCCATCAGTAGATGAATGGATAAAGAAGAGGTGGTACATATACACAATGGAATATTATTCAGCCATAAGAAGAAAACAAATCCTACCATTTGCAACAACACGGATGGAGCTAGAGGGTATTATGCTCAGTGAAATAAGTCAAGCCGAAAAAGACAAGCATCAAATGATTTCACTCATATGTGGAGTATAAGAACTAAGAAAAAAAGTGAAGGAACAAAACAGCAGCAGACTCACAGAACCCAAGAACGGACTAATAGTTACCAAAGGGAAAGGGACTGGGGAAGATGGGTGGGAAGGGAGGGATAAGAGGGAAAAAGGGGCATTACGATTAGCAGACGTAATGTTGGGGGGGGGGCATGGGGAGGGCTGTACAACTCAGAGAAGACAAGTAGTGATTTTATAGTATCTCACTATGCTGATGGACAGTGACTGTAATGGGGTTGGTGGGGGGGACCTGATGATGGGGGTAGTTTAATAACCATCATATTGCACATGTAATTGTAGATTAATGATACCAAAATAAATTATTTAAAAAAATTATTACTTATCTTGATGATGAATGTTTCTGCCACTCCCTTAAATTTTTGGCTTCTGAAATGAATGCTTTACTCACCGCACCCTCATCTCAGTCCTAATTCAAGCTAAGCTTTATATGTTAGCATGTGTGAAAGACACAGCATGTCACCCTGGCATAAAAGCAGAAATTAGAAAGGACAAAAAGCACTTGGCAGGTGATGGGATATGGACATAAAGGGAAAAGAGGAGTCAAGAATTTTGTCATAGAAAGCAGTGTGGAGGTTCCTCAAAAAGTAAAAATAGAACTACCATATGATCCAGCAATCCTACTTTTGGGTATTTATTCAAAAGAATTGAAAACAGGATCACAAAGACATATCATTATACCATGTTCATTGCAGCATTATTCACAATAGCCAAGAGGTAGAAGCAACCCCAATATCCATCAGTGGATGAACAGATAAAGAAAATGTGGTGCATGTATACAATGGAATATTATTCCTTAAAACAAAAATATATTCCTTGAAAAGGAAGGTAATCCTGTCACATGCTACAACACAGATGAACCCTGAGGACATTATGGTCTGTGAAATACACTAGTCACAAAAAGACAAAATACTGTATGATTCCACTTATATAGGGGATCTAAAATATTCAAATTCATAGAAATAGAAAAGAGAATGGAGTCAGTTACTGTTAAGGCCAGTAGTCTCCTATATCTCAGTAATTCTTGAGGTCATCACTGTATCACTTCAATAACTGGCATAGGAAAGAGTGACCATGAATCAAAGAAAAGGTAAAAATTTAATCTACATCACCATTTTCTGACCAAAAGTTCATGTAAAAAACTCCTATTAAAACTTAGCACCCAGATCTTAGTTTCTCAATAGCCATTTTCCAGTACAGGGAGCCAGGGCACTTGGAAAAGTGGTTGATTCCAAGGTCTGGGCAGGAAAAATTCAAAATGAGCTTGGAACATTTTATGATCCAAAAAAATAAGGAAGTGTTTGAAAAGGGGTGGAGGCTTGTCAAAAGGATACAAAAGCCAAAAAGAAGGAGCTCCCAGAGGGCAAAGATGGAAGACTTTGAGCTACAGAGTAAATAACTCTAGAATTGATTATAAGCCTTAAAATAAAATGAGTCCTTGCCAATATTAATTAACTTTTAAAAGGAGGAACTGGCACAAGTCTTTCTTACAAAGGAAGTCTAATTTTAAAAATGTAGAAGAAATAGAACATCACCATTCCAAGAAAGATCCACCAATGGACGCTAAAATCGGTGGGCACAAGCTTGAAGGAAAACACTGTAGAAGCACAATCTCAAAGATTCTCATCCAAGATGTTGGGTAACTTTATGGTCAATAAAATCTAGCAGACATCCTTTTTTAAAAAATTTTGTTAAGGTATCATTGATATACAATCTTATGAAGGTTTCACATGAGCAGCATTGTGGTTACTACAATCACCCCTATTATCAAGTCCCCCCCCACACCCCATTGCAGTCACTGTCCATCGGCATAGTAAGATGCTATAGTCACTACTCGTCTTCTCTGCACTGTACTGCTCTCCCTGTGACCCCCCCTGCATTATGTGTGTTAATCATAACAGCAGACATCCTCTTCACCAAGCAATCAAAGTTAGCCTCAACAATTGTAAGATACCCGGACACCATGTGTGCCTGATACTATGCTCTAAGAAAGGCCCAACATCACTTCTGTGGTGTTCTTCCCAAAGTTGTAACCTCAATCTACCACATCAGACAAACTCAAAATGGGGGCCATTCTACAATATCACTGACCAGTCCTCTTTGAAGCCATTAGGTCTTGAAAGATAAGGAAAGATTACAGAACAATCATAGACTGGAGGAAAGTATGGAGACATGATAACTAAATGCAATGTGGGATTCTGGACTGGCTCCTGGGACAGAAAAAACGACATTAGGAAGGAAATGGGTGGAATTCAAATACTGTGTATAATTTAATTCATAGTATTATACCAATGCTAATTTCCTGATTTTAATAATGGTACTATGGTTATACAAGATATGAACACTGGGGGAAGTAGGTTGACTGCTCTACGTGGATTCTCTACTGTTTTTGCAACTTTTCTGTATGCCTAAAATTATTTCAAAATACAAAGGTAAAAAAATTCCTAATGGACATAACTTTATAGGGAAAAACACCACATACATTTCATTTTTTAAATAAATTAACTCCAAATGCTCTTCTGGTATTTTGCTAAAATACACATTTTTCAGTATATGGTCAGAATCAGTGTTCATACACTGGTGTTCTCCCTTCTTCCCCCCTTGAATAAATTTTACTCATTCATTGAATCTGACTAAATAGTGGTATTTCATCGCTCGGTATTGATTGACCTGTTCATCTCTGCTCTTGAAAAATTTACAGAATAGTAGGGATAATAAACACGAAAAGAAGAGGAATCAGTAAGATATAATAAGCTTCATAACAGATAGATAAGCAAAGGGCTTGAGATACAGAAAAGCTACTGTCTTTCCCCTTTTTAAAAGAATTCAGAGTCTAACATGTTGATAAAATCTGCATAATTATATGTAAAGAACATAATCGCCCACAATGTCATATACAGAAGTTAGCAGAGCTGGTGACTAATGGGAAGAGAAGTGCTGGGTATCTGGGGCTCTTCCTCACTTTGAGGGAAGAGAACATTTCCACAAGTTGCCCTTGGGGCCAGCAGGCAAGATCAGGAAGGAAGTAGAAAGTCCTTCCTCTGCAGAGGGTGGAGGGCTCCCACCTCCCAGCTCTGCACTGGCAGGCTGTACCTTGGCTGTTGAGAGCCCACCAATTGCAATTTAAATCAGTTCTAAAGGGAGACTTATGGGATGGCCAGAGCTCAGCTTAATGAAAGAAGAGGTTAGTCAGATTCTCATCAAAGGGCTTACCTTCCATTTGTCCATGTGGCAGTCCAGATGCAGGTGTAGCTCCTGAGGCCCTGGACTGAAATATTTCAGTGTTTCTCCTAGGGTGGCTTGCATGGCTTTTCTTGATCTGATTTTTGCCAATAGACCATTGTACATTTTGTTGTTACTTGGATGTACCATGCAATGCTGAAATTGTTTACTTTTCTGTTTCATCATTTGGTTTGGGCATGTTAACAATCTTATTTATTATTACTTCTCAGTAGCTGACAAAGAAACTGGTACACAAAAGGCACATTTCTTAAAAGTGTTTTAACTGAAAGGGCCAGTTTCCATGCAGGTTTTATTATCTTTTTCCTTTGTTTTTCTTCCATGAAGTAATGTGGCAATAATACATATTGGCAATTTAAAAATCAATTAGACACAATGGCCAAAAAGAGGAACAACCCATTTATACGATATAAATGTGGTATATATACATGATAGAATATTACTTAGTCTTAAAAAGGAATACAATTCTAATACACGCTACCACGTGGATGAACCTTGAAAACATTACACAAAGTGAAATAAACAAGAACAAAATATTGTATGATTACACTTATATCAGGTACCTAGAATAGGCAAATTCACAGAGACAGAAAATAGAATCATGGTTACCAGGGCCTAGAGGCAAGAGAAATAAGGAGTTAGTGTTTAATGGATGCAGACTTTCAGTTTGGGATGATGGAAAATTCTAGAGATGGATGATGGTGATGGCTGCACCACAGTGTGAATGTACTTAATGCCACTGAACCACTTAAAAATGGCTAAAACAGTAAGTTTTCTGTTACATATATTTTACCACAATAAAAGCAACAACAAAACAAACAAAAACTGTCCAGGTCATCAAAAACAAGGAAAACTACCACAGCCAAGAGGAGTCTAAGGAGACACGAGAAAGTAATGCAATGAGATATCTTGGATGGGATCTTGGAACAGAAAAAGGACATTAGGTGAAAACTAAAGAAGTCTGAATAAAGTGTGGACTGCAGTTAATAATATATCAATACTGGTTCACTGACTGTAACAAGAGTACCACACTAATGTGAGTATAATGTTAAGTTATACCTCAATGAAGTCGGTTTCTTTAAAAAAGCCTTTATTTGCCTTGGGAGAAAGACCAGCACCCTCGCCCTGGCCCCCGACCTGGCACCACCTGCTGCTTTCTCCTGCCTCAGCCTCGCCAGGCTTCTTTAGGTCCCAGGACTTGATGTGCCCTTCTCCTCACTGAGAACTGTGCCCACGCAGTTCTTTCTGACCGGAATGCCTGGCCTCTCCCAGCTGCCCATTTTGCCCAGGTAACTCTTTCTTGTCCTTCAGGTTGCAGCTTCAGTCTTAGATTCTTGAGCAGGCCCTTCCCAGCTCCTCAGGCTCCCAGTGCCCCTGTCTGCACTTCTGTGCAGCAGTGAACACATCTGTGAGGATCAGCTCAGCACCTGCCATCCCTGCTAGACAGCGTGCTTCATGAGGATGGGGGCTGGGGCTGGCTTATTCACTGCTATTCCTGACCACCTAGCCTAGTGCCTGGCATGGGAAGGGATTAACAAATACTTGTTGAATAAGTAAACCCACCTTAGAGTTTTAAACAGGGTTCAAGAGAGATGACCATACATATATATATGTTTTTTAACAGAGATTCTCAACTACAATGTGTGAACATGTATAGGGCATTTCTGATTCTCACAATGACTGAGGGGTGACAATTCCACTTAGTGGTCCAAGGCGGGCCTGCCAGATGTCTCTTAATGCTCAGGACAGCTCCCTTGAGAAACACTGTTTAGAAAGATCACGCTATCTGTGTTGGGAAACATTTGTGAAGTGTGGAGGAACCAGAAGCAGAGGTTGAAATCAGAGTCACCTGCAGGAAGACTATGGCAATCATCCAAAATCAGAACTGGCTAGTTGGCTGGGTAGGAAGTCTGAATTAAATTAGAAGACTGGTTGAGAGTAATTAGGAAATAGAACCAACAAACTCAGTGATCAATGGGATGAGAGAGTCACCATTAGAGGAAAGAAAAGGGATGTAAACGTGAAGGTAGGTAGACAGATAAAAGTTGTGTGACCTTGGGCAAGTGACTTAACTTCTCTGTGTCTAGTTTCTTTATCTATAAAATGGGAATGAAAAAAGCACCCACATCACAGGCTGTTGTGAGGATGACATTAATTGAGTTAATTTATTTAAAGCACTGGAAACACTGCCTGACACAGATAAGCACTAGACAAGTAGTCGGCATTACAGTTATAGATATATGGATAAACAGTTGACAGATAAGTGGTAAGAGGGGTGGACAGACGGATGGATGGATGGATGAACAAATGGACAGTGAATACATAAATGGATATTGGATGTGGAGGATAAAGGAGAAAGCATGATCTCTAGTATGTTTTTCCAGGAACAGTCACAGATTTGAGCAAATCTATGTACACTCTTCCCATTCTTCTTCCTTTATGCCCAGTGATCAGGGTACCAAATGATCATTCATTTGCAGAACAGAGCCACGATGACTGACCCACTTTGGACCAATGCAAGCATGCAATAGGCAAAGCTGTGACAAGATGTGAACAGGTGCCTGCAGATGGGCTATGAAGTGCATGAAGCAGTGAAGGCAGCAAGAGCGCTTGCCACCATGGCCCCAGGGTACTCACAGGGGCTCCCAAACAGATTCGCTCCTCTCAACTCCCACTTTTCCTGTTCTCTAGACATTTTGTCACTCATTCATTTTCTCCATTCTATTGTTTATAATCACCATCACACAATACATTTAGGAGTCTGTGTACATTACATACACTGGCCTGGGAGCCAGAAGACCTATGCTCAGCGTGGACAATGAAGCTAGTTTTTGGTTTAGAGCAGTCATGTCATCTCTCTGGCTTCAGTTTTTGAATGTATAAAATAAATAGACTCTATTAGATAGTTGTTGAAGTTCCTTACAGCTAGAGTTCTCTCATTTTCTTGCCCCTCAACTCAACACTCTCAGCCTACACCCTCATCTTATACATCTTTGTCATTTCATTGATGTGGAATGTCCCCCTGTCCTTGTCCTTCTGCTAACCTCCTATGCACAGCTTCCAAGTGTCAGCACTACCTTCCACGTGAATCATTCCTTGGCATCCTCAAGTTTAGGTACTCACTCCTCTATGCTCCTGGTGTATTCTGTACGTACCTGAATTATAGCATTATCCTCAGGGATTTGTTTCCATACCTATCTCCCCAAAAGGCTATAATGCCTTTAAAACAAGAATTACATTTCTATCAGCCAGGGGTCAGCTTCAGAGAACATAATCCACTCTAACCAATTTTAGCAGAGAAGGATTTATTACAGATATTAAATGGCTTATTGAGTTATTGGGAGGAGTCTTTAAAAGAAAAACTCAAGATTAAACTTTCAGGAACCATTCACAAAGCTACCCTGCATAACTAGGCCACCACGAGAGCTGCTACCTCTTTTGTATCAGTAAATTTCCAGTTTCACGACAGCACCACCATTAGAACAACCAAGAATTAAATTCTCTCCACATATATCTCATAGTCAAAAATCTCAAAAAAAGTAAGAGTCTGTTAAGCCATCATTGCCTCTGCTTGGACAATGTTTCTTGCACCAAACCACCCCCTAAATTTCTGATCAGTTTCGAGGTTCACTGCACAGGGATCAGGCGCTAAGTGTGGTCGGAAGAGCTGCAGCCAAAGAAGTTAAATCCCTTGGGCCAAACATGGCGTGAAAGGGGCTGCTGGGGATGAGTATGTAGCCATACATTTCTTCTTTCCTTTTGCTGAGGAGAGCAAGTTTCCCCCTACCAACAGGATTTTTAGTGGTGATGATGGCAAGCCTATTGCCTGGCTGGATATGAATTCAGTGTAAATCTGTTCCTAACCCTTAACTATCTCTTCAGCTCATGCCTCTCATAATACAAACTGTAACAAACTAACAAAATCAGGAAGGATCATAGAATGGAAGATTCAGGGGTTATCATACACTGTTCTGTAGCAAAAGGAAAAAAGGACAGTGTAATTAGTTTTATCTAAATGTATTCAACTTAAAGACTTAGCCTTATTCCAAGATTTTCTTTGTCCTCCTATTTCTTTAGTAATATATGGTATTTATTCATAGCTGTTTTTTGTCTAGAATTTTCTGGCAAAATAATAATTTGATTCTCCTTTGTTAGTCCTCCTTTGAGTTTTTGATTTTTAATCTATTCTGACCATATCCCCAAAGGACTATACCGGAGCTTCAGTATAACCTCTTGTGCTACTGTTTCTTTGTCCATGTCATCCTTTATTCAAACGTTTCATCTACCAGGGTCTCAAGACACTGAACATGTGTCTGGACATGTGATAAGACTTCCAGATAAAGGATATACTTTCTACAGTTTGTCACTGCCTCCATCCCATGTCATATCACAGAGAATTATCTTGACACTCTACTCATAAGTGAGGCTCAGCTCATTTGAGAGAAAATAAGCTGTACTGCGATTTGTGTCTAGGCATGCTTCCTCTTCTTCAATGAGAGTTATTTCCCACTTTCTCTTATCATTTACAAATATGCAGTTTATTTTTACTTATCCCAACTCTAGCTTTTATTCCACCTATAGTTCTGTTTCCAGAACTTCTTTTCCTGGAATGCTTTGATTATCTCATTTCTCATAAATCCAAATTTATTCTTCATAATTAGGTATAAACATCTATGACTTTGTCTTCCCATTTGCAAGCATTCACTTATTGAAATACATATGATTTCACTCTAGGTTGCTTTCCTGGGCCTGTGAGCCCAGATCCACCTCTTGTTCTCCTTGTGTTTTGCTTTGTATCACAGCGGTGAGCAAACCTGAGCAGGCCAAACTTCTCAGGCTTCTGTGCCAGCCTGTTCACGGCTGGATTTGCCCAACGGGAGGCACGAATGGGAGCCAGGAGCCAGCAGGAGAGGAGCTCAGGCTCCAGGGTCTCCTCAGTGGCCCCACTGTTGCCTGATGGGTCCAGCAAAGTCCCAGCTTCTGTCAGGTGACCTTACACCCTGATTTGATCATGCCGCCTCTCACCTACACGTCCTCAGCCAAGGGAACAGGAGTGGTTTCTTGATGGTGCTCAGCTCCAGGGCGCCCCTGCTGTATATACTCAGAGGGGTTTCTCTCTTCCAGGTTAGACCCAACTGATACAAGGATAAATTGTGAGAAGTAGTATTGCTGTGTCAAATACTGGGATTTCTAAAGTGAAGTTTAATGGCACTTCTTCCTGCTGCCCTTCCCTCCCATAAGCTCTCTCCTCTGCCTGTAGTTCTCTGCTCAGTGAGGGCCCTTCTCCTTCTGCCACCCCATCTGTTAAAACAAAGAGGTAAGGGGGGAAAACCACCACTTCCTGGTGGTAACTGATATCTACACTTTCAGAACACGCCCAGGCAAGTGGAAAGAATAAGCAATTATCTGGGTAGTTCAAGTAAACATTGACTCCCCTTTATCTGGCATGAGTAAGTGTTGGAAGGGAAGGAAAACTGGAATTAATTATTTACCACTGGGTAACTTTGACTCCACGCTGCAGGAGAAGCAGCCTTCAGGCACTGCCTCACAGGCTGCGGAGATGGCTTGCTGTAAATCCCATTTCCTGCATCTTTTCATTGCACCGGACTCGGCTCTCTCTAGAAATGAGGTTGTCATCCAAATGTGGGTAAAGGTCTAACTTTGTGCTGTGATTTACCAAATAAAAGCTATCACCATCTTTTACAGGCTGCTGATTTATCTTTAGCTTTCTCTGAATTGGTGGCCCTTTAATGCTCTACTTATTTAGCGATATAACAAGCTTATGAAAAATAGTTTTCTGTAGCAAGCCATTCTTTGATTGTAATTATAGGGAGGCCACTGCAGTGGGGAGAGCTCTGATCTTGGAGTCAAGAGATATGAGTTTGAATTCTGACCTTGCCGCTAAATAGCTGAATAATCAAAATCAGCCATTGAATCATGCTGAGTTTCTTATCTATTAAAATTAAGTGCTGTGAAGTGAGGAAGTTAAGATGAAAGAGCAATACAGAGGTGCAAGCTGATATTATTATTCATTTTTTCAAGTTTATTTTTCCAACATTAGTTGTGGACCTGTGCTGACTCTTAGGCTACTTGCTTCCCTTCATTAGTCCACTGTAAAAAGCAGTAGATGAAACAACACAAGTTTTAGGGTGACTAGTGAGGAGCCACCATCAACACTGGTACATGTGTTAAGGGTGTGGGGCCATAACCAAAGGGACCCCCTTTTTCATAGTGTGGCTTCAAAATTATACACTGCAAGAGCCTGGAGAGGTATGGATGAGACATGTCCCGTTTCCTCTGCCCTCTCCCTCAACTTGTCCTCCAGGGCAGGATTTGGACATTCCAAGTCGGTCCCCTGCAGCTCTCCTCCCTTACAGCAGTGGGGACGAGGTACCCTCAGCAAGCCAGAACCTGTGTCAGGCCGACTGGGGACAGTGAGCGTGATCAAAGTGAACAATCTTATGAAACAGACCCAGAAAATAACATTAGCCTGAGAACAAAATAGATGTCATTTGGGATTTAATGTGTGGCATCACAGGAACAGAAGCATTTTAACTGTCACTGGAGCTTTGTTTTCTCAGGCCAGAAAAACAAATTAGGAGAGAACGAGTAGAAATGAATTTATCAGCTTTCTGGTCTGTTCTTATAAATGCTGGGCCAGAGCATGCTGCGTCAACTTCTCACATACCTCTGTCCACAGGAACAGCCAGTACATATCCCTTTCCCTGCATGCTAATGAGCCAAGTGTCAGAGAGGTCCTTCAGACATTATTTTCATCCCAAATCCAGTAGGGTTTTTCTCCATGTTTCTAGAATTGTATCATGCAATGAGACATGAAAATAGCACAGAAGGCAGAAACAGATAAGGGTTTAATGAAACGATTAATTAAACAAATATTTGTTGGGTGCCTCCTATAGGTCAAGTACAGTTCTAATGAGTGCCTCCTATAGGTCAAGTACAGTTCTAATGAGTGCCTCCTATAGGTCAAGTACAGATCTAATGAGTGCCTTCTAAAGGTCAAGTACAGCAACGAAAAAGAGAGTTGAGGCCAGTCCTTGAGGAGCTTATATTCTGGGATGGGAGGTAAGGGAGATAGAGAAACAAGTAACAAATTCAGGTAGTGATAAGGGCTATTTAAAAAATAATAAAGCAGAGAAAGAGGTTAGAGAGTGACAATATTTCAGATGAGGTTGTCAGGGTAGGTAACTCTGAATGACACTTGAATTGAGACCTGAGTGAAACGGGAGAGTGGCCTTTAAGCGTGCTCTAGGCAGAGGGAACAGACCCCACCACGATGATCAAGGGTGTGGTGGGTTTGTGGAAGAGCAGTGTGGCCAGTGTGACCGAGCAGAACGTGTGAGGGGAGAGCATGGAGAAGTGGGTTTGAACCCCAACTCCTACCATAAGCAGCCACAGAACATTTCTCAACCTATTTAATGTCTAAGAACCACAGTGTCCATGTAATTCTTAGGGTTTTTGGTCACAAATAACAGTACCCAACTTTGAGCATGGCTGAACTAAAAAGAGAATTTGTAATAAGTATCTAAGAATGTCTCCCAGAAAGCAAGGGCAGAAAAGAATCTGGGCCTCAGGAAAGAACTGGAACCAGGACCTGGGAAACACCACCACCACCCACAAAACAAGACTTTTACTCTGTCGCTCACCTGTATTTCTCTCTTCATGCCAGATTTCTTCTCTCTCTACGGTCCAGCTTTATCTGCTCCCTCCCCACATGGACTTACCTTGGGTTTACTCACTTAGCCCAAATGCCAGCTATCCCCACATTCAGACCCTGTTCCTGTCCCGCACCAGAGATGACACCGAGCTTGGCAGTGCTCTGGAAACAGCCTACTCTCCGGAAAACACAAGCCACGCACCCGATATTACTAATGAGATCACAGGAAGGGCATAGCAGGGGGTTACCCTGCACACTGCCCAGCATATTTTCCTAATTCCTCCTCTGCTCCCAAAGCTTCCCAGTAGCACGCTAAGGAAGGCTCCCTCTTTCTTGTCCTTACCCGGGGCACTTCATCCAGCTTGTTCCCTAGCCTTCCCTTCCCACCCCACCTCACCCCTACCAGGCTTCTCCACCTCTCAGCCCTTTTTGTAAGCAGGGACATTAACTTTCTCCCAGCTTCTATAGCTGAATCTCGGCACCACCCATCCCACTATGGCAGTCGGTGAACAGATTCCCCAGGCACCAGGACTAGCTCTCTAACAAGGCTAATTTTCTCACAAGTTCCAGTTCCAAACACTGCAGTCTCTAAACCCGGATTTCAAATTACTGTGAGAAAATATCTGATCGACCTGCCTCATGTCATATGATCAGACTTCTGGTCCAATCAGCGTGAACCAGAGAGGAAGTTACCTTTGTAACTTTGTAACTGCGGGGGGAATTTGTCAGAACAGTTCCTAGAGAACTCAGTGCTACTTAGGAGGTGGACAGATGTGTATTCAAAGGTACCTGTTATATTCCTCTAATATAAAATGGTGACACTACCTTCCTTTCAGAGTTGTGTGCTAGCTAGACACAATATGTGAATGGGGCATTCCACGGTACTTAACGCTCAGTAAATGTCACCTTCCTCCTCCTCTCAAAAAACAAACCAACGAAGAAACCGCAAAACACCTCTCCCTTGATTTTCCCAAATAATCCCAGCTTCGATATGTTGCTCAATTCTAGACTGTGTATATAAAATGTTCGTCTGAAATCACAGTCACTGTTGGTATATTTAAGTACAAAAAAATTATTAAACAAAACTATTTGGATCCTGTTCCATTTCTCATGCCTTCTCCCTTCCTGCTAGGTCTATTTTGGTTGTCTGGTGGGATTGTCCCTTCCAACTCTGCTCCTAAACCACAGATTGGTGGCAATCCTTTGGGAAGAACAGAGAAACAAGGACAGGAACTAATTTGGGAAAGGGGAAGGCTAGAGTGAGCAATAGGGAGAGAGGCGTTTGGGTAGATTTTTGACAAGGGTAGTCCTTTTGCAGAGGACTAGGGAAAGAGCATTTGGAGAACTGTCACCATAAGCATGTATTACATCCTCTCTATTGATATTTGAGAGATGCCAGTGGATTGGAATTACTCCTAATTACTCTTGACTGCTGGAATAAATCTGCAACTCCCTGTTGAGACAGAGCCAAGTGGGTCTGTCTACGTACAGATTTTAAAAAACCTTTTCTCTGTTAAATGACCATATTTGGGGGATGCAAGGCTTAAATGATTAAATTAAGGAGGCATGGAATGATTGGAATATATAAAACAGTGTGCAGTGGAACTGAGTACAATCAAAGATTTAAGCTGTATCTAAAATGATAGACGCAAACATGATTCATAAAATCTCCAGTCAACTGCTGTTTGCTGGGCATGAAGGTTATTTACAAAAATTAAAGAGCCCTTTAACATTTAGACAAGTAATCCAATCTGTGTGAAAAGCAAGTTTCCTCAGGGAGTTTCTAAATAATAATTACACTTTTCCACTGTGCTAACAGGAGTCTTTATTGATGTAGTGCTTAGTATAAGAATGCCTTTCAGATCACCAATGCACCCTTTTACGAGCCATCTTTGATGAAAAATTAAACAGAGAGTAAAAGACTTCCTGCTTCATAGCTAATGAGCAGACAGGAACACACTCAGGAAACTTGAAACAAAAAGAAATTTTGCATCTAAAGTCCTTTAAAAAATAATATGTGCTTTTCAAAATTTTGATTATAAGTCTAATGTGAACTATGGAATACTATGTAGAAAGAATGAGGTAGACCTACACATATTGACATGCAGACATATTTATTACTTGGCATTTGTGATTTTTAAAAAGCATTTTACAGAGCAATATGTTAAAGAGATCCAGGGTGACAAACATAAAAAACCTAGGGAGACCAAGCAGGTATCAAAAATGTGAAGAGCCAGGTATATGGCAACAGGCATCAAGCTGTCTGTTATAGAAAAGTACTATTTGTATAGCTATACAACCTTTTGCATAACAAAACACTATACTGGGACTATCCAGCTCTCCTAAGGTTGTTCGTAAGCAAGAATTAACAAACAAAAGTCTGTACATGCGTATTTTCTTACATATGTATGAATGTTTGTAAATGCAAAATACAATACCCAGAAAGATACATATATAAACTTTTGTTGGTGCTTATCTTTGAGAAATCAAAGTTGAGGATAGGTGGTAGAATATGTTAAAGGGAAATTTTTGTTTTACTCTATATTTCTTTACTGTTTGACTTTTACAATGGGGATGTAGTCACATATTAATGAGTAATTGTTTTATAAAAATAAAAAAGTAATTCATAAGAAGGTGGAAATTTTGGAAAAGAATGAAAAGAATAGATAAGAATGTCCCAAAATCTCATGAACTCAGATATAGCTACTGATTATTGTTTCAGTCTGCTTGGGGTGCTAT
>JAVSCE010017060.1:0-80864 GCA_032199065.1 Smutsia gigantea
AAGAATTCAACTGAATTCTGATACTATCTGCCCAGAGACAGCACTAGATTCCCCAGGGGATGGGCTCCATCCTACAAGACCGCCTCCACCCCGCACTTCATGCCTGTGCAAGCACCAGGCTGTTACCTGTGCTTCTGGTCTCCAACCTCCCCCTTAGGTTCGATTAATTTGTTAGAGTGGCTCACAGAACTCTAACATTTATTTTTACCAGTCTAATAAAGGACACTGTAAAGGATACAAGTTAACAGCCAGATGAAGAGACACATAGGGCAAGGTTTTCAGTAAAGGAGTTTCTATCCTCTCAGAGCTCGGGCCTGGCTTGGTGGCTCATGGAGGTGTTCTGGGTCCTCACATGTGGAAGCCCCATCTTGAGCTGAGTTCTCCTTTCTTGGGGTTTGTGAGGGCTTCATTACATAGTCATGGTTGACTAAATCATTGGCCATTGGCTGATTCAACCTCCCTCAGCCAACTTCCCGCCCAAGGGTTGGGGGCTGGAGGCTGAGAGTTCCCACCCTCTAATCACATGGTTGGTTCCCCTGGCAACCAGCTCCTACTCTTGGGCGGGGTCCAAAAGACTGTCAATGTAATAAGACACCCATTTGATCTTTATAGCTCTGGAGCTTTCTCAGGAACTGTAGAGGAAGACCAAAAATATCTGGGAGATATACTTTCATCTTCTGAATGACCAAATATATATTTCTTATAACTCATTATGTCACAGAGGGGTGTTGTCTTTTGTGAATTGATGGGTAAGAGTTTACTGGGTAGAAGATGAGGTGCTCAAAACCATAACACATCCTTCAGATGTTCTCTGATTTGTGCTACGGGATGGCTGGGAACTCCTCCTCTGGTCTCTTGGTTTAGCCAGGACTTATTCTTCCAGGTAGACTCAGCCTACTCGGCTTCCCCTGCCACTCTGACACTACAGGTTCTCTGCCAGCCTCCTTCCAGCCCGTGGCCTGAGAGGCCCACCTGGCCTATGCAGCAGGCTCCCCCAAGACCTTCACCACTGTGGATTCCAGAGTAGCCACTCTGCCTTGCAACTCACCCGTCTCCCATGACATATGGGGGCCTCTGAGTCCAGCCACATGGAAACTAAAGGGGGTTCAAAGCCAAACTCCAGCCCTTACTCTGCCTAATCACACTACTCTCTATTTTACTCTGATGGGTCAGGGAAGTCTGAGTAGCATTCTCCTTTCAGATCCCAACTATGTAGCAAGGCACACCCCCAGGTCTGGTGTTTACACTGACCTACCCAACAAGCAGACCAGGTTGTCTTTCATCTGCACCTTTACCTCTGTGGTAGGTAGTCTCCAAAGATGACCCTGTTAATTCATCTCTCCCTGTATGTGCATAATGCTCCTCCCATCAAGAAGTAGAAGCTACTTCCTCTCCTTGACTCAGGGCAGGCCTGTGACTTGCTTGTATCAACAGAGTTCAGTGGAAGTGATGGTCTGGTACTTCTGAGCCCAGGCCTTAAATGCTCGGGCAGCTTCATCTTCCTCTCTACTGGAAGCCATCTACCACATAAGAAGTCAACTGCCCTGAGATTATCATGCTATGAGGAAGTCCTAGCTATGCACACAGAGAGGAGAGACAGAGAGAATGAGAGAGAGAGGGAGAGACACACAGAAAGAGAAAGAAATGCCCAGCCAGCCTCTGTGATTCCATTTATCCCAGCTGAGGCACTAAACATAGAAGTTAAGAAGTTCTCTTGAAAATTCCAACCCCAACAGATATTTTATGAACAGAAAAACTGCCTAGTTGAATTCAGCTCAGACTGCAGAATTATGAAAAATGATAGAGTTTTAAGCCACCAAGTTTTGGGGGTGGCTTCTTTTACGTAGCAAGGGCTAAATGAAAAACCTCCCCTGCTGCAATTCTCACCACTTTATGCTCCAACTCACACCAGCCTGTGGCTCTCCGCATATGCTGCACAGCATCTCATTCCGATACCATTTTCAAGCTACAACCTCTTTTTGCACCTCTCTTCTCTGCCTGGCTAACTTTTGTTCCATTTTTGTCTCATTTTCTTTTTTTTTTTCCCTAGGAATTTCCCTTGATGCCCTTGGCAAATTACTATCATTGCACTAATGACATTATATTGCAATTGTTTCTTTATGTATCTACCTCCAAAACTAGGCTTGAAAAAAAAGGAAAAAAAACTAGGCTTGAACTCTTCAAAGGTGGGTACTACCTCTTATTCAGCTTTGAAGCATTACTTTAGATGAAAATGCAAGGAGCCCCTCATGCTCCATTAGCTGCTTCCCTGTGTCAGTTGGGGAGTGCATTCTGTTGCCAGTAACAGAAACCCAGCCTCACTGTGTTAATGGTTTACTTTTTTATTTTTTACATACCTAGCCTGAAAGTAAGCTGTCCAGGGCAGGAACAGTGGCTTTGTAATGTTTGAATATTGCAATTTCCTTCTGTCTTCCTGGTCCACTCAAAACTTTGAAGTGTCCTGTATGGATTCAGAATATGGCTGTTTTGGGGTTGCCTCAACGTCAAAACATGGCTATGCCACCACCAACCTCCTACCCAGGTTCCAGGCAGGGAGAAGGAAGGACAAGAAGGAAGGGACAATGCCCGCATCAGGAAAGCAACACTTCCCAGAAATCCCAAGAAGAATTCTAGCTGCAGGTGAGAAATGATAAAATGCTTGCAAAATGATAAGTGTCTGCAGCCATCACCCAGAGGGCCTAAACTTTGAACTAGAAGCAGTCATTGCTTGCGGCTCTCTTCAGGGAACAAGGAAAGAATGGATGTAGGATAGCAACTAGTAGTGTCTGCCCCATTCCCCAACGCCTGTAAAACAGCATTGGGACCTACCTTGTAAAGCTGATGACATTAAGAGAGAATATAGGCAAAACATTGTTCTTAATATCAAGGACATAGTAAGCACTCAATAAAAGCAATTATCTTCTGCATTTCCAGATATGGAACTTTATTCAAACACCCAAAAGTTTTCCCTGAAGGGACAGAAAATTAGTTGGCTCAAGGCAATTGTCCCACAGGCTGCAATTCTTCTGCAGAGAATTTGATTCTGATGATGGACAGGTCTTTTCTCAATAGTCTACCTCTTCAACTACTAATAAATCCTGACAGCATTGTTATTATGACTCCTTACGTACAACGTGTAACCCAGAAAAAACTCGGAGAGACACAAAAGGCAAATGAGCCGTTTTCATTGCTTTGTGACAACACGGCTGCATATTTCATTTCTGATTCATGGAAAAATATCCAGCACACAGGAGTCAACTAGATTGGTGAGAAACCTCAGACCAGCGAGTTAAAGCATAAAGTCCCAGTGTCTTAGTCACTGGGGCCTAAGAGGCTGACCTGAAAAATGTTAGCCACAGGGAGACTTCCTTTTGCTAGGAACCTGCTCTGTGAATCTGCAATCTTCTTACCCCCACAGTTTGTTTGCTTGTTTGTTTAAGCAGTTTATTTAAAAGTTCTGTACTGCTTAGGACTTTTTTTGTTTGCAAGGTAAAAGAACATAATGGATTATTCAAAAGTGGGAGTTGAGGGGCTAAAAAAATCCAACAGTAGGGTTTCAGGCTCAACTGGATCCAGGTGCTCAGGAATCTTGCCATCTCTCAGGTTCTCCCTGCGTGGTAACAGAACAGGTCCTTCCTGCTCCTCAACAGCAACCCACCAGCTTAACAACCCAATAGAAAGTGGATGCCTTTTCCCCAGTGTTTCCAAACAAAGCCCCAGGACTGGTCCAGCTGGGGTCACACGCCTCCCCCCGAATCAATCACTGTGCTACAGGGACTTGGTGCTCTTATTAGCTAGTCTGGGTGACAGCCTCAGCCTACAGCCAGGGGGCAGGGCCAGCCCCATTTGAGCCACTTTGGCTGAGGGGGAGGAAGGTGTCCTCCAAAGGATGGTATGGGCACTGCCTCTGCCAGCTGTGCACCAGGCTGAGGCCGGGCCTCTCAGAAACCCCAGGTATACTGTACAGATTCAGATTCATTTAGATATTACTGAACATTAATACCATAGTAATTTGGTTAAAAAGATGACATTCTTTTCCATCTGTCAAAATCCTACTCATTTTTCAGGCTCATTTCAAATGTCACCACAAACAAATCTCCCAACGAGAATAATTTTCCATCAGCACTTTGTTATTTTTCTCTCATTGTGTATCATACCTTGCCATGGATTATGGTGAGTTACATATTAGTCTCTGCTCTGGTTTGGAAAAAACTTAAGCAGGGCATGCCTCCCATTCATCAACAAGGGCCCGAGGATGAGGGCTTCTGTCCTAATGTGACCAGGCCTTGGAATGAAAAGAATGCAGGATGGTGAGGACGGGAGAAATCACATGGCTCCCTCCTGGAAGAAAATGCATCTATGGCCCCAAATTGAACTTCAGGCTGGCTTTTCTGTTTTAAGTCATCCTTGAACTGTCTTTCTTTAATATGTGTGGTGTGACACCTAGAGTGAAGCTGAAAACACATTCAGACTCTAAGATGGCAGCAGTCTTGGAAATCCCATGTCCTGAATGAATGAGAGAGAGAGTTGTGAGACGCCTTCCTCCCTCCAATGAACAAAAACACAAATACCCCAGATGCCTCTTACACTCTCCCCAGGGCTTGCAGCTTACAAATAAGTTCAGAACCTTTCCTTGCTGCTCTTGATTTTTACAAGTCGTCTGCTTCCTCTCCTGCTGTGGGTGGCTTCACTCCAGCGACACTCCCCCTGGGGGAGGAGCGGACATACCAAGGTCCTCCTGGTGTCACCCTTGCTTGCAGGCCCCTGCACATTTCCCTTGAATGTTTCCTGTCCAACTCAACAGGTTTTAATTATCTGAACTAATATTTGCTCACTATTAAACCATGTTTACCCTCATGAAAGGAAAACTCCAAAGGACTGAGATTAGGCGAGCCCAGAAAAATCTCAACATTTATGCAAACATGCTCGTGTTTCCCACCACCTAGCATTTCCTTACAGCTCTATCATTCTGGGTATTTTGCTTTGTGGACATCTACGGCCTGGTTTTCTTATTTAAAGCAAAAGCTCACAAGTTCTTTTTTTTCAATTTCCACCTACCCCTAGTGGAAGCAGGACTAAGTTCCCCGCCTACAGACACCTCATCTTTCTGTGCTGAAATACCCTGTGCTGGCTGTCAGTTAAGACGACATGTTAATGTCCCAAATGGAGCTGCAACAGTAATTCCCTTTCTGTAGCCTCTGGGTCATATTTCTGAATCAAAAATTGAGACATTCTCAGAAATCTGAGATGTATTGTTTCTCAGTTCTTGTCAAGCATGTTGCATAGTTTGTTTCCCTGCCAAGTTTCTCCCTCATAATTCTGACATGTTTGTCCCCAAACACACTCATTTCCCACAACCAAAAGAGCCTGGGGCCGTGGGCGTTGGTGGGAGTGGGGGGCGGCTTTACAACTCAAGAGAGAAAAATGGAAGCTAGTTACATGAGGCTTCATTTATTATAATAGCAAACACTAGAGTTCCTAATGTTTTGTTTTTGTTAGTTGTTAGAGTCCAGTGTCTTTATTTTGAGCTTAGAGACAATGCAAATTCCCTCCCGCCCCTCAAACACACACTCCAGGATGCTCACACAGGGGGCATCTTGGGAAAGGAAGCAAGAATCATTTCGCACATCTATCAACCATTCATTCAGAAGTGAGCCATTTTCTCCACAGAGTAGGCTGAGGAAGAGCAAGTAAGCGCCCTTTTGTTGGCCGTAGAGCCAGGGTACAGATTACCAGAAATCTGAACCACACCAGAAGCTCTTAGTGTGGTAGATGATTAACAAGGCAAAATGCACGCCCATCCTCTTCTGTAAACTACTTCCGTGACTGTGGTGGAATGAAAGTCACAGGCTTTCAATACACATCTCAGTGATATAAATAACTGCCTCTCACAGCCTCAGGCTTGACTTCCTTAAAGCTCAGGTCTTCACTTCCCCCAAAATGTGGTCATTACACCTGTTGCTCAAAAAAAAAAAAGGCATGTTGAATTCTCCTAAGTAAATTATCCTCAGATATTTTGAGGCAAGGTCTTATAGCTAGGGAATCAGTTGCACTTACATGTAAGATTCTCCATCACCTTTCTCCGAAGACAGCAACTTACAAATCCACATATGCTATTCTTGAAGTCAAAGAAAATCTGCCATATACTGTGTTCTTTAGTTACTGCCTCCCCATAGGTATAAAGAGTTCAGCAGTTAAATATGCCTGTGCAGACAAGCCTGTGTGCACTGCACACACACACTCAATGGCATGTGTGCACAAACAGTAGAAAATCCCATGCTTTCAGGACAGGCACCAGCCAAATCCTTAAATTGTGAAACTAAGAATGCAAGCAGCAAAACTTGTGAGTTCAGGCCACTGTGGATTACATTTCTGGAGCTTGGCCAGCACAGCAATTTCCAAGCAAATCAGCCCAGACAGTTCACAGTTGCACGTTCAGCTCACCAGTCTAAAACCACGCTCTTTGTCATGCTAAAAGGATGTTTCTTCCCTCCACCCTAGCTCAGGCTCCAGTCCCATAACACATTAACTAAATCGCAAGTAATCTGGCCTTCCCCAAAATGTGTAAAGCAAAAGGAAAGAGGAGGGGTGAGCAGAACAAAACTGCCTCACGCTGTGAGCGACTGGTGAGTCTGCATACAAGTATTCCTCAGTGAGCACTGCTGCTTAACAGGCACGAAAAGCCAGCTCCCCCTCAGACAAAGGGGAAGAACAGACTTGAGTTCAGACACACTTCTGCCATATGTGACCCTACATTGATCACCAGCCTGCCAAGAAAATAGTTTTCCTTAAGTGGGCAGTCTTGCCTGAAGAAATCATGTCTATAACAAAAAGCTGGCCCTGGGGATTTGCTATAAAGTTCGAACTGGACTTTTGTCTAAGTGGGGATATAGACTCAGTACATAATCCATTAGAGGACATCGACTCAGATTGGGAGGAGCTGGGGCCTTAAGAGGAAGTAGCTGTGATTTTCCTGACTGGAGAGCTTGGATGCATGATGCAGTCAAGCTCCCTTAAAGATTCCAGAATGGGCTCTTTTTCCTCATTAGACACATGAGTCCATTAGAACTGCATATTAAAGTTCCATAAATACGTAGTGAATGATTAAATAACCATTGGCCATTTATATGCATGGCCTTTTGGGTGGCAAACACTGATTTAGAACACTTACCCCATTTAGAATCTAACTCAGGCTTAACTTAGGGAACACTATTCTGAAGTTTAAATAAAAATAATAAAATCTTGACAGTTTCATAGCTCATTGATGTTATCACCTGTCTTGAGATTTTAAAAAAATAAGTATTAGAAAAAACAAGGCAGCAAATGGTATAATTTTATTCATCCCCTAAGTGCTAATGAATTAGCCTCTGTCTCTCAGCCTCACAAAATAAATTCCAGACTGATTAAAAAGCCTAAAGTGAAAATAAAAGTAAAATGAATATTAAAGGGAACACAAGAGAATATTTACAAAATTGAGATAGGGAAGGACTTTCTAAGCAAGACATCAAATCCAGAAACCAAATAAACCAAATAAAGAAAAAGATTTACAGATTTTACTGCCCCAAAATTTTAAACTTTGTGAAATAAAAGGCAATATAAATAAAGACTAGTCAAAATATTTCCAACAGATATAATAAAGAATTAACATCCAGAATAAATAGAACACAGTAATCAGTAATAAAACACAAACCACCCAATAATTAACGTGCAAGGAATTTTCATAGGAAATTCACAAATACAATCAGTCGGGTTGAAGAACATTGCTCGTGACTTCAAAATTTCATTCCTAGACACATGCCCCACAGAAATGTACCCACATGTACTCTAAAAGACATGCACAAGAATGTTCATAGCATCATTATTTGCTAACGGCTAAATGTTGGAAATAACCCAAATGTCCATTAATAAATAAAGTGTGGTATATTCACAAAATGAAACATAATCAGCAATGTAAATGAATATATTATGACAGGCAAGTACATGAATGACTCATAAACTTAATGTTGAGTGAAAGAAACCAGATGCAAAAGAGTTCGTGTTGTATGATTTCATTTGTATGAAGTTCAAAAACAGGCACGACAAATTTATAGGAGCCAGATGTCAGGATAGTGATAACTTTTGGGGAGGTGGGAAAAAGCCTGACAGTATTCTATTTCTTGACCTGGGTGGTGGTTACAAGAGTTCACCTTGTATTCATTCAGCAGTACTCTTAAGGCTTGTGTACCTTTTCCATGTTTTTATACTTCAAGGAAAAAGTTCAAAAAAATCAAAAGGGTCAATTAGGCATATGAAAAGATATACATCTCAACTGGTAAATCAAAGAAATGCAATTGTAAATGTTGCAGCTTTTTCTGCACATGACGCTAGCAATTTTTTAAAAAACTGATAATGTCCAGTGTTGATGAGTATGATGGTGGCTAGATAAGTTAGATTTTTTGAGAGATCTGTGGTATTTACCAAAAACTTAAATGTGTGTGCTGTTTGATCCAGAAATCCCACTTCTAGGAATACATCCTTCAGAAGTATTTATATTATAAACACACTAATTTGTGTACAGGAATGTTTGCTGTAGTATTGTTTGTAATGGTGAAAAATGGCAAACCACCAATGAGTCCTTCATTAGAACAGTAGGTAAAAAACCTGTTAATACAGCCATACAGTCTGGGAGGAATGTAACTGTTAAAGAAAATGGGGGAAGCCTAGTGTACTAACACAGAAGGCACTCCAGGGAACATTGTTACATTTTAAAAAGTAAGTCACAGAAGAGAACATTTGATAGGATCTTGTTTATGTATAATGACCTGAATGTAAAGCTTAAAAATCACCAAAAAAATTAAGGCAGGAAAACAAAATTAAAATCTGGTTGGTTCATTTATCTAAATGTCTCACAAATCCTATCATAAAATACACTGAACTTCTGTCTTGAGATAGAGTATCTCGTGTGTAAGAACTCTACGGAGCTGTCTCTGTGCATCGTGGATGCACCCTGGAAGGACTGCACCACAGCAGGAGAGAACTGCGCTGTGTCCGCAGGCTCAGAGACGGGTCTCCGCGGTTCAGAGGCCAGCTCCCACACACGCCTGCGCAGCAGCACGTGGAGGCTCTCCGGACCTTGGTGCTTCCCACGCACTTTTCAATAATGAACTAATCCGCCTAAAAGGGAGAGGCAGGCGTGGCTCCCACTGACTGGGCACTCCCTTCTGCCAGCTGCCCTCCTCTGGAATGCAATGGCATCCCCTAGAAATGGCTGTTACTCAGCCCTTTCCCTACAGGAGCCACAAACTCAGGCAGGCGAGAAAGGCCTCGAAGGCACCACCCAGGACAAGACAACTTCCTCACGCTCCTATGGATCCTTCCTCAAGGATCCTATGAACAACGGAAAAAAATGTATAGATCCTTTGAGTGTCTTACTGTATAAATAAAATAAATAGCAGGAGCAGTTTCTGTTAAAATATTCTCAAATAGTTGGCATCTGGAGCAAAGCCTCCCAGACTTGGGAATTTAATGAGCCATTAAAATTTCACAAAAATTTTGGGACACCAACATATGATGGCTCATTTTTATTTTGCCAAGGTCGGACATTTAAAAAACAACCTGATGGTGAAGTGATCGTCACCATGACTTCATAGATGGTGGGCACCTTAACCAAAATAATGTGGTCATGACAATCTCAGGTATGAAAAAAGCACCTTAAATTTAATACACTTAGATCTACAAAAAATATGCATGTATTTCACTGATGAACATTTCCTTACAGACTGGCACCAGTCCCCTTGGAAATAACTGGCAGACATTAAATCATTAGTTTCCAAACCCAGTTATGCCTGAGAAATACAGGAAGGCTTTTTCAAAAAATATAGATTTGAGATTCCTAGCCCATATTTACTGCATCAGCCTCTTAACTTCCTTAAGAGTAGGACACTTGTATGTGTATTTAAAAAATATTCTTTTTTTTTACTGTGGTAAAATAGACATAATATGAGTTTACCATTTTAACACTGGTGTACGGTGTTCAGTTCCTGCTTTCAATTCTTTTGGGTGGAATTGCTGGATTGTATGATAATTCTAAAAAGCAAACTGTTTTCCACAACAGCTGTGCCATTTTACGTTTCCACCAGCAAGGCACAAGACTTCCAATTTCTTTGCATCTTCATGAACATTTATTTTCTGGTTTTGTTTTGTTTTGTGTTGTTTTTGTAATAGCCATCCTAAGGAGTGTGAACCAGTATCTCATCGTGGTTTTGATTTGCTTTTCCCAAGTGACTAATGATGTTTCATGTGCTTATAGGCCACATGTACATCTTCTTTAGAGAAGTGATAGTGTCTTTCAATGCACTAAAGTTTTTAATTTTGTGGAAGTTTAATTTGTCTATTTTTTTTTTCTTTTCTTTCTTGTGCTTTTGGTGTCATATCCAAGAAATCACTGCCAAATCCAATATGATGAAGATTTTGTCCTGCTTTCTTCTAAGAGTTTTATAACGTCGCTCTTAAATTTAGGTCTTTGATCCATTTTGAGTTAATTTTTACATATGGTATAAGGGAAGGGTCCGATTTCATTCTTTTGCATTTGGATATCCAGTTTTCCCAGCATCACTTGTTGAAGAGGTTGTCCTTTTCCCATTGAATGGTCTTGTCAACCTTGTCAGAAATCTTTTGATCACATATGTGAGGGCTTCTTCCTGGGCTCTCCATTCTATTTTATTGGTCTATATGCCTGTTCATATGCCAATACCATGCTGCTTTAATTACTATAGTAAGTTTTGAAATCGAAAAGTATGAGACCTCCAATTTTGTTCTTTTGCCAAGATTATTTTGGCTATTCAGGGTTCTTTGAAATTTCATGTGAATTTTATAATATTTTTCTATTCTGAAAAAAAAATACTCGGGATTTTGATAGAAATTACATTGAATATGTAGAGCAGTTTGGGTATTATTTTCATCTTAATAATATTAAGTCTCCCAATACAGGAACACAGGATATCTCCCCATTTATTTATGTCTTATTTAGTTTATTTCAGCAATGTTTTGTAATTTCCAATGTATAAGTCTTTAGCCTTCTCAGTTAAAATTTTATTTTTAAGCATTTTATTCTTTTTGATACCACAGTAAATAGAATTCTTTTCTTGAATTTCCATTTCAGATTTTTCATTGCTTGTGTGTAGGAACACAACTGATTTTGTGTGTTATTTTGTATCCTGCAATTGCTGGCTTTATTTAACAGCTCTAGTTGTTTGTGTCTTTGTGTGTGTGTAATCCTTAGTATCTTCTACATATAAGATAATGTCATTTGTGAAAAGAGATATTTCTATTTCTTCCTCTCCAATTTGGATGTCTTTGATTTCTTCCTATTGCCTAATCACGCTGGCTAGAATTCCCAATATTGTGTTGAATAGAAACGGGCATCCTTGTTTTGCTCCTGACCTTAGGAGAGAAGCTTTCAGTCTTTTACCACTGAATGCAATGTTAGCTGTAGTTTTTTTATATGTGGCCATTATCATTTTGAAGAAGTTTCCTTCTTTCCCTAGTTTGTTGAGTGTTAAATTTTGTCAAATGTTTTTTCTGCATCAATTGAGATGATCATGTGTTTCCCCTCATTTTATTAATGTGGTATATTACATTGTTTGATTTTCATATGTTGAGCCATCCTTGCATTCTGGGAATTAATCTCATTTGCTTATAGTATATAACCCTTTTAATTTGTTGCTAAATTTGATTTGCTAATATTTTGTTGAGGATTTTAAATCTATATTCATAGTGGCCTTTGTTCTATAATTTTCATTTGGTATCTTTTATGGCTTTGGTATCAGAGTAATGCTGCTCTAAAGAATGAATTAGGAAGTATTCCCTCCTCTTCAGTTGTTGGGGAGAATTTGAGGAGGATTGGTGTTATTTATTCTTTAAATTTTTGGTAAAATGCACCAGTAAATCCATCTGGTAATGGAATGAATATTTCTAAGTATTTGAAACTTCTCTGCCTCCCTCCCATGATTCTGATATACAGTTGGGTTTAGGATTAACTGCCCAAAATATATAATTTGAACATCCTTGAGTATAACTCTTAATAAACAAGTGACATTAAGTTTTTTTAAAAGAGAAAGCTTTCAGTAAAAAAGTGTATCCAAGCCACCTGGCCCCAGAAGTGCCTTCAAGAGGGAAACTGAAGGACATGGGGGTGAGCCAGCAGCCTCTGCGGATGTGAATATTAACAGCCTCAGGAGGAACCAGGATACCCTGGTGTGCAACCCTTCACCTGATTGCAGCTGTTTCCATTCAGCTAGCTTTTCCCCACAGTCAAATGAGGTCTGTAGACACTAGAATTCTAGGCAGGTTCTGAAAGAGGGTGAAGGGAGGAGGTGTTATGTGCAAAATGTGACTTGCGAGTCCAGTGGTCAGGGATCAGGTCCCTCTTTGAGGTCTAAAGGGCCAAGCAGATGGTGCTGCAACAGGAAGGAGGAAAATTCTGGACACAAATTGATTAATATGAGTCTATTCTCACTAAAATATGTTCTTAATCTAGTTATGCACAAAGATCACGGACAATGGAAAAGTGTCATAAAACTTATAATTAAAGAGAAAAGCAATTTTCCTTTGCCTTTTAAACTTAGTTTCTCTTCTCCCCACCCCCATTTTCCCGCAGGCACTAGTCTATATTTCCAGTAAAAACTTGCTTGGCCACTTGTGCAGAAAGAGGAATTAATTTAATATTTGAATACTCAACTGACTGGTTCTCCTTGGGAGCAAGTGGCCAAGTAAATATCCAAGAGAGAACAAGGGAAGAAACAAAATGGCACCAAGCCCAAATAAGAAGTTCCTCAATCATCCTGCAACACCCTGGACACACATTTAGGATGATATCCTCTCTCCTGGTGAGTCACAGCCTCCCACACCTGGCAGAGTGTAGAAATATTTGACTGAAACCCGAATAAAATAGTAAGAGCAAGTCAAGCAGGTAAAACATTCCCCTGCTGTCAATTGATAAAATGCCCAACCCTGATTCAAGATGGAAGGAAGACAGTAGGAGGGTTTTCAGCAACATAAGGTTTTATATAATCCAACAGAAACTAGGGATTTGCAATAAGGCTTGAAGATTCTTAGTCCAACAGGTAAGTGCATCTATAAACTCAAAAATGCACAGAAGCTCTGTTCACAAGGTTTTGTTTGTTTTGCATTAAGGGGCGGGGCATTTCAGCAGAGCTCTAGACCTTGAATAAATGGTAAAAGACATTTTGGAAGTTCTGAGTTTATTCTTCAAAATCCAAGATGTAGGTGAATAAACACTTACGCTGTTTCTATTTCTACTTTACCCCCACTTCCATATCACACCCCTGAAATGGAGCAGAGGAAATGATAATAGTGTCTTGGCAAACCAGACACTAAGACTGTAATATTAGCAAGAATGAACATGATTAAAAATGCAGAACTTAAGACACAAAGCTCAAATAGTCTAAGCTATTGTTCCATCAAAAACATTATTTCTCAAGACAGAGAAAGACTAGTGAAAGACCTTATGGGCCTGCAGAGGTGTAAACTTACCTATAGGGCTGTTGTAGCTCCATCTTGGAACTTAATGAACATAGAGCTTCTTCTGCCTCTTTGTATAAATGGAAAATGTCCCAAATAAACTTGCACTAGGTCATTTCATCATTATCATGATGGTTATTATCAATACACACTCATTAGGCATCTGCTTGCCCAGCACCAACCTAAGCAGACCTATTCTAACTTCTCTGAACCATCACTTGGATGGGGAACATACCTAAGAATATTGCTTCATCACTGTTCTGGAATTATACTCTTTGAAATTTCTATACAGGTATGTACTGCTTTTGACAAAAGCTTTCCTTGTAAGTAAGCACTAAAACAGCGGCTTATAATTAGCTCTCAGGGGAGGCGAGTATGTGGCAGAGCAGAGCCCAGCAGGAGAAAAGTTGAGGCAGGTATTGGAGAAACACTGCCTGGAAGATGTGTAACTAAAAGATACTTGGAAGTATGGGCAATACCACTGAAGTAGGGGAGGGAAGGGGGTCCTTTCACTTCAGACCTTCCTAGTTATAATTTCCATACATACTAGCATGTGGTTCCAAAAGTATCCTTGCAATTTATCTAACACCATTCAGTCTTGGAAACCTGTAATGGGCTGGAGTGGAAGACACCTGATCCTGGACAGATCATAATTTGCCCGCCGTGAAGGCAGCATTATGTCTAATCATGTCTGTGTCTCCAGCCGTGGGGCCAGCACCTGGCACCATAATGGACTCTCAGTTCGTGTTTCTTGAATCATATCCTTCCAGACCTCTCCATTTGTTACTCTCTTAACCACCTGGCATCTAACTCTAAGGCTAGACGTCAGCTTTAAGCCCTTGTCTCCACATTTCAAGCTCTCTGCCATTGTACATGGAGCTAGCCTGGATGCGAAAGGGATGGAAAGGATGCCTGTTGATTCCTGCTGTGCCCTTGCCTGCATCTGGCTTGCATCAGATGAAGTCCTGGCAGCCTTATTATCAAAATGCTCCTGCCTTCCCTGAGAACTCAGGGAGGTGATATACAGGACCAGGACTTCGGAAATGGGACCTGCCACCCACTGCAATGTTTTTTCTCACTTTGTACCGACTCGACTTGCTACTCTCCTTTATATGCCTGGAGACTGTTCCTGCCAGTTTAGTCTAACTCAGATGACCTACTAAACTGTTTTCTCTGCTTGGATTATTAAAGTTACAATGGATTTGAGTCTTGGTTAAGTTTTAAGGTTTTTGCCACCTCATTACTACCTACGGTGGTCCAGGTGATGAATAGGGATGTGGCCCCAGAGTAGCTAATGGCGGCACTGAGAAAATAACGTGCTCTCCAGGAGTGTTCCTTTCCTCACAGTACATGAGGCTGTGTTTACCTCAGGAATAGAGCAGAATTTTCAGGGCGCAATGGGAAGGGTGATGTGCAGCAAAACAAACTAACAATTCTATGCAATGTTCCTCATACCTCATTTCTTCATAGACAAACCTCAGGCAAATTTTAATAGCTGCAGGGTCTTGGTGGTTACACAGTGCTTCATACTGCATCGTATGATTTCCAAGCTAGGCTGAGCTGCAGCACTTTATTCCCTGCAGACCCCAGGAGCATAGGGAGTATCCATAAGATGCCCACATTTCAGTCAGGTGACAGTGTGTCTGGCCATGTTCTTTAAGGCTCTTTTTTAAAATTAGTAAATAAACTGATAAAAATAGAATGCTCAAAAATAAAATTCAACAGACACTAAAACCTGCTTAGAGGATTTTAACATATAGACCAAAAAATCAAAGTGATTTGTATATTTTTCAGTCTAGCCCTAGAGTGGACCGGCAGAAGAGATGTAGGCCAGAGAAAGTGCTGCATTCATCACTGACCCCACTTCCATAAAAAGCCACGTGTCTAGTAGTTCAGTGGCAGGAGAGAAAATACTCACCCCCTCCTGTCATTCCCAGAAGTAGTGCTGGAGAAGACATAACCAACCAGACGCGACATCTGCACTGAGACGGGTACTCCCACATCTCAGCGAAGAGGATTCCACAGCAGGGTGTAGGAGGTGATAAGCAGAGCTCAGGGTTTGTAGGGAAGCACACACCACAGAACTGTTGTACTTCAGAAACTACCATGTTGTGACCAAAGAGCTGATACTTATGTCAATGAACATTCTACCTTCTCTTTACTACACTGAGCTGTTCACTTACAAAACTGCTAGGATTTCTTCCCAAAGGCCATATATTTCCCCTCCCCTCCAAAATGCACTAAAAAGAAAACACTAAAAAGAAAGGTGGAATTATATATTAAAATAATATAATTTTATTAATATGTCTCCATTCATCATTTTATATGAGATAGATTATTCAGTTAATTATTTTTATAAAATTAAAATGCAACATGTAAGAGAAAAATTGCAATAAAGAAAGAAAAACTACCAGTTGTGGTAAAAGTAGGTGATGATGGCAAGTTTTAACACCCTAGAAAAGCCTCTTCTGGTTCCCTTTCAGTCAATCTTTATCAAGCACCCTTATGTACCAGACACCATGCTAGATGCTTTGGGAATACAAGAATACAGTGTGATAAATGGTCTATATCTAAGGCATTTTTAGTTTAATTGGAAAGAGCAGTGGTATGTAGATATAGATATAAAAATCAACAGTCCTAGCACATGAATAATATAATGGTCAAGAGCACAGACCTGGAAGCATTTGCCTTGGTTTGAATCCCAACCCTACCACTCAAAGTCAGGGTTAGAGTAAGGCACTCACCTCGTGGACAAAATTTAAGGATACCAAAAAACCTCAGTAATCAAGGTAAATTTTTAAATGTAATATCTTTTTTAAAATCAAAATGAATGCAAAAATTCATCATGCACCAAATAGCAAAAGTTTAAATACATACAGGCTTCAAAAACACTGTGGTAAATCATACTGGAGCCCAAGGCAAAAGAAAAAAAAATGTGCTCCTATATGCATGTTTCAGTGTATTTTTTAACAGTAGATTTTTTACAGGATATTAATGTTGTTGAGAAAATATTGAAAATTGAAAAGTAGGTATATTAAAATTCACATTATTTTAAGTTTAAATATTTTATTTTTACCCCAAACAGAATTTATTATAATTTTACTTTCCTGGCTTTAAGGAAACAAACCCATCACTTACTAGCTTTATAATCTTGGATGAGTTCCTTAACCTCTCTGTGTCTTAGTTCCCTCTTCTGTAAAAAGGGTAGAGGAAAGAGTGCTAACTCACAGGGTTGTGAAGATTAACTGAGTTATTATGTGCTTATCATTTAGAACTGCCCCACTCACCTGTAGCAAATTCTTTTCAAGGTAAGTCTGTGTTACTGCTGTATCTTTATTATATAGGCATGGAAGTTTTCAAAGATCAGAGACACAAGATGAGCTTCAGCTGAGATGGTTGGTCACTCGTTAGCTGATATATCACCCCACAGGAACATACTCTCCATGGCAGCTGGAACTCGACTGCTTGCTCACCACAGTGTCCTCTGGTCAAGTCCCACTGCAGGCATTTGATGCATATTGTTTTATTGGATGAATGATAACCAGAAAGTGCTTCCAGGGAAGATGGAATCTGAATTGGTTGGCGTGGATTAAATAAAAGGAATAAAATTAGAGATGATGAGGGAAGGTATGATGGCTTCAAGTGTGCTGAGTTGGAGTTACTAGAGTTATATCCAATTGGAATATCCATCAATCATATGGAAATGTGAGATTAGCACCTGGGAGAAAGGAACCGAAGTGTAAACTTGGACATAATTCATATGGTTGCGATAGGAACATAACATAAGCAGAGGCCCTGTCCAGAGACAAGGTGGGTACAGAGAAAAGCCAAGAGCAAAGGACCAAGATATGGAGCCCACGACTGTTGGCTGAGTCTGAGGAGGGGCTAGGAAGACACTCGCGATTCAGGATGATTCTCAAGAAGCATAGCCTCTAAAACATACAGCATCTCTGTGATACCTAAGATATGTATCTCTGAAATAAGTGAAAATAGTAGAGTGAGTAAGACTTAGATCAGTAAGGAGCTTATTCTAAATATTTTGTTTCTTCCAAAACCTGATGAAAGATCAAATTAAACATTAGCAGTTAACAGGTATATTTAACATCATATATTTACCTGTAATTAAATTCCAGAAAACACATCTTCAAGCCACTTATTAGCTCACGGGGAACTGGCATGATATACACTGCTGGTTCCCTGTCTAAATCTATCCCTTCCTTCCTTGGGAAGGCCCAGACTTGGTCTCAATAGCCATGTGCCATGGAAAGGGCACCCTGGGTTAAGCCCTGAGGCAGTGTTCTTGATTCTCTTCTAGCCAATGAGACATGAGATGAAATCTCCTGGGGTGGGGGCATAGTTCTGGGAAAAAAATCTCTTCCTATTAAGAAGTGACAGGCAAGAAGAAACCATTCCTTTCCTCTGACTCTGGAAATCTTGCTGTGATCTGATGCTTGAAAGTGTCCCAGCTGTCCTAGGACCGTAACAGGAGGAGTCAGTGCACAGAGGGTGACATAGAGAAAAGACTGATAGAATCTGGGCCTTCCATGATGCATGGAGCCCCTGGATTAACCAGTCCTAGAACAAACCTGCCGTTTTTGCCTTGTTCAGTGCAACAATGAATCCCCCCATTGTTCAAGTCCATTTGAATCAGTTTCTGTGAATTGAAGTCAACAGTGATAATGGGTTTATGAAGACCTGACCTTCCCTCTACTGGTGGTTCATCAATTTTTCCAGGATCCAGCTTTCATATGTGTGGAATGAACCAGACCTGTAAATTCCAAAAAATGTGGATGATCAGCTTCTTGGAATCAGCATCTATAATGAATAAAAACATTTCGCCTATGTTTATTTCAAATGTATCAGTGAATTACTAGACTCACATGCCAGCAGAGATACCTCACCTAAGCCACCTTGCTACCCAAGATTGGAAAATCTACAGTAAGTGGATTCCATTCAAAGAAGCAGCTGGAACATGCGACTCAATAAGAAGCTTGATTTGAGTTATATGCCATTTCATTTGAAGCACAAATGTTTGGCTACAGCTGGAGTAGAAGTCCCACATTAATTAGTAGAATTGCTGATGTGGTTCACAGAATGTAAACAAGAAACACTCCCCATTCCTGACTCTAAAAAGTTAGGGTGGGAAGTAAGGGAGTGATATTATTCACTCAGAATAGCTTAGAGATGAAATTGCATCTTTTAGGAAACTTTGAGGAATCACAGAAGATAGTGACACCAAATACAAATCCAATTAACCCTTCTCTCCGGCAGCTGATCATCTCTCAGCACTTCTATTTTATTTTTCCCCTGATTAATTTTATATGTTACTGACAAGTCTTTTTAAAAAATTAAACAACTGAGTAAGACTTAGATCAGTAAGGGGCTCATTCTAAAATACTTTGTTTTAAATGTGATGACCCCTCCCACCCTATTATTCTCTACATTAAGTTAGTTGTTGTGCCCACTTTGGGAACATGCCCAAAATCCTTGACTCTAGATTTGTCTTAAAATCTCTAAGTACAGCTGCTCTAATGTGAAGGGGCATACCATGCCTGCTTCCAGACCATTCTAAATAGAGACCAATGAGCGGCACTGGAAACACCTTTTTCGATTTGAGGACAGGAACACCAGAAGGCCCAGTCAGGCAACAGGAGCAGCCCTGGCTCCCTTCACCTGAGCTAGGACGTATGGAACGGGGGTCGGCTAGTTCACAGGATGGATGGGAGGGCTGGAGAACCAGGCTCAGGAGATGTGCTGACAATCAAGACAGAACTGCAACAAGGACCACAGCCAGGGGCACGTCACAGGACAGTCTGCTCCTGTTGGTCGTACCCCCCTGCTGACCACAGGAGGACTCTGTCACCACAAGTGGCTTCTGAAGTGTCCTTGAATCTTTGCTTCACTCCCTTGATATTCAAAGTCCCAGAGGAGAGGGTCTGACTGGCTGAGCCTGGGTCCTGCCCCACACCTGGATGTCTGGGGCAGGAGGAAGGGTGTCACTCTTGATGCAATGTGGAGAGCTGCGCCTCCCCAGCACTACACACCAGGGGGGTTCCCTCCAGGTGGGAAAGGGGGAGGCTGAGCAGAAAATAAACTACACAATATCCCAACCACTTAGGGAGAACAAAAGAATCTTAAATGAAAGCTTCAGCCTTAAATCAGCTACCTTGGAAATGTATTTGCCTTGTTTCCTGGAACCAAGCCCAGTAAAATCTTTATGCAGGCTCATAATTTCACTCCCAAATCAATTTGTAACCCATGACCCTGGTTCCTGCCATATACTTGGCCTGCTTATTCGCCCTGGATTGCTTCTGTCGATTTTAGATTAGTGTAGCAATTCTCTGGACTCAGAGACTGAAACACTTGCCAAGCACCTCAGAACAACCTTTCCACTTCACCTCTCACCTCTTACTTCTACTCCGATGCCCATCGGTTCTGTTGGCTTCCTGGTAAAGTTAAGAGGGAAGATAAATGCAAGGACCATAGATTTAGAAGGTGATTTTCATCTCCCTACTTACAGGAAGAATTACATTCTCAGAAAAATAGGAATATGGCCTATTTTCTAAGCTCTTCAGAAGCAGGAAAACACCATCCTTGATATATCCAACAATAAATAAGACACAAGCTGTGTTTGAAGATTCAATAGAAAACAGAGAATACTTGACAGAAACAGGAAAAAAGATGCTCATAGACTGTCTCCAAATCTGTTCACATGCATGGGAGGAAGATGTCCGAAGGGCCATGATAATGGCCGGGGAGATACCACTCCCGCATCTGTGAGGGCTCCTTGCGGCTTCGGCTTTGGGCGATGGACATAGTGAGCAGTCAGCGCCTGTGTCATAGGTCAAGGCAGAAGAGGAGACCTCTTTTCCATCCAACAGTACTGAAGGGGAAAAGCATCAGGATTTGCAGCTAACAAAAGAATCTCCTTTTTTCCTAGAAGTTCCTCAGGATTCAGGACATGAGAGAGGAGACAAACGCTCCGGCAAAGGAAAAACTAGATGAGGTCTGAGGGCACGTTCAAACCCACAGCTGGGCCACAGTGAGTGCTACTCTTAGAAATCTTAGAAAGTATTTACAAGCCACGAATGACCAATGCTCAATAATGCTTATTAGCTAATTTTCCTTAAAAAAGAAGTTGGGAAATGTTAAGTAAAGGCAAAATCTTTCCAATGCTTCTTGTTCTAATTTTCCCTTAACTTCTTCACTTAGTTCACTCTGTATTTAAAGGTCTCATGTTGTTGGTTTGGTCAAAGGAAGGGTAAAGTCCTCCCGAGGCTGTGCCCCGCTCCACTGTCCCCAACCCACGTGGAACTGAATATGCCCATTAGCAGGACCTTGAGAGCCAGAGCAGCAGTGGCCGCAATGTTGGCCACTGGCCAGCAATAAACAGGTTCTGGCTGGGGCCATACCTGAGGTTCTGAGTCACTTTGTACCCAACCCAGAGATGGGGTGTGAAGCCTGGGCAAGAACGGGCAAGCTTCTGCTGAGTCTGGTGGAGGTGTGGGGTGAGCCTGATCTGGGCTTGCTCCAAGTTACGCTCCCAAAGGGGAGACCTTGGGCAAAGGTAGGAAGTCCCAAAGGAAAAGAGCAAATTTTAAAATTCTGAGGGCTTTACTGAGATGTAGAATTCTTTATCTCCCCCTTGCCCCTTCTCTCATGCCTGAGCACCTGGAGTTTCTACCTCCTGTAGCAGCAAGAATGTTAAAACACTAGAGGAAGAAAGGGAAACTACATATTTGTCTCATGTTTCATCAGAGATGAAGTGAAAGTATATGGATTATGTAAAATATAAGATACTAAAGTTCCTCACAACATTTTCCTAAATATGACAATGGCTGAAGGCCATGGAATGAGGCTTCTGTATGACTCACATTGATTTCTTTCCGTTTTTTAGCTGTCTCACTCATCCCATAATAAGCGGCTTTCTAGCCTATTATTACTTCAGGAACACTAACATTTCTCAGGCGACCTCCCTACCCTGAGGAGTTTTACTCTATCTCCAAAGAAGATATAACATTCCCAAAGAGTGAGTCAATTTATCAGGTTAGTTCAGGCACAGATCACTCAGCCATCAGTCTTTCCATCCGTCAGACCCGCATAGATCTGCATAGATTTGCCATTTAATACCAAGTGGCACCTGAAGGCAAGTCTTCAGTGGGTCAGAGGTCCCCAGGAGGAGTTTCACAGGCTGTGATGGAGACCCTCCCATTTCCACGGCTTTTGGTATAATTATTGGCACTCAATCCTAATGTTTTAAGGCTCAGAAGTAAATGAAATATGACTTAGATTCCAAAATGGGAATGTAATACGTGTGTTCCCCAAAATCTAGGTGCACCACATGTTTGAATGTATAAAGGTGCTCACACATTCCAACACTTGTTTCATGCTCAGCAGACGACCCAGCCTTCTGCCTCAGTGGGAAGGGAAAAGGCAGCAGGACTGATAAGTCCCCCAGGATCTCTCCTTTCTACGTCCTAACTTACGTCTGCACTCACCTCCTTCCTTCCCGCTGAATGAGCGTGTACCCGTGTGCAGGCTCACTGGTGTGCTCTTGGTACCACCCCACAACCCTGACGCCGACTCAGACGGTCAACAGGCCCCACTCTCTTCTCTCTCCAATTCTCCCTTGCCACGAAATCCCCAGTTTCCTCTTCTCCCTTTGAAAACCTCTCAGTTCTACGTCTTGCCTCCTCACTGCCGGTCCCCTTGAGAGTTCTGTCCTCTCTCTGGCCACCGTTCACACTCCACCCAACTGCCCTTCACAATAGCCTTTTTTCAACTTAAGCCTTCTCCTTTGAGTGTTTACATCTATTCGCATGGTTTCACGTATTATTTATAAACTTATCATTCTGAACATCTGTCTTTTATTCCTGAACTCTCTTCTGAGTCCTAAACCATTTCTAAGTGCATTCTGGCCATATCTACCTGGGTGTACCAGAGGCACCTAAGCAAGTCTAAATCCAAACCCGTCAACTCAAACTGGAACACGCATTCCCCAGGACATGCCCACATTATCAACCTTAGAGTTATTTTCAAATATCAGAAATTCTATGAACAAGAAAAAACTACAGTCACCCTGAATAATCCCAAAGATACAGAGTAATACAGGAGAAATTTGTGACACCATTTTAAAAAGGGGCAGAAACACTTGTTTTTTTGCTTACTGTGGGGTCTGCTCCTAAAAAAAAAAAAACCCTAAAAGATTGTTGAACAGAGAAACCCCAAAGGAGTAGAAAAATATAACAGTGAGTTAAAGTGGTGTCTTAGAGACAACTGGTGAAGATCACACGTTGAACAATTAAGAAGTCATTAACTGATGGCACCTGCTTGGATTTCACTTGCCTCAGTCCACCATTGTCAAGCGAAAAGATCCGAGGACATGGTTACCTGGGCTGCGCTGTGACCATCGGGGAAAGTGGTTTGCCTGTTGGATCTGCCCAACACAGCAGGAAAGTTTGCTTCTGGAAGAAGAGTAAATGCGATTTGCGGCTTTCTATGCTTACTTATGGTAAGAGTGGAAGGCACAAGTAAGCAAGCTCGGGAAGTACGGGGTGGGGGGGGGTGGAGGGGGTGGGGGGGGAGCCAGGAGGGGAAGATGGATGTCAAAATCTTCACCAATTCCACGTTCACAACAAAGTTACACACAGCACAAATTATAGTCACTTTCTCCAAACGACTCTGAGATGCAAGAGGGCCAGATTCTAATCAATGTTTGTCAGTTGCCAGCTTTAATGTGTATATTATCCAGTGACCTTTGGCAAATGATTTAAATTTTCTGAGATGATTTCCACCTCTAAAAAAGGACTGTCTCACAGCTAAAAGTCACTCAACAAAATCAAGCTCAAGCTCAAGAGAGATTAAGTGTTTGAAATTCCCTGCCAACTGACTTGCAGCATGTTCAAATATCACTTCCCAGTTGCCAAAAAATGGAATAATGTTAGCTTACATTTCTAGGAAATGTCAGATGAGGTAATTTGGAAAATGCACCTGCTGTGCCTAAGCCTGAATCTAAAACAATAAATGATCCATTTTTCTCTGGAAGTTGAATTGTACAGAATTAATCTTGTTACAAGACGAAAGCTTGCACGTAAATATGATGAATCATGCCTCCTGCCAGGCCTGCTTGGGGTGGTGCTACGGACGGTTGCCTGCTTTCTTTCCAACACAGCTCCAGTAAGGAGCCAAGCATCTGAAGCAAAGCGTGATCAACAGATGCTCGTTCCCATAGTTGGCACTTTTCCAATAGCCAAACCCAAATTTAATTAGCCACTTATCTGAAGCAGAAAGGATTTCTAAAGCATTCTAGTAATCTGTGCTGTTCTCACCACTGGTCCATGCCCCAGCCCCACGTGCCTCCTCCCCCAGAAGTCTCTGAAGCATGCACACCAAGCTCAGGATGGGTGTTCATTTTACTGTAAATAAACAGTTCTCTAAAAATGTTCATGAGATTTTTTGACGAGGGATAAAGAATAATATTGCATTGAACTGAAGACCACATGTGGTACATGGGAAGACACCGGACATGAAGCTGCCCAAGTAACGGGATACTAGCAGGTCAGCATTTTACCTGGGTGTACTCACAGCTTTTCTACTGTGACCTACCCAGATCGGACTCCTCCACCCTACCGCTGGATCCCCAAATGTCCCAATGGCTGCACTGATTTAATAGTGCCTAAGAAATACCCTCATGCCACTCGTCCTGACCTTGTATTCGATGAATTATGTCATTGCTCCAAATCCCTTAGAACAAAAGAACTATCTACCCTTAGTCCTCTTGATAACTATCTGCTGTAAGATGGAGTTTCCAGGAACCCATGTGATCTCATGACTCCCAATCACCTCGGGGTGCTGTTGCCTCCAGGGTCTGGCATACAGCTGCAACAGAAGGTAGGTAAGCCCTCGGGCATTAGCAGATGGTGTGGGGAGGTTAGGCAGGGCACTGCCCGCTGTGGCCTTGTCGCTCTTGCCTGCCCAGCATCCTTTGCCCTGTGTGCTGGGAGCAAATCTCCTCTGGGTGGTGGTGAGCCTGTCCCTGTGGTTCAGCCAGCTGACCCTCCCCCAGCGTACTGCTCCTCCTCCAAGGCCCCAGTGACTGGGAGAAAGGGGGACCTCTAACCCAGAGACCTTGAAAATCTGGCTTCTCAGAAAAGGCTTTCTCCCTGGTCACTGAGCTAAACAAATGCAAGTCTTGCTCACCATTTGGAAAGAACCCATTGACCAGGGGCAGTCAGGGGCCTTCTCCCACCACACTGTCTGAGTCCTGGATCCAGTCCTGCCTGGCGCCAAGATCAGGCTGGATTTCACTTCCATGAACTAGAGACCCGTTTTTGCTTAAGCTGCATAGGGTGCAGTTCTTTCCCCAAAAGCTCCCCTACTAATAAACACCTGACCTCATCCCCTCCCCAGCTTCTGCCTAACTTATTTAGATGATTATCTTCCTTCTTTTTGTGGTCTTTGCCTAAAACTCTCCATTTCACCCCCTTCAGCCCTATAAACTCAGGTCAAAATCTAACTTTTAAAGAGACACTTCCTATATTAACCCATTCCTTCCAAACTCTTAGAGTCTTCAATGTATGCATACATGGGTACATTCCCACCCACATTCGTCCTAAATGCTAGTCTATAAGAACCATTTTTACTGTTACTCTATTCTTTAACCAAGAGGTTTTAATTGCTAGAAAAAAAAAAGGATTGTCATTTTAAAGTGTCCTACATATTAAAAATGGGCTCCCATGGTGAAATACAGTGAGGACCCAAGGTGTGTGTATGTGTTTTTTAATAAATGCTAATATTTGAAAGCTTAGTATATGTTAGGCAGTGTGCTGAACACCTCACACGCATTTTTCATTAATCCTTACAACAACCTTATACGCTAGGTGCGTTATCTCCCACTTGAAAGAAGATGCATTGCGGCTTTGAGAGGTTAAATGATCTGCTCAAGGTCACACAGCTGGTAAACTGAAGTAGCTGAACTGACTCAATCCAAAGACCCCTCTTAACATCCCTTACCCCCACCAGCACACTAGGGACGAGGCATTTGTCTTCTTGGAATGCCCCAAAGAGGATGCTCCAAACTTCTTTTGGAGCTACTCAGTACTAGCAGGTCAGCATTTTAACTGGGTTAAAACTTCTGCTGTGACCTACCCAGCACTGGACTCCCTCCAACCTGCAGCCAGATCCCAGGTAGGCTCAGTAGCTGCATTCATTTAATGCTCCCTGAGCTGCATCAAATCACTCATTTTAATTAATGGTATTAATATCCATTTGTAGACTTAAATGAAATATGCCTGGTTTTTTTGCTTCCTGGTTCACAGCAATTCTAAAGGAATAAGAACAGAATGATGTGAGATGGAGGCCGATCCCAGAAAACAGTGTCAGGTGACTGGTAGAATTAGGATTAGAAGGAGCCTGAAGAACTGTTAAAGGAAGACATAGGAACTCTAAATGTGCCCAGAGCCCACCCTTCCCCTGGCTCTTCACTGCCTCATTCACAGACACTCAGAGCAAGGAGCCCATCCCTTCTGTGGATTTGGAAGGACCTCATCGCATGAGGTGCGTCCTCCAGGGCACTGGGGGCAGCATGTAGCCCTGTTGAGTTGGCAAACGTGAATCCACTAAACAGCATGCATGGGAATTAACTAGGTATTCTTATGAATGTGCAGTCGTCAAACTGTCTTTGCAAATATGTCATCTTGGCTTTTCCTTGCGTAGTGGTTTTGAGGCCAGGAATCACATCTAATAAATCTAACTTTATAACGTGTCACATTAGCACTTGATGCCTCAATGTCTTTATTACATAGATAATAAATTCTCTTCATTTCTGCTCCGAACCAATTGTACATCCTTATTTTAAACACTGTCCAATTTGTAAATGTTTTGTTTTAAATATCACTCCAGAGAAATCAGTCCCTGAAAATTAAATGGTTTACTTAGAGATGGACCCATTAGTCCTTTATCAGCACCCCATACTTTTATTTGCCAGTCCAAGCAGACTAGCATGGGAATAAGAAAAGTAGGGAGAGTGTTTTAGAAACAGGCACATTGACTGAGGCAAGCAATGAGAAAAGGTGGAGGAAAGAGAATCTATATCAAAAGTGAGCATACCAAAAGAATCAGCCAAAAATTGAAAATGGTTATCTCAAGAGAGAAAGAATTCTCCCCCCGTACGCACACCCCATCCCCATCTCCATTCCACAGGTGTGAAAGAGTGATTATTTTATGTATCAAACTTTGTAAAACTCTGGTAGCCAGCCTCCTTATGATTCTTGTCTCATGGTGTTCACACACGTGTGTAATTCCTACACCCAAATAAAGAGCCCTGACTTATGTAACCAGTAACCAGTAGGATATGGTAGAAATGATAGACTGTGACTGCTGAGGCTAAGTCATAAAAAACACTGCAGCTTCCACGCTGCTCTCATGCATTGGCTGACCCAAGGGAAGCCTGTTGCCATGACGTGAAGATACACAAGCCCTGTGGAGAAGCCCAAGAGGTGAGGAACTGAGGCCTTCTGCCCACATCCAGCGCCAACTTGCCAGCCACAAGAACGAGTCACTCTGAAAGTGGGTCATCCAGCTCCAAACAAGCCTTGAGATGTCTGGAGCCCCAGCCAACATCTTGACTGCAACCTCATGAAAGACCCTGAAGGACCCCAGAAGCATCCAACAAAGCTTGTCCAAAATTCCTGGGCCACAGACTATGAGATAATAAATATTTATCATTTTTTTAAGCCATTGAGTTTTAGGGCAATTTGTTGTGCAGCAATAGATAACCAATACAAAAACTATTTAACTCTACACTGTATGCTCATGTAATTTTTATTTTAAAAAGTCAAATCTGTTGTAGGATCATATTTTCACATATTTTCTGGAATCCTCAACCAGTGTCAAATTTTGAGGCTACAGACAAAACAGTGGGGTATAAGGTCTGCCTTATATGCAAGAACCAAACCTCTTTAGACCTTGTTCTGGCATATCAGGACTTAAATCCCAAGAAAACAGGGAAAGAGGACCCTTCCATTCCATTCTTCAGTCCTGTTTCTAATGTTTTAGTTTAGCTTTAGCCTAGCCAAGCTATAAAAGAGTGCAGGGGCAGCGGGTGGGGAGGGTTAGGAAGGGAACACATATATGCTTGAATGTCCATGACTGGAGGGAGAAAGATCAGGATTTTGAACTATGAAAATAATATGTTCACTAAAGAAATTAAAACATAGGTGGAAAAAATTGCTTGAAGTCTAGGTACTAATAGAATCACCATTCACGTTGTTGTTTACTTCCTTTGCATCTTTTGGCCTACCCAGACTTACTCATTTTGTACAGCACTAAATATTCTTGACAATGATGGAGAACTAATCAATGTTTAAGCCTAGTTTTTATAGTCCCAGCAAAAGCTTCGTGGACTACATTTTTCATTTAAGATTCATTCTTAAAGGTACAGAAATTAGTTTTTAAAATGTATGTGTAGATAAATACGTATAAAGTTCACTTTAGTAAAATACTTAACAAGCATTTTTCAGCACTTCCTGTGTACGCCACACCAGAGCAGCTGTTTCCGGGAATCTTAAAGAAGATAGTTTCCACCCTTAAAGCCTAAATCTTACTTTACAGTACTGCTCAGCTAACATCAAAACTCATTTGTTTCACTGTAAGCAAGTAGCCGTATTGTTCTGATCATTTGATGTAATAGATGACTGTCTAAAAATTTAGATCCTCCATTATTCTGTAATGCATAGAGACCTTGAATAGAATCTCTATGTATGTTTTTAAAACTTATTTCTAACTTTCACTTCACTGTTGGAGACAGGAAATACCAAGCTGGCTTAAATAGAATCAGGTCAGATGCTTCTGTCTTCAGTTAATAATGAGAAAAGCTGCTATTAGTTGAGGGCCTTCTCTGTATCTAGCATTTTACATAGATTATCTTTAATCCTCACAACAGCTTCAGAAGGTAATATTAATGCCATTTTACAGATAGGGAAAATGTGGTTCAAAGGGGTTAAGTAACTCTCCTAAGATCACCCAGTTTCTCAATCCAGCAGATTGGATAGAAAGCTCAGTCTGTAACTCCAAAGCCTTTGTTCTTTTCATAGCACCATCAACCTATTAAACAACGCTCTTATTTTCCATCTGGTTCCCAGGCCTCCTGTTACCTGCACCAAAATAGCTTTACAGGTCTTTGTCCTCCCGCAAGAAGACTGAAATTATCTCATGAGGAGTAGTGAGTTGAGGTCTTGGGGAGGAGTTGGGGACATAGAGGGGATGTACAATCATGGCTGCAAACCTCAGCCTTTTCCACACAGACAGAAATGGAAGCCAAACACCATGACCAAAACTTTAAATTGTTAAAAATTTGTAAGTTCTTCCTGAAAAAAAAGGGGCAAGTTTTACTCACAAGAGTTAAAAAAAAAAATCACAGAACAAACCAGATACAGTAACTTAACCTTATTACTTAATCTCTCATTTTATCCGGATGCTTATTTCTTGGGCCAGTGATTTTTATAGGCTTACAGAGTCTTAAGTTGATTTCTTGCTGTTAGAAATTATTCACTTCCTAGCATTCAGTTCTTTACCCTTCCTTCTCTGTGGTTTAAATGAATGAGGAGTTTAAAATATTCCCACTCTGAAGTAGTGTCATTAACCATTCAGATTCCACTGACAGCTACAGAGCACCCATGCACCAGATACTGTTTCTGAGGATCTGAGGTGCTTTATCTTTAATGCAGCTTCCTGTCTGGCAGATATTGAGGTGAAGGTTAAAGGGGGCCAGCACAGTTCAAAGTGCTTTACATACATTAACACACTTAATGCAACACCAACCCTCATATTACAGATGAAGAAACTGAGACACAAAGAGTTTAAGAAACTTGTTCAACCTCATAAGCTTGTAGAGTCAAGATCTGAACCCAGGCAGTTGGGCTCCAAGTCCACCTTCGTAAACACTGAGCTATGTTGGCTTTCACATGATGAGGCTAATGGCAGCACAAAATGTTAAGCTGACAGATGTTTTCTCCAGATGCCAACCCTGACACAATCATTTATGTAACTGCACTTTACCTCTAATAGGACTGCACAAAGAAATGGTTAAGATGAGCTGCTCCATGTGTTCTGTAATTCTGAGCACTTCTGCATGTTGAATGCATCCATTACTTAACAATGTAATTGCTGACTCTGCCATTCAGAAGAATCATATTGAAGCTGAAGTGGTAGTAATTCAAAACTGACAATCTTGGAGAAATTTGAAAAGTCAGAACTGTTATTAGCATTTAATGGAATCAAGTATTTAGTAGACTATAGTAGAAAGTATTAAAGAATAAATCTCAATAAATCAGCATATTCCAGGAACATTTTGGGGCTAAGGATTTGTTAAGTATTTTTTATAGGAGAGTGATGGCTATTCCTGGAAATGAATCCCTTAAGTGGACAGACAGTTTTAGGTTTCTTAAAATGGTTATTTTTAGAAAGGTTCAAGTAGAGCAAAAATAATTTAAACCTTAAAGATATTTTTCAACACTTCATAGTTCTAAAGATACAATACGGAGTTTTCATACACTAAGGAAAATAAATACTAACTTTCTAATCATCTTATGATTAAAGTGTTGCACCATTTCAAATAAAAGTAAAAAATAATTACAATTGCATATCAGCTTGATATGATCCTTATGAAAGATTTTTAAGTCTCAATATAAGTAAATTTATTAATTCCTACCTATGAGATGGTGTTGGTAGATATGGCATGCCAGGCTGAGACCAAGATACCAGAAACTTTTACTGAAATAAGTAGTAAAAAACAGTGTACATCCCTTTCTTGTTCAGTGCAGTATGTCAGTGAACCTTAAAGAATGAGGGAGACCCAAAGCATTTCCAGTTTGAAGATGTCACATAAAATTGGCATTTCCATCATCTCTCCAAAACTACCCAACAAAAGACAAAGGAAACAAGAGACAGTAATAACAATTCCATTTTCAATAAAAAATTTTAAATAGGTGAGGTTCTAACCACCAAATAGATGGAAGGAGTATCAAAAGCTGTGGAATTTGAGCAAAAGTATGAAGCTGAGAGAGGACCCCCCAGGCTACATATCTCAGAAAAACTCAGTAGTTCAACCAATGCGATGCACATACCAAGATGAGACATCAGTAGTTCCATTTGTACAACAATGGGAATAAGGTGCTGTAATGGATAGAATTGTGTGCTCCCCCAACACAAAAGATATATTGAAGTTCTAATCTCTACCTGTGAATGTGGTCTTATTTGGGAACAGTTTGCAGATGTAATCAAGATAAAATGAGGTTATACTGGATTAGGGTGGCCCTATCCAATGACTGATGTCCTTATAAGAAGACAGAAATATGGACACGGAGACACATAGGCACAGAGAGGAGAATGTTAGGAGAAGATAGAAACAGAGATTGGAGTTAGCAGCCAAAAAACACCAGGGTTGCCAGCTAGGATGGAGCTAGGAAAGAGCTAGGATGGAGGCACAGAATGGATTCTCCCTCAGATCCTCTAGATCCTTCAACCTCCAATCCTGCCAATCCTTGATTTCAAACTTCTAGCCTCCGAAACTGTGGGAGAACAGATCCCCATTGTTTTAAGCCACCTATTCTGGGTTCTTTGTTATGGCAGCCCTCACTGTCTAATATAGACAGGTAGTCTGGTAGCATGCATTTCCCTGGACCTGGTTTGGTTTTGAGTAGCAGAGGAGGTGGAACTAAACTATAATCCCACAAACAAGCCATATTCACAGGAAGTCAAATGTTCATGAGAAGAGAAAAGAGGCTACCCTGTGAATATCTCTGTAGCTACCTGTCTTCACTGGCTGGGAGAAGAGAGGGCTAAAATCTCTCATATGCAAAACCCTGGGTCAAAAGAAAAATTCTCACTGGCATAGAAGGTGTCCTTGGCCCCTTCATAACACACACTTTCTGTAAATAAGTAGTTAATCTAGGAAAATCTCTCCTCACTCAAAGATGAGGAATAAAAAAGGAACCAACAAATGTATAAGGAAAAAATGAAAAAATGAACAGAAAAACAAATGTAGATGAATAGTCACCATGAAAATGTACCTCAGAGCAGATGAAAATTTTGAATGTATATTTTTCCTTAAATGTTTAAAAAATGTAATGAAGCAATTGTTTCCAGGGAAAAAAGCATGGAACACAGAAACAACAACTCAGAAAAAGGCGGGTGAGATGAATAAAGGAGACAAAACACAAGTTGACAAAGCTCAGGAAAGAAGTGAATGAGAAAGAAAAAGGAATGCTATAGTAGAGATGAAAACTGGAACCAGGGCAAGGGTAAAAATGCAGTATGGAACATAGGGAAATGAGGAAAAGGTACAAAATGAATTGTAAATACAGACAAAAAATGTTCAGAGAGAAATTTATAAATAGGAAAGAAAGAGTAGGCAATTTGATGTTCACAGAATAAGAGGACCTGAACATAGCATGAATAATGGAAGAGAACATTTAGAGATATATTTCAAAAAACCTTTCCAGGAATAAAAGACTTGAATTTACAAATTGAAATGGCATACCATTATCTAACTAAAATCCTAAATCAGAATGGTCATAGTAAGTTTACTAGACTTTGAAGATAGAAAATTATTTTAAAATAAAGATTCTTTGAACCGTCAAGGTAAAAGGAGGGAGGGGAAAACTCAAGACATTTATAAGGGAGAAAAAAAATTAGCTGTAGATTTCTTCATAATAACATTCAATATTAGGGAGTGTAGCACTATCTAGAAAATTCTCCTAGAAAGAAAGTATATATCCTAAACTGTCATTCATTTCTAAAGGCAATAAGCAATTTTAAATATGCAAAAACTCAGGAAAAATCATTCCCATAAGCTGTTTTGGGGACACATTTTTGAGATAAAAATATCAAATTTCAGTCAACCAAGACATAAATAGAAAAACTGCAGCAAAGAACTAGGACTAGAACGAAAACAAAGTGGGAATTACAATTACCAAACTAAATATAAATGCTATAAACTCTGACAAAGTGGAAACAATTTGAATAAGAAAGTTGAGAGAGGAATGGGGAAAAGATAGGAGGTAGTTAAGAAATATTGATTTCTCTATATTTTAAAGCTGGGGACCAAACATTTTCTTTAAACTGAGAAATAAATTAATGAGTGTGTAGTCACAATTAACAGTTACCAAAAAAGACAAATAACCTTTTAAAATAATATATTGTAGAGAATAGCTGATATAACTAAAATTAGGTGGCAAAAGAAAGGGAAGGGAGATAAAGAGGAACTGTAATAATCTCATCACTGTTTACAGTAGAGAATTAATAGATACTGACTAAAGAAATAGAAGATTAAGGATAGTATCAGCTATTCCTAATAGACAACTCTTGGATCAAAGAGGAAATAAAAGATGACATTTCAGAATATCTGAAATACAGCAGTAATGAAAAAACTAATAAGACAACTAACATAGTAGTCCCAGGAAATCTCATAGCTTAGATTATAGTTATGTGTAAGTGAAAATAGGAAAGAAAAAATGAAAGCCTTAAGCTCTGACAACTCAATGTATTAGTTTTATTTATTCTTGTTTGTTTTTTTCCTAAGGAAAACTATAATAAAGTAGTAAAGATAAAACTAGAGATTAACTAAAAAGCAGAGGAAAGGTTTAAATAAATCCCAAAACCTGGTGCTTTAAAATCAAAAAAGGAAAATAAAATCTTATCTAACAAATCCAGGGGAAAAGGAAAGAAATCTTGAGTATGCAAAATAAATGAAACATAAGAAAAAATAGTCACAGATATAGAAGAAATTAAAACAAACACTCATAAAAGTTGACTTTGCTCAACCTTTCAAATAAACTTGAAAATCTTAGTGATTATGTATATTTATCCAAGAAAGTGTAATTTAACTAAACTTTCCAAGAACAGACAGAAAATCTAACTAGATAAACGATAGAGAAGAAACAGAAAAAGTGGCCAAAACAGCTCTGCCACTCAAAAAGCAAACAACCCAGATGGTTTCTTGGGGGGAATTTCTATTAAGCCAGTGGCTCTCAACTTTGGCTACATATTACAATCACCTGGGAAGCTCTGAAAAATACAGAAGCCCAGGCCGTACCCCAGACCAATTAAATCAGCATCTCAGAGAAGTATCAGTTTTTAAGCTTCCGAGGTGATTCCAATATGTAGCTGTATTAATTATTTAGATTAAGTATAATTAATAATTACTTTATAATAATGTTATTATCAATAGTGTTACTTCATAATAATAACAATGAATATAACACTGACACCAAAATATGAAAAAGTAACACCAAAAAAGCAAACCACCGACCAGTATCAGTAATGATTACCAATGCCAAAAAGCCTAAATTGAATGTCAGCAAACAGCCTAAACTGAGTGTCAGAATCAGGCAACACATTAAAATAATAATATACCACGTGGGTTTCTTTCTAGGAATGCAGGTTTGGCTTAATATTAGAAAATCTATTAATATTACCCATCATATTAATAGACTGAAAGAGAAAAATCATATGTATGATAATTTCTCTAGATGCTAAAAAAGGATTTGATAAAAATGTAGTATCACCTCTTGATTAAAAACTCTCACTAAAGTAGGAATAGATGAATACTTCCTTAATGTGGCAAAAATGGTCTCTCTCCCAATCCCAAAGCTAGAATCCTGGATAATGCAGCCCCGTGGCTCTTTCCCTGCTCAGGGTCTTCACACTCACTGTGTGCTGGTCAAACGCTGTGCTCCCAGGTCTTCGAAAGGCTGATTCTCCTTGGGAAACTCCTCTGAAAGGCCTCCCATGACCATTCAGTGAGAGCATTTCACTCTTCCAAAGTATGCATTTGTTCATTTTCTTATTCACTGTCTTCTCTTATTAGATTATAAACCCCAGACAAGCAGGATTTGGCCTGTTTTGGCATCACCACATTCCCAGTGCCTGGCTTGTATTAGGCAATCAGTAGAGGATGTGATGCGATAGGGGGAAAAATATATTCTGGAATACTAAACCCAAAGCATAGGCTAGTGGTGCACAACACAAAGGCCTATTTGTGAAAAATGAAATACTTGTGGTTTGTGAGTTTTTTTTTTAATTTTTAAAATCAGACAATGCCATATTCTGCTTTTTAAAGCATTTCTTTATTATGAATTATGTCTCCATTACGCAAGCATTTCATTCTTTTAGCCTAGTCCACCTGCTTTGAAGTATATAATGTTCATCAGCTACTTTTATTCTTCTTGGAAGTAGCCATAACAGGAGTTTACACTTGATTTAGAAAAATGCTTACCTTACTCACACCATCATCAGTTAGTTGCTCTTCTCCACCCTCCATTTCCTCCCAGACCCAGTCAATCGGTACCTCAGCCATCCCACCCGACCAACTTTCTGTTTGCCGACCCTGGCGGTCATTATGTGCTAATCAACACAAAACCTCAGAGAACTAACAAACTAGAATGGTCCTGGCTTATCGGCCTTTTCTGGGATAAAAATGTCCCACAATCCCACTCTTGGTCTATTAGGCTATTGAATTCCAAACCAGTTAAGTGAAAAGACGGCAAACTAGATAGTGAAATGTGCCTTGACACCAGATTATTGATATACCCAGTCTTCTGCTAACATAACAGGAACTTAATCTTTTTAAAAGTCACTAAGGCTGACTTTATTTAGGAGATCATAAGAGACATGAAAAATCCTGAATCCTATATAAGGCACACACCGTGGGACTATCCCACCATGAACACAGTACATTAAGGCAAAATGTATCAAAACATACCACCATTCACCTAATCTTTAAAGTGAGTTATATCTAGATTGAGGACCATTGATTGATTACCAATGAAATAATTTAGACATTATATAAATTCTGAAAAGTGTGACCCAAGTTCCCCCAAGAGGAAACGGTTGAACATTCATGTGAGATATTAATAGGAAAGGATACAGCTAGAGCAAATTAAAGAGAGTTTTAGGACATTTCTCCCCAGTACGTTATTATGAAAAAAAATTTTAAAACAGCAAAGTTGAAAGAATTTGTGAACACCTCTGTACCTACAGCCTTCATAAACCATTTTCACAGTATTATTCTTAATCACTCTATCCTTCCAACCAACATCATTAATCCATTTTTTTTGGTGCATTTCAAAGAAAGCTATAGACATCTGTATACGTTCCCCTAAGTACTTCCTGACTAAAAATTCAATATTTGTTTATAATTTTATGTAAAGTGTATATGCAATGAATACACACTTTAATGTTTGCTGAATTTTGACCAATACATATATTTACTAGTTTTAACACATGCATACATCTGGGTAATTCAAACCCCTATCAAAATATAAAACATTACCATTACCCCAAAAAGTTCCCTCATGCACCTTCCCAATGAATCCATATTTCCATACCCTTAGAAGCTATCACTCTTCTGATTTTGTCTATTATAGATAAGTTATGTTTGTTCTAGAATTTTATATAAATGGAATCATAAAATAGGTGCCCTTTTGTGTAAGGTTTCTTTTGTTCAGCATGTTTTTGAGATTCATCCGCGGTGTTTTATGTGTCAGTAATTTATTTTTTATTGTTGAGTTGTATTCTGCTACACCCCAGTATATTTATTCATTCTCCTATTGTACTCAAGGCAATATCTAATACAAAATGAGGTTAATTTCAGTACCAGTTTAAAGAACAGAATGGGAAAAATGAACCACATCTCATGAAACCTGTTCTTGAGCACTAACTCTATCATTATCTGCCTGTGACACTGGGCAAATCATAGGAGATCCTTTTTTTCATTTGGATATCTTTTTCTTCATTTGCTAGAGATCTTTTCAGATCTATGAGCAAAAGGATGTAGGGGGTAAGGGGAAAGAGACATCAAAGACAAGTTCAAAGTGGTTAGCATAGTCATCCCAACAAGTTTGATGTCGCTATACTGAATGGGATAAAGAATAAGAAGCAAGCATAAGAGAGATGAGGCAAAGTGATGGAAGAAAAATGGCATCTCTTTTGACATGGTGATCTGGAAGAGTCCACTGGGATATCTCAGGCAGATGTCCTGTGAACAGTTGAACAAACAAAGAGTGTAGAGCTTAGAAATAAATGTGTGGTTAAAGCCATCAGCAGTGACGCTTCAGGTTGAAAGGAAATGAAATCATTTAGGAAATACAGCATGGAAAGTATCTACTTTTATCTAGATACTCAAATTTTTCTCTAATACTCTACTTTCAGGAAGTCTGTGTCCTCTGTATTCACTTACCAGACTTCTCCATTTGAACATCCTACCATTGCCTCAAACAAAAATGAGTCTACTAATATTGTAGGTCAAAATGGTTGGATATTGGAATTACATATGGTTCAGTCTTAATAACTGGCCTTTCACAACTACATTATTACAGCTGTTTCCTGGCTCCGTTACTTCTCAGCTCAGCTCCTCATAATTCATACTGCCAAATATTTCTCATTCCTTTCTTCATATATTATTCCCCTGCTCAAAACCCTGTAGGGGTGCCCTATTAATTACTACAGCTAAGCTAAGCCCCACACTCAGTTTCCATCTCTTCTCAACATTATTCTCCACCTAATATGGGCGGGCTCCTCAGTGTCCTGTGAACCAACCCACAGTGCTCATTCCGTCCTGTTCATGTTGTGCCCCTGATCAGTAATTTCCTCCTCTCAGCTTATCCACCTTCTGTTGAACATTTAAAGCAGTATTTTATAACTTTCTGACCATGATTCCCTTTGCTAAAGTTAACTCAAAACCCATTAATCCTTGTCCTCTTCCACAAGAGAGGCGGGGAAAGTTCAGTGTTGTGTTGGTTTCCTGTGTCCCTTCTGGAACTGGGAGAGGCCGTGTGATACTCAGGCCAATGGTGTGCCGTTCCTTCCTCCCTGCCTTCAATACGGGCACAGGTTCCTGGAGCGGCAACGGCCATCATGGGATCATAAATGAACTAGTCTGCAAACTAAGGATTACAGCGTGGTAAAACACAGATCGCAGGGTTCTTGATATATATCCCTAGGACACACCAGGCCGGGACTGCTTGCCTCTGGACTTAAACTATGTGAGAAAAAAGTTCCTCATTGTTTAGGCTACAGTTGCCTGTCTTGTTTGTTTGTTGTTATTTGCTGCAGGAAAAATTCCAAGTTGATATACAAGGCATGCTCACGTTATATATTTTCAAACAGTAACATATCGTATAGCCAATAAATTCAGGTGAATCTTTATGCACCAAAATAAACATTCACTTGATAGCTCAAACATGTATCTAATAAAAAAACAGCTAGGTACGTTGACAGAAACGTATCCCACCAATGATGGCTTTTTGAAGCAGCTATTCTCTCTCTGAAGGTCATAGAGTCTAGGAAAGCCAATGGTGAAAACATTTAACTTGTATTAGTTAAAGGGAGAGTTTCAGTTCTTCAATAGCAACACGTTTAAGTTATTCTGCAAGATTTAGTTCTCCTTTACTGCAACTAAAAAGAGAGTTTGAAGTTGTCAAATTTTTATGTTAACTTTTTGCTTTCCCTCTAAAAAGAGATGGGTAACCCCTCAAGAGTGGAGTAATGAAGAGTCCTCCATCCTGATTTGGCCAGATACCATTTCATGCAATGGTAGACATGTAAGATGGCCTCAATGTTTCCCACCTCCTGGTGTTTATGCCCCTGTTTAATCTGCTGCCCTAGAGTGTGGGCTGGATTTAGTTGCCAGATCATATGATAACTCCATGTTTACCATTTTGAGGAACTGTCAAACTGCTTTTCTAAAGTGACGACAGCATTTTACAATCCAGATAAACTACTTTTAATCTACGGAACAAAATGCAAATTATTGAACCTGAGTTTTCCATCACTTATAAAATGGGATAATTCTGAAAGTAAAGACTAACATTTATTGAACACTTAACATGCACCAGCGCTGTTCTGGGTAATTTCTAAGATCTTAATAATTGAATTCCCTGTGGAAGGGTTGTCAGATAAAATAAAGGACACTCAGTTAAATTAAAATTTCAGATTAAAAGCACAAATAATTTTTTATAGATACTATTTTTTTATTTCGATATCATTAATATACAATCACATGAGCAACATTGTGGTTACTAGATTCCCCCCATTATCAAGTCCCCACCACATACCCCATTACAGTCACTGTCTATCAGTGTAGTAAGATGCTATAGAGTCACTACTTGTCTTCTCTGTGCTATACTGCCTTCCCCATGCACAAATAATTTTTAGTATGATTATGTTCTATGCAGTCTTTGCTCGAGGTCTCATAGTAGCATATGCTATTCTGTGCCAGGTTGGGAATCTAGGCAGCCTGACTGGAACAACTGCCATTAATTTCAACTAACTTCAGGCAGTTCTTGCAAGACAAATAACATAGATAAAAGGATTTGGCACCCTCAGTAGCAAATGCCCAATAAATGTTAGTAGTTCCCTTCTGGGTCTACCTCCTTCCCCCACTACCCTCCAACCCCATGAGAGTTGAGTCAACACTTTAGGTGCCCATAGCACTTGGCTTATACGTCTTTCATAGTAATGTTCTACAGGTGGGTGCCATTGTAGAATGATAAGAGTTCCTGAATTGAGCCTTTAAAGAAAAGTTATTTAAACATCAATTTACTATACCAGGTCATGGTGGATACCAACATCCTCAGGGAAAGCTTTAAGAAATACACAATTACTTTGTAAATGCAGCACAGGAATGTGAAAGGCCCTGTCCTCTCTAAATTGACACTTGACTTCTAATTTGTTCCTTTAAAAATAAGTCTTTAATTAATGATCAACAACATCAAGTTTGACAGAACTACTCAGCACATTAATCTAGCTATAGTCCCACACTTTGAATGCCAATTGCTTAAATATATCACAGGCAATTCTTTCCAGGAACATTTCTCAAATATGTTAGTCTCTAGAATTCACCTCAATAAGATTTGCAGCGATTTTTACAAAGCAAACTTTAGCTTTCTGTAGTAATTAATGTTTCTTTAATCAATCATTAAACACAAGAAATTCATTCATTTTTTTTCTTCTGCATTTCCATGCTGTAGAGAACAGCCACATGACTATGAGTAAATCCTCCACATTTGTTTGCTTTCTGGAATATTTTCAATTATGTTTGTAACTCAATATACATTCATTCTTAGAAAATTAATATGGTTCAGAAAAGGAAACACTGGTACACCTCCTGAGGAAAGACAGAAAATGTCTGTATGCAAAGGTGGTTCCAGTGTCATAGTAGTCATTTTGATTACTGTGTTTCTTGGCCCAACTGCTCTCTTTTTCCAGCAGAAAATTATGTTGGCTGGGAGCCATGCCACAGAACCTCCGCCCTGAGGAATGACTCAGATAATTAAACAAAGGCATTAAAAACTATTCAGGATTTTTACAGGCTTCCCTCTTGACATTCCTTCCTCTTAGTCAAAGAATTGGTACTACACATTTTGTGTAGTTGAAGAGTAACAACTACCACTGTTCATAAATCAATAATGCCTGTACTCAATCATCATCTTAAAAAAGGTACAATACAGCAAATATTGGTTCCTCATCACCTTGAGAAAGTCTGTTCACTGAATTTTTTTTTATGTACAGCATAACTTTTTAAACTTTTTATTATGGACAGTTTCAAACATACAAATGATGAACATCCAGACACCCATTCACTCAACTTCAATAATAAATATCAACTGCTGGTCAGTGTTGTTTCACCTGTAATCCCATTCCCCACTCCCAGATTATTTTAATACAAATCCTAATCATATAATTTCCCCTTTAGATATTTCAATGATACTAATATAAATCTTGGATTTTACTTCTGTTTTAATTTTTTTTAATTATTAAACTAGAGGGAGGAAGGAAAATAGAACTAACTTTCTTATGAATGCTTACCATGCCAGAGTTATGTAGAGACTTTCTCCTAAATTACTCTTGTTAGTGATAACATCCTGCTGGATGAGTATTACCATTCCCATTTTTAGAAAAGGAAACAGACGAAGAGATCAATTTTCCAATGTCATTTAGCTATTGAGTAGCATGACTGGGATTCAAACCTAGGTCTGACTCGAAACCCTAGGTTCTTTCCCCAGATCAACTCCATCAAGCATGGAAATAATGCCTGAGAAAAAGTAGGAAGTGTCTTATATGACCTATTTAAGGAAAGGGAGATCTCTTCCATCTTCAGTCCTCCCTCTGTGCTGTGAATGGCACAAAGGATGTTTCCAGATCCTAATTCCCTCTAGTATTCCTAACACTGTAACCCAGAATCCATAAGTCACAGTTTCCTAGGTCACTATTTTGATACTCATTAAAGTAACATGGGCTCTGAAGTATGCCAATAGGTAGCACACTTTAGGTTTTATTAAGATGGCACATTTGGTGAGAAAACAAAAAACAAACAAACACAAAAACAGCCTAGAAATCACCGTAAGTGTGAAAAGAGAAAAATTATATGTCTAAATATATGGAAGCAATAGCCCCAACCATACTAATAGGCAGATTGGTTACCTAGGATGTAATTTAAAAATTTGTGATGCTAGTTTAAAATCTATACTCTATTCCACAAGATAGCCAACAAATAACAAAAGAAGAGTACTTATTAGCATTTATTTAAAACACTTTCTTCAAGATGCCACTACCATATTATACTAATTAAAAAAAAGAATAAAAATGTAATGTCTTATAATTCAAGTTTGTCTTGATGATAAAAATAGGACTTAAGTTTCCTCAAGTAGGTCTCTGAATGCCAGGACATGCATTCACTATTTTTTGTGCAATGTATTCACTATCTTAAATCAAGTATCATTCATGAATTGGATAGAATAAAAAATGCAATCTAGTCTTATAAAAAAGTTCAAATCATAAAGGTAAGCAATTAACCATGAAAGGCTGAGAATTTTGCATAAAATAGTACTAGTGTGTACTTTGAGACACCTATCTTTACCCTCAAACTTGATAATTACAGTTCAGATTTTTAAAGTTTCAAAAATAAGCCATAATGCAACATGGTCATATGGGCCGAAAGTTCCTAAGAAACAGTTCATGGCTTAGGAAAAAACCTCAAGTGTATCAAATAGAAATATGATGTGTCAATAGCTACCAGCATCCTGGGTTTGTCCTGTTAAGTCCATAAATGAGTCATCAGTTATTAACCTCAAAAGTTTTGTTTCAAAAGCTGATTAAGAATCACTATTGGTTACCTAGAGTTAATATATATACAATGATACTGACATGACGCCCTATTACCAAATCACTAAATGTTTTCTTAGTTCGAAATATGCAATTACTACTTTCAGTATCTCCATATTTCTACTAAATATTTGTTGAAAGAATAGATGAATCCCAAATACTAATATTAAAAGATTTCTAAAAACAAAAACAAAAAAACACCTCTATTTTTAACTTACTGATAGCAAGCAAGATTTTTTACATAATTCAACAAGAAGTTCTCAAAGTCAAAGCCTCAGAAAAAGGAAAGTTATGGTTCATAGCCACTGACTCATTTCCTTAGATGATTCAAACTCCTGGCTTTAGCACTGCCTTGCCTTCCCCTCCCCCTTCCAATTTTAATTCAGTACAGGGGGAAATGAACCACTGGTACTACAGAGCTAGCTTTCCTGTGCTACCGCATCACAGTCTTTTAAATAAACTAAATCTTTCTACAAGCTTTTATACATTTTTGAAGTCCTATTATACAGTTTAATTAACAGAGGATCAGACTCAAATATGATACGTGGATTTTTCTAAAAGTTACTGAAAAAACCCAGGGATTTTTTTTCTACCTCTTAGAAATGAAGTCAGATTGTCACTGGCATAAAGATGATTTCATGAAAATGTGTATTTTTCTGCTACCCTGCATGAACCTTTGGAGATAAGTCTGTACTTCATCTTGTTTTTCCATGTATTCTTTATGTATATGCCGCAAATGCTGAGTTACTTATGAATAAGTTCATGAGACTACCTAATACAAAATCCAGACCCACAAAGACAAATGCAGAGAATCAAACACAAACACACCAAAGGCATGTCTACATATGCCCATAATTCCCAGCCAAAGGCACGACAGGAACAGAATACATCAGGCTCCTCCTTTCCAAGTAAGGGGAAGACTTGGTTATAAAACATTCCGAAGCCATGCGTCCTCATGCTGTAGTTGAAAGAGCCACTTGCAAACCATCGCCTAATTGAGAACATATAGAAGTGTAGTTCAAACCAAGTTGATGTCACCTTATTTAATGCAGGATACAGGAGAGGAATGCCACTTCCTCCTCACCATCTATGCCCCACCCTTAACCCCAAAGCCTTTCTTGTCAACCAGGCCCTCAGGTGCTAGTGGAGTTATGTATATGACTCTCTCTACATATAGTGCATAGATGAAGACAAATGTTTCGGAGTTATTCAAAATTGCCAACTCTTTCACTCTTTGGAGCAAAGCACTATTCTCATACACTTCCAATAAGTTTCTGCCCCTCCAAAATGTTGCTTTGTCTCCAGCACCACAGGCACCTGCTAAGTTGGATTGATGACAGACAGATCTGTGGGATCACAGCCACCATGCCTTGCTGGATTCAGCATTATAAAAACAAAAAATTACTGCAGTTTGTTAGAAACCTTCCTTTCTAAAGGCTATTGCACTGGGGTCAACAAGACTCATGGTTGAATATAGGCTGTCTCATTTACTAGCTGTAGTTATGCACAAATTACTTATCTTTTTGTGCATTAAGTTTCTTATTTGTAAAAAGGGAGATAGTATTACCTCTTTTGCACGTCTGTTGTGAGCATTGTATCTAAAGCCCACAGCTTTAGTATAACATAACATAACAAAGCATAACATTACATAATATAACACTGGCAGGCACAGAATAATTATTCAATAGTTTATACTATTATTTCATTCTATGCTCCATTTTGCCATTCTGTAGATTTTACCCCCCTAACTCCTAAATCATTGTGGAAGAAAATATCCTAAAATTCAGAACTGATGCTGAAAGTATGAAGCCTCAATTTTGCAAATCTTAAAAGAGAAGTTCATAGTAAATTGGTAACTGTATTTTAAATGCAGATTAAGTTAATCAGCAAGATGCCTATATATTAACAAATTAAAATTTTCACTCCATGGCTATTTAAGTGATAAATAAAATAATTTTGAGTCTAATCTCACCTATACACTAACTGTTATGATTTACTAGAGAAGACATAGCCATCATGGCTTACTTTCTATATTTCTGAGATAGGGATGCCACCAGCTACACCTGTAATTATAGCGGGACTAGAATTCTTGGGCATGGTCATTGTAGCCATTTCCAACAGGAGGGCCCTAACTATGAAAAAAAAAAAAAGCACCTTAATGGAATTAAGGTTAATATTTTTCAAATGGATTATTTTTTCAACATTCCTTAAGCCCTAGGAAACGGATGGTAGGGAGTACATGTTCTTCATTTCCCACTCCACCCTCAGTAATCAATACCTACAATACTTACCTAAACAATGTTTTGGAAATTAAACAGCCTTCTTATATTAAAGTGGTTTTTCAGGCATACCCTGGAGATGCCTCGCATTCAGTTCCAGACCACTGCAAATAAAGCAAATAAAGCCAGTCAAATGAATTTTTTGGTTTCCCAGTGCTTATAAAATTTACGTTTACGCTGTACTGCAGTCTAGTAAGTGTGCAATAGCAGTTTCTAAAAAAAACAATGTACATAACATAATTTAAAAATACTTTATTGCCAAAAAATGCTAACCATCATCTGAGTTTCAGCGAGTCAATCTTTTTGCTGGTGGAGGGTCGTGCCTCCATGCTGATGGCAGCTGACTGGTCAGGGTGGTAGCTGCTGAAGGCTGGGATGGCTGTGGTAGTTTCTTAAAATAAGACAGCAGTGAAGTTGAAGTTTCTTCATCAACTGACTCTTCCTTCCACGAACAAATTCTCTGTGGCATGTGATGCTGTTTGATAGCATTTTGGCCATAGTAGAACTTCTTCCAAAATTGGAAACAATCCTCTCAAACCCTGACGCTGCTTTATCAACAAAGCTTATGCAATATTCTAAATCTTTTGTTGTGATTTCAACAGTCTTCACAAGAGTAGAGTCTATCTCAAAAAAACACTTTCTTCGCTAATCCATAAGAAGCAATTCTTCATCCATTCATGAGATTGTAGCGATTCAGTCACATCTTTAGGCTCCACTTCTAATTTTAGTTTTCTTGCTGTTTCCACCACATCTGCAGTTGCTTCTTCTGCTGAAGTTTTGATTTAATACCTCAAAGTCATCCATAAGGATTGAAGTCAACTTCTTCCAAATTCCTGTTAATGTTTGTATTTTGACTTCTTCCCATTAATCACTGGTATTCTTAATGGTATCTAGAGTGGCAAATCCTTTCCAGAAGGTTTTCAATTTACTTTGCCCATATTCATCAGAAGAATCACTTATCTATGATAGCTATAGCTTTACAAAATATATTTCTTAAATAATAAGACTTGAAAGTAGAAATGACTCCCTGATCCATGGGCTGCAGAATGGATGTTGTGTTAGTAGACATGAAAACAACGTTAATCTCCTTCTACATGTTCATCAGAGCTCCTGAGTGACCAGACGTATTGTCAATGAGCAGTAATATTTTGAAAGGAATCTTTCTCCTGAGCAATAGGTCTCAACAGTGGGCTTAAACTATTCAGTAAATCATGTTGTAAATGGATGTGCTGTCATCCAGGCTTTGTTGTTTGATTTATAGAGTACTGGCAGAGTAGGTTTAGAGTAATTCTTAAGGATCCTAGGATTTTCAGAATGGTCATGAGCATTGACTTCAAATTAAAGTCACCAGCTGCTTTAGCTCCCAAGAGAGTCAGCCTGTCCTTTAAAGCTTTGAAGCCAGACATTGACCTCTCCTTTCTAGCTATGAAAGTCCTAGATGGCGTCTTCTTCTAACAGAAGACTGTGTCCACACTGACATCTGTTGCTTAGTGTAGCCACTTTCACTATCTGAGCTGGATCTTCTGGATAACTTGCTGAGCTTCTCCATCAGCACTTGCTGCTTCACCTTGCATTTTTATGTTATGAAGAGAGCTTATTTCCCTAAACCTCATGAGCAACTTCAGCTAGCTCCCAGCTCTTCTTCTGTGGCTTCCTCACCTCTGAACCTTCTAGAACTGAAGAGAGTTAGGGCCTTGCTCTGGATTAGGCTTTGGCTAAAGGGAATGTAGTTGGTTTGCTCTTCTATCCAGACTAGTGAAAATTTCTCCATATCAACAATAGGGTGCTTCACTTTCTTATCATTTGTGCATTCACTGGAGCAGTGCTTTTAATTTCCTTCAAGGACATTACCTTTGCATTCACAACTTGGCTAACTGGTACAGGAGGCCTGACTTTTGGCCTGTCTTAGCTTTTGATATGTCTTCCTCACTAAGCTTAACCATTTCTAGCTTTTGATTTAAAGTGAGAGATGTGTGACTCTTTGATTCAATACACAGAAGTCACTATAAAGTTATTAATTGTCCTAATTTTAATATTGTTGTGTCTCAGGGCATAGGGAAGCCTGAAGAAAGGGAGAGAGACAGGAGAATGGCCAGGTAGTAAAGTAGTCAGAACAAACACATTTATAAATTAAGTTCACAGTCTTACATGGGCATGGTTCATGGCAACCCAAGACAATCACAATAGTAATAACAAAGATCACTGGTCACAGATCATCATAACAAATATACTAATAATGAAGCAGTTTGATTGGTTGTAAGAATTACCACAAAATGTGACATGAAGACACAAAGTGAGCAAATGCTTTGGGAAAAATGGTGCCTACAGACTTGCTCTATGAAGGGTTGCCACAAAACTTCAATTTGTAAAAAATGCAACATCTGCAAAGCCCAAAAATTGAAGTGCAATGAAAGAAGGTATGTCTGTGTAAATTCCACATGCATCTCCCTCTGACTATCACAACTTTAGCATCTGTGGTCATTCTTTCATCTCCAGCTTTCTGGAACAGTGCTAACAGCAGCTTCTTTACTCTCTCATCTCCTTCATTGCAAACTAGTTTGTGACCAGTTCACTCAGCCTACCTGAGGCAGGTTCCAATGACCTTCTAATGTCAATTCTGAAGAATTTATTTTGAACTTCATCCTTCTTGATGTCCCTGTAGGAGATCACATCATTGATATTCTCTCCCATTTCTTCTGAGGCTTCTCTGTTAGCACCCTCTTCTTCTATCCACCACTTAAACATTGGTGTACCCCAGGGAGGCATTCCATCCTCTACCCTTTATTCTTTTCACTCCCAGGAAATCTCATTAGCACCTAGTTTCAAAAGCCCTTTACAAGCTAAGTCCTAAACCTGTATCTGTAGACCAGATGTCTCCTGACCTATCTACTGGATATTTCCATGTGGATGTCTATATGCCACACACACCTAAAACTTGCTGTGAAAACTGGGCATGTAATCTCTTTCCTCCCCTTAAACTTATTTCCTTCTGATTTATAATCTTTATAAATGTAACCTTCATTAGCAGCCACTCACATGGACTTCACCCCTTGTTTCCTCGCATTCAGTTACCCAAACCTTGTTGGTCCTGCCTTTGAAATAGGGTTTTCCAAACTACAGTCCTTGGAACCTTGTTCCAGAAATATGGATAGTGATGGGTATTTGTTTTAAATATATATATATATATATTAGGCTTCTGTGATCAAATGACTTGGGAAATGCTGGGTTAAAGCAGGACTTTAAGAACCTTCAATATATTGCTAAAGTGCCTTGTGAACCCCAAATGCAGATATAATATTAAATGTTTCCCATATAGCTTGGAAGCCTTTTTTCTAAGAATTATCTTCTGTGATCAGTTATATAGAGCATACTTTGAAAAATGGTCATTCAAGTATTTCTCAAATGTGTTCTCTCCTCTTCACCACCATAGCCATTCAATTAGGGAATTCTCTCTCGCCTAATCTGAAATAGGTTTTCTGCCTAAGATCTTTACTCATCCTTTACAGAGTAGTCAGTAAGCTCACCTAAAATGTAAATCTAATGAATATTTTGTGCTTAAAAATCCCACAACATTTTCCCAGCACCAAAATTATAAAACCCAAAGTTCCTCAAAAAGACACTTCATGATCCAGCCCCTGACCATCTTTCCATCTCTGTCTCACAGCAGTCCAGGTCTATTCTCAATGGTGTCACATTACTACTTTCTGACTTTTGCACATAACTGTTCTGCTGCCTAAAATGTTACCCACCTCTTATTTATCTGAATAACTCATACTTATCCTTCAAAATTCAGATTCTTCCAAAGCCTTCCATTTTTCTGACTACCTCCCATTCCCTGGCCAGGGGAAGGTGCCTCAGTGGTGTGTACTCAGTGCACTATTACAGCATATCTTTGTAATTATCTATACACACATCTCTATTTTGCTACTAGCTTGTGAACTTCTTGAAGATTAAGGACATCGTTTATTCATGCTTATGGGCCTGGTACAGTGCCTGAAACCTAGTAAATGATTGGTGAACAAATGAATCAATATATACATTACCTGTTAATCATTTCAATACTAATCTTTCCAAAAACTCATTTAAATGTATAAAGCATGTGTTTTATCGCTGAAACTTTAGTTTGAGGTCTAGAAAGGTACTGGCAAATTTCTTCTACAGAGGACCAAATAGTAAATGTTTTAGGCAGCGCAAAAGTGGCTGTAGACAATACACAGACAAATGCACACGGCTATGTTCCAATAAAATTTTATTTACAAAAACAGGCAGTGAACAGATTTAGCTCACAGACTATAGTTTGCCAGTCCCTGGCCTAGAAAGGTCCTGATACCTCAATGATCTTAACTGGTCTCTTCCGTGCAGTCACTGAAATTGTGGGCATGGTATTAGGAAGAAATGACCATCCTCTAAGAACGAACTGTGTGTACTATGATAGCCACTAACCACATTTGGCTTTAAGCACTGGAATATGGCTAGTCCAGAGTGAGATGTGTTTTAACTATAAAATATACACTTGGATTTTGAAGATTTTGTGTGAAGTAAAGAATGTATAATATCTCATTAAAATTATTTATACAGGTGACATAATGTATTTGATATATTGGGTTAAATAAAATATATTATTAAAATCGATTTCACCTGTTTCTTTTTACTTTTAAAGTGTGACTTACTAAAGAATTTTAAATTACACATGTGGCTTGCATTATATTTATTTTGGACAGCACTGCCCTAAGAAAGAATAGTTACCAAAGAGAGTGTGCCTAACAGATTCAAGTTTTGAAGATGGCAAATGAGATACTTTACCCAATTACAAAGTGTCTCTATTCATATCTACTGTATATCCTGGTTCCTTTCTATCAAAGATGCTATCATTATCTTTTACATACAAATTAAGGATCAAAATCTTTAATTCTTTCTTCCTCCACAAGTAATATACATCTACCAACTTATTTTATCTTACTTGTTTTCATTTTATCTGTTATACTTGATCCTCATTTTCTCACCTGAATTAAATCTCTTGAAGGGACTTCTTTCTTCCAGCCTCTTCCCGCCTCTATCCCTGATGCATGATTCTATACAAAGCTATTAAATTAATATCCCTAAACATGTGATGCTCTCCTACAATATCAATACTTTAAAAATTCAGTGGCTCTCATTACATACAAAACAATATCCAAACTATTTGGTCTAGCTCTTGAGGCCTTCTAAAAATCTTTTTGACTTCCTTTTTGAACCTTATCTACTCTTCTTAACATTCAAGTCAAACACAGGATTGCAGATATCATCCACACAATTGAATTTGAATTTCAGATAAACAATTTTTAGTATATAATTCTACTATGTTACTTGTGTTATACTTGTACTAAAAATTACTGTTCATGTGAAATTGAAATTTAACTGGGCATCCTGTATTTTTATTTGCTGAATTTGGCAACCCTAGTCAAATAAGTCTATCTTCTATCTCCCAAATACTATATGAAGATCACTACCCTTGCACCTTTGCTTACACAATTTAAATGAGTTAATGCATGTAATGCACTTACAATACCTAGCACACAATGAACATGCAATAATATAATTCCTGACTCTGTGGGTCCAACTCAATTCCTACTGGCTTTCTCTACCTCATTCCAGCCCACAATATAATCTCTCTCTCCTCTGTTTAGCATTTGATAGAGTACTTGATTGCTTACTTTGAACATTTCATGTGTATGTCTTACTTAGCCTTAAGTTTCTACCTCATATAGAAATTGACAATAACATAGGATTTTTAAATAAGGCATTTTTTTCTCACCAGAATTATCAATTTTTACTCTTGGTTAAGTCTCAGCTTGAACTCCGAATTACATGATGAAAACATTCTAGCTAACCCTAGACTCCAGGCTCTTGCTGACAGGAGTGTACAGTGTTCTTTAAGTAGATCTCACTTATAAAAAGGGAGCTGTAATAGGATCTAAAAAGCAAGCTACTCACTTGTTAGCAATACCTCAAGTGTCTGTAGTTATAAATTTATTAGTTACACAATGTAAATTGAGTACTCTAAGTTTCCTGAAACTTTTTTCTTAACTCAAAAGGAGCCTATATGTAAATAAGCATGCAAATAATCAACCCAGTGAAAACTTTAACTTTTCCTATATTTCACAGTGATCTGTAAAATTCAGTCCATCAAGTAGTCACATGTGTGGTTTTTACAGAAAAAAATTTCTGAGTCTAATCCCATGTTGTCCATTATACAGAAGACTCAAATTATAGAAGAACTCAAAATCTGTTGATGATAAAATAAAAAATTGGGATATTACTCAAAATAAGTTTTTGTAAAATATTTTTACAAAATACATTTAGTACCATATTAACACACACACAAAATATTAAGTACCGTATTAAATCAGTGATTCACCAAAGTTACACTCAGTACTAGAGTACAGATTACCTGAGTCCAAAGTCTGGCTCTACTACTTATTAACATATACCTCTTTGAGCCTCAGTTTTCTCAAGTATAAAATGGGAGCCCTGTCTCCCAAGATAGTTGTGATTACTAAGAGAATTAATATGTATGAAATGCTTAGAACAATGCCTGGCAACATGGCAAACATTCAAAAAATGCTATTACTCTTAGAATATTTTCCAACTATCTCTTCAGGCCTAGCTCCAACCTGGGGCTTACTCACAGAACTTTTAGAAATAGAAAGATATGGAGAGAAAGCACCTTGGCTTGCCATATTAGAATAAACCTCAAAAGATCCAAATCCCTGCTTCTTTAACTCCTTTAACAAACTTGTTTTTTTCTTCCCTCTCATATGCTATGATGTTCTCAGGCCTGTCTATCAGCTGTAATGGGAAACAGCTTTTATGGCCATGAATCTATCAGCTTCACATAGATCTTTCTATGATCTATAAGTACTTTTTATTTTTTAAAGCCCATTTGTCAATGTCCTCCATAAAGCTTACTTCCACAACTCCTGCTAAATGTTTAGTTTCTCTTTTAAAATACAGATTCCCACATCTTACTATACTACCTCTGTAGGCAAGAAATAATTCATATGTGAAGTGAATTATTTTTCCTAGTTTATACTGGCTAGAGGAATAACAGAAGAAACCAAATACCACGCAGCATATTAGTCTCCAAGTCAATAAAACACTTCCTCCTACAAGGTTTCATAATATAAAATACTGGACTCAGGACTTGATTACAGTCATACCAAATAAATAAAAGTTCAGTGATGTTATCTGAACCTATTCCAAACTAATCTAGGTTATATGGAGGAGAGGAGACTTTAACAAAGAAGCACACTTAACATATATTTAAAGACCAGTAATACTACTATAAAAAGAAGGGAAATGTTTTTAATGAAATGATTCACAAAATTTTAAAGAAAACTAAAAACGAAACTGAAAAAAAAATACTGATTTTACACTTTTAAACTTATTTCGGGAAAAAAAATCCAGGTTAGTCTAATCAATAACATATATCTAGGATCACTAAATGTTTAAATGTGTTAAATTATATGTGCCACTGTTTCCTAAAGTTTTGACTAGTCTAATTCATTTAACAATTGTCTTTTAAATTGTTAGACTTCCTATATATTTGGGTAGTATTTTAAAAGTTGAGTTTAGACCTGGGGCCACAAACATTTCTCATAAAGGGTTACATTGTAAATATTTTGGGTTTTCCAGGCTAAATAATGTCTGTCATATTTTCACGCTTGTTTTTTCATAATCTTTAAAAATGTTTTAAAGAGGTAAAAACCATTCGTAGCTCAGTCCTCATAAAAATAGGCTACAACTAGATTTGCACTTGATAAGTCTCCCCACTCCTGCTTTACACTTTACGTATCTTTTTGTTACCATATCAGTTTCAACAATATTAATTTTTCTTCAAGTATTTGCTCAAACGTCACCTTTGCAATGAGACCTCTAAAGACAATTCCTACCTGTCCCCCCTCCATACGTATATATTGTATAGTACATAGCATATCACCTGACATATTTTTATTTACATCTCATCTTTGTCATGCCACTCCCACCCCACCCACCAATATAGGTCCCATGAAGGCAGATTATTTTTTTCACTGATGTTATCTCCTATACCTAGAACATTGCCGGGCACATCAGTAGGCTCTCAGTAAATAAATCTACCCTCACATTTATAAAACAAGTACTACAGAGGAAAAACATACTCAAAATAATTTAACAAGTGAAAAGGTATTTAATGATAAGATTGACAAATACTTTCATTTTTAAATTGTTTCAAGTAGTTATAAAACATTTTAAATAAGGGAAAAAAGGGTCAAAAAGCATTTTCTTACGGCATCAAAAAGCAGCTGTTTCTTATAGACTAAATCCATGGAAGTTTACCATTACTTTAACTTATATAATAAACTTCAATTGCCATTCCAAAACCCCTCTACAGACCTGTTCTGCCTCTTTGAACTCACCTGTAGTATGTATTCCCTGTCCATTCAACTCACTAATCTAGTCTGGCAACTTTTACTTTGACTTGTAATTAACAAAAAAATTTTATTGGAATAAAGTTGATATAGTATTATATTGGTTTCAGGTGCACAACATAGTGACTTGGTAATTATATATGTTACTAGGTGCTTGCATAATAAGTGTAGGTACACCATTATCTTACCAAGATTATTACAATATTAGTTATTATATTCTCTGTTGTAGAAAGTCTGGCAACTTTAAAGTTTAGCAAAGAAGGGAAAAGTTACTTTATCTCTTCTATGGCTCCATCTCCCAACATTTTCTTTTTACACACTTCTAATATTGTAATCTTTTCTACTTTGTCTTTACCATTTGGTATAAATAAAGCAAAAGGCTAGATTTTACTGTTTTACTCCAAATCCATTATGCTCAGAAATTAGTCACACTTTAAAGTTATTTTTAATTGCTATGTGGTTTTACAACTTTTACCTACAAGGAAAGAGACAAGATTTGCCTTACCATAACTCTGATATACACTTGGGCAGGTCTTGAGGCGGTAACTTTGGAAATTCAGTATGCTTTACCATTCAGATTATGGCTACTATATTTCTAAATTTACATTAAAACATAAAAACCCACTAATGAGCAAATCTTTTCTATTGCTATCACTGACAAATTGGTATCTGATAGCCATTAATAAATCACAGTACTAAATATATTAATATTGTAGGGGTTAAATCATTTAGGGGACACACTAAAATATTCTAAAATCAAACTATTATGAAAACTGATACAAGAGGGAATGCTTACAAAATAGGAAATGTTTTAAAACCCTTTTATCCAACAAGTTATTCTTTATCTACTGCTTAACTTTCTAACTGGCTACAATTCTGTCATTCTTATGAAACAAGCAAATTTGACTTCTGAAAGATGAACTTTAAAATTCAAAAGTTAATTGTCAAAAGAGTTAGGACTACTCTGTAGGCCAAATTCTATGTACAACAATTCTGTGTCCCTGAAAACATGAAGGTTGTGAATTTGAAAAAACAGCATAATAAAAACTATCAAAACTTAATTTTAAAAAATTTTCAGAAGCTTTTGTGTCCTAAATTATCATAGACAAAGTTTGGTGGAATGAAGAGGGCAAAACCTCCTTATACAGCCAGCATTACTAAAACCAAACTAACTTTTTTGTTCTTATAAAAGCAAGGTGACTCCCAAATTAAGTCACTTTATACCATATGTCCCTGGAGAATAACACGGCCCAACACACCACATGTCCCACTTAATCTAGTTCAAACGAGTAACGTAACGTGAGAAACTGCACTGGGTAATTCCTTTATTTTCTGCATATTAGTGCTTTACCAACACTACAACCATAAAGAACACAATTCCAAGTACTGTACTTTTTAGTTTGGGGAGATCACAGTCTACAGACTCATTTACTTATATTAGACAAGATTAACCTCATTCAAAACTTACTGTTTATAAATTCACATAAATACAGAAATTGATATAATTAAACAAAAACTTCAGGATCTTATTTTTAAATTCTTAATTATAACTTCTGCAGGCTGTAATTACCTGCCCCATGATCACCAATGGTTATGGTTCAATTTAACTACATCAGTTATCAACCTTTTATGTCCTTAAAGACAATAACTGAAAAGTACGATTTCTTACGAAAAGGTTTAGGGTTTTCCAAACTCAAGTATTTGCTTTCCCCCTCCCCCCTTCAGTTAGGCATTTCAAATAAACTAAAAATAACCACATCTCACCTGCAACATTCAATAGCAATCACTTGATGTATAAAATTTTAACTATGCCCCCAGTTATTTTAAGACACAAAAAAATGGCTGCCTACCAGTCTGTCACATGTTAGAAATACTACATTTAAGAATTTTAACATGAGGGTTTCAAGTTTCCTCCAGTTTAGGCATTTATACCTTTGTGCTTGTCTTGTTTCAGGATGTTACTATAGCATTGATATTTGCATAACCCATGTTTAGGTACCTTAAAATGTAATCACTGAAAACACTAAGCATTAAATTTATGGTGGAGCTTTGGGAATTTTAAAAGCAACTAAAATGTTTAGATGTATCCGTCAGCTTCATTTCTAGAGATACTAATACTGAAGTGAAACTGAAAACATTATACCGTAGTTGCATTTTGAATTTAAAAATCCCTCTGCACCATGAGGAGCCTACAACATAGCACCTTTTTTCATCTGCCTTAAGTAAAATGTTCAAGAGTTTTACTTTGAATAGTTTTTATAGCCTTGTTTCTCCTACATCTTTGGTAAAAGCTCCATTATACAATATGGCCAAAGCATGAAGGACCAATACTGTCCAACTATATACCATGATATCCCGCTCAGTTTTAGATTTCAGACACCCTCATAAACAAAACCCTCTCCATCTTTTCCTGTATACTGCCTTTGCAGTCTACATTTCTTAAATTCCCTAAGCTTAATTCCTTGAGGATCTCTAAAATTAATCCTTAAGGCTATATAAGAACCAGATGCTGCTTCATAATATTGTATCAAGCATTTGTAACATCTGGTTCAAAGTATCATCATAGTGGTCTCAATAATCTAGTTACTGGTCCTAACCAGCTAAGCAAGTAATCTTGTTAGCATCTGGATATCACCAGTGAGCACACGGTTTCCCCTTGAAGAAAAAGTTTTACATTCATTGTCATCTGTAGGTTCTTTTCATCCTGCTTCCCCTTTGTCATTCCTCAAATCTACACATCCATTCATCACATTTCCTTCCTTAAAAGTGATAGTGTATTATTGAACCAACAGCATATCTATTTGCATGAGTTAATCCTACAATCAAATAGAATTATTTTTTATAAACATCATTTCCAGTGTTCTAATTAATGGAGATGTGGATCACTCATCTATAAAAAAAGACTTGCACTAATCAGCTGTAATGTGACAACTGGAATGTGTGGTTTTCCAGCTAGGTAAAATGTGCATATTATTTGAATTGTTAAATGCTTAAGTAATGAACAAAGTAAACATTCTAGTAATTTTTAAATTATTGGTCTTAAACAGTTAAAATATGGTAAGTAAAGTACATATTCCAGTTTCACCCCATCATCACTTAAAATTATCTACAAATATTTCATCTGTGTGTGGTATACACCATTATTGCTCCATTTTCTGGGAAGAATGGGTTTTTAAAGTTGGAAAATGGAAAACATAGCAAAGTTGCTAACTTTGCAGTGAAAAAAGTCTGTGTCCTCGACAGGTTACACTTTCATATTTTTATGCAGTGTTAAGTTAGCTATGCAATGGGGAACTTGAGTTTTATCCCTACTCATGCATGACGTATGTTTCAGAACTGAATAGCTGACATTTCAAAGAACTTCTTACATTACCTGTCTGACACACTGATGTGCAACTGGAACATATTACAATGGTATTACTCACTTTTGCCACTATGGGCTAAGTTTGCTATACTGGTCTTTGATATAAAAGGTCACATCTTGAAATTACTAAGTTAGAACTCATAAGGGAGGGGAAAAGGCCTTAAATATAAAAGACAAACGGCAGTTTGATTAAGCAATAATTTTCAGTTTACTAGATGAAACAGACTCGCAACATAGTCTGCATGAATGCAAAATAAGCCATCTACAGCAAGTGATAAAGAAACTGGGCAAAAGAAAAAAAGCATACACTGGGAAAAAAAAAGATTCTCTCAAAATAAAAAAAATCAAACCATTATTATTAAGGACTTTACCAGACTGCTATTTTTCCCCCATCCCATTTGCTGCAAGTCTGCAAGAGCATCTAGCACTTTGTGTTCACGTCAAATGCAGTATCAGAGCGTCCTAACGCAAAGCAAAAAAGGAAAAAAGAAAAAAGAAACGAAAAAGAAAACCCCTAACCCCCGCCCAAACCGTAAGAACAGTAACTCCAGAGTTCAAATTCAAACGAGGAGAATGTGGCAATTGAAAGAGGTGATGGTGGCGATAATCCTATGAAGGGGTTTTTGATTTCTCTCTTTCCGGGGGATGGGTGAAGAATGCTCATTAGGATTTGTAGTTAGAGGTTAACCATGTGAGGCCCTCGTAGAGTCCGTCCCCTGAGGTGGCACAGGAGGGCTGCACATACCAGTTCCTGTCCCGAATCCGGGTCAGGCCCAGTTTCTCCTGGATCTCGTGGGGTTTCATGGCATCAGGCAGGTCCTGTTTGTTGGCGAAGATGAGGATTATGGCGTCCCTCATCTCCCGATCATTGATAATACGGTGCAGCTCCTGGCGGGCCTCGTCGATGCGGTCGCGGTCGGCGCAGTCCACTACGAAAATCAGACCCTGGGTCCCGGTGTAGTAATGCCGCCAGAGAGGCCGGATCTTGTCCTGGCCGCCTACATCCCATACGTTGAACTTGACGTTTTTATAAGTCACCGTCTCCACGTTGAAACCCACGGTGGGGATGGTGGTCACCGACTGGCCCAGCTTCAACTTGTACAGGATTGTTGTCTTGCCGGCCGCGTCCAGGCCCAACATGAGGATCCGCATTTCCTTGTTCCCGAAGATCTTAGAGAGCACCTTCCCCATCGTGTCGGAAGAGCCGGGGCCGGGGGCATCCAGGTGTCCCGGTTCCCCTCAGCCAACAACACCGCTGCCGCTGCCAAACAGAGACGAAGCCTCCCGGCCGCGAGGGCGCCCGTGTGGCCTGAGTGGGAGCTGCCTCCTCGGGGCAGATGCCCGGGCCCGCCGCTCACTCAAGCATCACCGACCGCACAACTTGCTTTCCCCACTCGCGGCCGCCGCCGGGGCCCTGCGTCTGCGCCGGGAGAGCCGCCGCCCTGCTGAGGCGCGGCCCGGCCCGGAACTGCCCTTCCCCCAGCAGGCGCCGCGCGAGCGCCTCCGCGGTGGCCGCTCCTCCGCCTTCTCCTCTCCCGCGGCCGTCCGGCCCGCTCGCCGGTCCGACCGCCGGGCTCACCAAAGATCCAGGACACCCGAGAGTCAGTTCGGCTCTGGCGCCTCGTCAGGTCATTGATCCTCGCGGGAACTTGGTGCTCCGCCTACAGAGAAACAGAAAGAAAAAAAGGGAGTTACTGACCGAAAGCTAGAGGGAGACGGAAGCCGAGGTGGGCCACCTTTCCAGTTCGGCCCAGGAGGTTACCTCCAGCCGCCGCCCCGAGCGAGGGCTACCGCCGGCCTCCACCACCTCCTCCCAGTTCTGCCGCCGCCGCCGCCGGAAAAGGCGCCGAAGAGACCGCTCACTTCCCCTCCCCACCACGCAGGCGCAGCAGAGGCCAACCGTTCAGACAGGAGCGACCTCTGTAAAGAGAGCGGCCCGCGCGCCAAACGTCATGGGCGCCACGCGTGAGGGGCGGGGCTACGGCGGCTCGGCGGGCTCACAGGGGCGGTCAGCCCCCAGACCCGCGAAACTTGGGCTCTGACCTTCGCCCACCTGTAGCTGCTCTAGTCTCTTCCCTTCTCTCCCTACCTATTCCGCGCCCTCTTATGCCTCCACCGCGACTCGAATCAGAGAAGTAAATACACTGGGGAGCTCCACTGGGTGGGGCCCGCGGGCAGCCCGCTCGCGAGACGAACGCCTCCTCCTGCTGCTTCCAGGCCTGTTCCCAGACCTCAGTGCCCGCCCCGTGCTCCACGAGTTCCCTCCCTGGCGCCCGAGGCTTCGCGCGCCCCTAGTGTTCCAGAGAAGCCCTACCTGCTGTTTTTACCTTAACCCAACTCCTTCGTGGCTTCCTTTACCTCTCATTTTCTGTGCGTTTCCTGGAAGACATGTCGGGCCAGTTGTGTGAAACCTGCCAGTGTGGCGCTTTTACTAGGCTTGGGTTTGCTTGGAAGCCTTTCTTTTGAGTATTTGAGCCCTATGTATATACGTCTCGTCAGGACTAGTCCATGTTTCTTTAAAATTAAGTATTATCAAGAGTTCCCGTGCCTTGCCGCGTTTTCAACTTTTTAGAAGGTGATGTCTTTTCGTATTTAAATGTCACTTTTAATGTGATTAGCAGAAGCTTCTCACCCACCCATCCCGTATTTAAGAACCCTAGACGAAACAGTCTTAGCATAGGATTTAGAATCAGAAAGACTTCATCTTTAGCCAGGATCTAGGCATTTAACCTTGATACGTTTGTTATCTCGTGTGTAAACAGTGTAGTACTGACCTTGCTCTCTGCACCCCACTTGAGGGTGAAATAATAGAATGTTTGTGGAAGACTTTAGGAAACCTTGTATCAAATGGTTAGTGACAAGTTTGACTTAAAATAAGGTGAAAGCCTAAAAAACTTGAAACCCAAGGGGGGCAAAAACAGGAAATTGTTTTTTTTTTTAAAGGAAAATGCTATAAAAGCGTTTATGGTAACTTTATTTCACAATTTAAGAAAATTTGATGATAGGTTGGTTAAATGGTAACTTTATAAAATTCAGTGTGAAATAAACTTACTGAAGTTGTTAATATTCTGACAATGATCTAATTTACTTCCATCTGCCTTATTTTACGCTGTCATAAAGCTGAAAAAGGTTTTAGAGTCAGATAAGGGTTCAGAGTGTCACCCCTCCATTTTACAGTTCTGCATTCTTAAGTCACAGGCTTTGTAATCTTCATTTTCTTTATCTGTAAAATCGGAGAATGATAGCACTAATGAAAATAGTCACCATTATTGTTATGGTAAATACTGTACTAAATACTTTATCTTACTTTAATCCACATGGCAACCATATGAGGTAACTGACTTAATATTTTACATATGAGGAAACCGAGGGTCAGAGAGGTTAAGTAATGTTTTGAAGGTCACAGAGCTGAGATTAAATTATGAATCAACAGTTCATCCTCTTAATCCAAAAATTATGCTCTCTCTCTGACTACTTCACAGAGTTGTTTGAAGCTCAATTACTGTATTTCTTAAAATGTTTTAAATTATAAAGTGCTGTAGTAGTTACTGTTATATTTGAGGGAGGAATTTTTTTGTATGTCACAAATGGAGGTGAGTATTGTATTTTGTTTCATTGCAACATAATAGTTTTCTGAGGACATATTACAGTTTTTCCAAGTAGATGGGAGATTGACCTGCTGGGCTTGCATTTATTTTCCAATGGAAGGTGTGGTATACTTTAAAACAGAAGCGAGTTGAAGCACTAGCATCTACCTGGCACTAACACTGTGCTAGGGATAAAAAAATATTTTTGAAAGCCATGTTCCATTTACTTTCCCCCAGAATGCAGACTTCATGAAGATAGAGACTTGGTTCTGTCAATGTAATGTCCTCAGTGACAGCATATAGGTAGGTATCAGAAGTTCTGTCATCATTTGAATGATTGAATGCCTTTTATACCACGTAAGAAAACAAAAAAGGAAAGGCACGTATTATTTTTATCTGGGGGTTTGAAATAATAGGTTAATCAACAAAATTTTCACACAGTGGTATATCTTTATTGGACATCTAGAGTGGCGCATTATATATTAAGTTATACAATAAATTATTTTAAGTAGTAATCATAAAACAAAACAAATAATAGTGGCCAGAAAATACACACAATGAAGAATTTTAACTGTATAAATAATCATAGCAGTTTTTTTGTTAAAAAAAGGTAAATGAATTTCAATAAAACCAAAATATCTGTAAAAAGTAACAATTTGGGCAACTACTAAATCATATCACTGATTAAATATTTTTTCTTAATTCCTTCTTGGAACAGTTCAAAAAATGTAAATTTCTATTTAAAAAATATATGTTTCCATTCAGTGAGATTTTACAGATAAACTGCATTTATAAAACGGTATTTTCATATTTCAGTTTGCACTGTTCCACTGTTTAAGTTTTAAAGACAAATGAAAACACCAGAAACTATAGAAAAATTCATCTCTGCCTTTTTAACTCAAGGACTGCAAATGAAGCCATTTCTCTAGCTTACTTAAAAACCAGGCTCCCCTCTTAGAAAACACTATTTCTCAATTTCTAATGATTTAGCAGCCACTATGATGTTCCTGACTAAAATAACTTAAGAAAAATATTAACATATAGCATGGCTTAGAATTCTGATTATAAAATGAACAAGTCTTCTTCAGCACTAGCACCTCATGCCGTTTACTCCTGTTTCTGAATTCCTATATTTCTTAAAATCTCTCACTCTCTGTGACTGTCATACATTTCTTTTTATCTCATGCAGTGCCAAGGCCATTCTTAACACATGGCAAGGGCAGTCTGACTACATACTTGTTTGATGAATATATCATCACCTGTTTATGGCTTCATTTTGAGTCCTTAGTTCAGACTTATCCAGAACTGATCCATGTCTAGATTAAAGAAGACATAGAGCCCCAGGAAACCTACTAGGAGTAGAAATCAAGAGTAAGTAAGCTATGATAAAGGAGATCTTGAGAAAAATTTCTGATTCTGTCCAACAGAAACTAATGAGGTAGAAGAATAGCCCTCTCTTGGTGTTATGCTATGTTTACAAGCTGTTGTATCTCATTCATTTTTGAATCCTCAGTTCCTAGTGTAATGCCTGGTATGTAGTAAAATTTTAAAACATTTTTTGATGATTACAGTAAAGATTGAGACTCTAAAAATAAAAAATAGTCCAATGAATACAATTAAATTATTTTCATTTACAGGTATTATTGGTAACTTCAATGCATGCAAACATGTATTTAAAGGTACACTGGGAACCAAAATGATAGTTCACTCCCTCATCCTCTCCCTGTGTCAGCCGAGGAACCACTTCCTTAGTTCTTCCTCTTTAACCATAAAAAGTTATATCCCAATTAATGCCTTAATAATTAGTTATGCCTGAGTATGAAGACCTCTCATTTTTAACAATATTAAAAGTGGGACTGACAGAATTAAAAACAAAAGTTTGAATTATAGTTGATATTTTAGCAAATTGTTACAGCTTCAGACAAAATAAATATTGAGACAACATGGTCTGGTGGCACAAGGGGATAGAAAAGCTCAGTTGTCTCCTCAAATTACTTCCAAAACTTCGTAATTTAGGATTAATTTGAATAAATTATTCATCCTCATTGGTTGTAACTTATTTCTGCAATAGGAAAATCTCTCTTAATTGATTAGGGTAGTATATATTATTCCTCTTTACAGTAGAAGGAGCTGAGGCACTGAGTAGATAAGCATCATTCTTCAGATCAATAAATGGCACAGAGAAGATTCAAATTAAGATTTGTTTTTATTGAAGACTGGTGTTCTTTTCTCTGTTGTACTAAATCATTGTGTGAACTCAGAAAGCTGGATTAGGTCAATGTTTTTCAGACCTGGCTGCACACATTAAAATCACCTGCAGCATTTTTAAACCACAAATTCTTGGGCTCCACCCTGGATCAATTAAGTCAAAACACCTAGAGTAGGTGTTCTACCCACTGATAGGTATATTTTTAAAGCTCCATGAGTGATTCTAATGTGTAGCTAAGTCTGAGAACCACTGAACTGATTGCTGATTTCCTTCACATTAAAAATTATATGAATTCTTTCAACCACTGTGGAAAGCAGTATGGAGGTTCCTCAAAAAATTCAAAATAGAAATACCATTTGACCCAGGAATCCCACTCCTAGGAATTTACCCTAAGAATGCAGCAGCCCAGTTTGAAAAAGACAGATGCACCCCTATGTTTATCGCAGCACTATTTACAATAGCCAAGAAATGGAAGCAACCTAAGTGTCCATCAGTAGATGAATGGCTAAAGAAGATGTGGTACATATACACAATGGAATATTATTCAGCCATAAGAAGAAAACAAATCCTACCATTTGCAACAACATGGATGGAGCTAGAGGGTATTATGCTCAGTGAAATAAGCCAAGCCGGAAAAGACAAGTATCAAATGATTTCACTCATATGTGGGGTATAAGAACAAGGAAAAAAACTGAAGGAACAAAACAGCAGCAGACTCACAGAACCTAAGAACGGACTAATAATTACCAAAGGGAAAGGAACTGAGGAGGATGGGTGGGAAGGGAGGGACAAGGGGGAAAAGGGGGCATTACGACTAGCAGATGTAATGTTGGGGGAGCGCGGGGAGGGCTGTACAACTCAGAGAAGACAAGTAGTGATTCTATTGCATCTCACTACCCTGATGGACAGTGACTGTAATGGGGTTGGTGGGGGGGACCTGATGAAGGGAGTAGTTTAATAACCATAATATTGCACATGTAATTGTAGATTAAGGATACCAAAAAAAAAAATCTCTTCATCCCCAAGATATATACCCACATAGTTTTTGCATAGTATAGTGCAATAATACTTCAATCACTGGTATAATTTACCAAGACAATAGACCTGACAGAAAAAGCATAAATATTTCCGAGATTCTCGTAAAAAAAAGTATTTAAAAAATATACTGTAATTACTTATAGCTAAATGTATTGAAATACTAATAGAACCATTATCAGCTAGTTAGTGCCACTAAGTGAAGAGAAAGTAAGTAAAATACTTGGCAACCATAGAATGATCAGACTTGTAAGCTCTAGACTAAAACTTGTCCATGGATACTTGCCACTAGACTGCCCAGTATGCAAATACCCATCTTATTTGACTTAATCCCAAATTAAATGGAAGGAAAGATGAAGGCAGGCAAGTAGTTATATTCCTTTTCCTATCCCTGTAGCTAGGACTAGGATAAGTGAACTTGGTTGAACCAACTAACTCATCAATATCCTAGTCCAGGATTTGCATTTTAAGAGATTCAGAATTCCAGAGTTGCTGGGACAAGTGTCCAGAGTGACTGAGTCCAACAACATGGTGGCAAATATCCAGTGGTAGAAGTGCCAGAGTCAGACAAGTAGAATTCTAGAATCATTATCATTTCCAATCTGTTAAAATTATGTTCCTTGGAAGTATGTGGATGTATTGTTTTTATATTAACCATTTGAATCAGTAAAATTGTTGGAGTGAGAAACATTTCATATTCTGGAGATATCCATAACATCCTCTGTTAAGAAGAAGCATATAATCTCAGAAATTTAATTTTCAATATCAAAAGAGTATTTTTAAGCTAAAGCAAGATTATTACTTTGGCCTAAACTTACAAAGACTTTACAATATTGATTTTCTGAAAAAGAACTGGTTTTAGTTTTTTTGTTTTTTTAAGAACAGAAGCTAAGTCATTCAGATTACTTAATCGACTAAATACTCCAAACCTTGTAATTAAGCAATAAAACAATAGTGTATGTGGTAATTGCAATAAGAGTTGCTGGGCTCTATGCTATCAGTTACTCAACTGTGTTATTATACAATAATACTGTATAGCTATGTGTTGGTACAGATAGTGTGCTCTTCAGGAAGATATTGAAGGGACTGAGTTCAACAGCATGGTGGATATTGAGGGCTAAAATCCTTGTCCTGTCTTTACTGTAGTTCCAGCTTTAAATTTCCTAATTTATAGGTTTTTTTATTTTGCTTTGTCTTGTTTTGTTTATGTTTATGTTTGTTTTCCCATACTGTTAGAGATATATAAAGGAAAGGGCATATAAACAAAATACTAAACTCTAACTGATGAATGAGTCACAATGGTACTAAGCAAATAGATGTATTCATTTAAGGCATCATGCAATATTAGCTCTGTATTACTTTTCTGCTTCTAGCATAGTATTCTGCGTTTGATCTGCCTTACTTCCTGACTCACTGGCTGGAGATTCAGCTTCTCAAGGAGATCCTTCAAATGGCTAAGTTGGTGGTAAAAGCAAGGTGGAGGAACTTCTCATGTTACAGAACCCAGAGAAAAGAATCTTCCAAATCTCAAGAAGTTGAAAGTCAGTACATTTAGAAATGTTTATAGATTAGAAAACAAATAATAAAACGACTTTAAATGCCACACGGTGCCACTTCTAAGAGAGAGAATAAATGATTGATTTTTTTTAATGTGGGGGAAAGAAGAAAAGAGGCAAAGAAGGAAGGAAAATAGAAGAAAAAGAAAGAAGGAAGGAAAAAAAAGGGTTGTATTGAAAAACAGTTTGGCAATGTAAACTGATACCCTAACCTAATCCAAAAGCCATTTTTGGGATGGAAAGGAAAGATTCCTTAGAAAAGCATAACTATGTAGATTCATATGAGATTTCCTTGTCCACACCCTTTAAAATTTTTCCTTTATGCACACATAGTATGTGTACTAAGAACAAACAGTGGAGCAGTTTTTGCTGTTCAGTACCTTTGGACCATCAGTATAATTGCCTATAGTAGCGCCTACCTTAAGATACAGTTTTGAGCAGTGCCCAAGATTTATGAGTGTGGAAATGGTTATAAAATCCTAGGTAAATGTTACAGTATAACCAATTTAACAACGCTTAGCTGGTCAAAATTTATGGGTTTGTTTCCTTGTTCAGTAAGAAAGATTTATACTCCAATAGGCTTAGAAAGGCACTTAACTGGAGTATACACCCACAAATAATAGATAACATAAACCTGCTGAGCTAAAGACTGGAGTAACATTACAATTTCATAGACTGGGGTCAATGGTACTGTGACCCACTCTGGTGAATTAGGGCAACAGTTACTGTGTGCTCTTTACTGTGAGATCAGCTACACTGTGTGCTGATTTCCCATATTAACTAGATTAACACTGGAAAAAGAAAGTTCTAGAGCCTTTGAAGCAGTTTCTGATGTTGGACTTCATTTCCAATGTAAAAATGGGTCTTTATGCAGCTTATATCTTTTTAACATTACAAGTCATGAATTCAACGTGCTCACACATTTGTAACCTTGGTTATGTAAGAGGGCTGACCTGGGACTTTATAACAATTTTGATATGGATACATCCTGAACAGTATATCAAAGATTTTAGGAGTAGAATAAATTACCCAATATATTTGACACTTAGGATGTTTTTGCCTCTATGTATTTGCCTTTTCTAGGTATTTCATATAAGTGGAATCATACAATATTTGTCCTATTGTGTCTGGCTTATTTCATTTAGCATAATGTTTCCAAGGTTCATCAATGTTGTAGCATGTTTGTCAATATTGTACCCAATGTCAGAACTTTACTCCTTTTTATGGCTGAATAATATTCCATAATATCACATTTTGTTCATTTATTCTTCTGTTGTTGGTGTAGGGGCCCAGGGCAGGCTGCCCCAAGATATAACACTGTGGCATGCAGATAATGTCAGAGCTAAAAACAATCAGGGCTGGAAAGAGTCAGAAAGAATCTTTGACCTCCTCCTTTAACTGCATAAAAAGAATTTAGAGGGAGGAACTACTCTAGGAGAGCTATCACCAAAGATAACTATTATAAAGTGAACTAGGTGTGGTAGGCAGGGAGGAATGTGGGTAAGTCTGTTAAAAGTCTGTGTCCCATTGTTTCTGTGTGGCCCAACAAATATTTGTTAACTATCTTTCATATTCCTGTGAATTGCTTCCCTTTTCCTTTGAAGCCTCAGATCCCCTTCTTTAGTTTAGAACGACATATACCTCATTGTCCTGACTGACTTTAGAATCTATTTCTATGGATTACCGTTAAGCAATTAAATTTGTTTTTTTCTTGTGTTAATCTGTTTTCTGTAGATTTGATTCTTACAACAGCTAGAAGAACCTTGAAGGGTAGAGGAATATTCTTCCTCTCCCATAGCAGGCTCTTGGGTTGTTTCCACCTTGTGGCCATTGTGAATAATGCGGCAACAAACGGTATGAAGTAACTGAGTCCTGAACTTTCATACTTTTACGTGTACACCAAGGAGTGCAAATCACTGGACTATATGGAAATTGTATGTTTAACTTTTTGAGGAACTTCCAGACTGTTTTTAGCAGCAGCTTCCCCACTTTATATTCTCACCAGCAACGTATGAGAGTTCCAACTTCTTCATATTCTTGCTAATGCTTGTTATGTTTTTTTGTTTTGTTTTGTTATTAAATTAGAGCAATCCACAGGTGTGAAGTGCTATCTCATTATAGTTTTGATTGTGCTTCCTTAATGACTACTGATGTAGAATTAATGGGTAGAGTTAATGAGTGAGTGCACAAAGAGACTATCTTAATAAAAATTTTTACTGTAAGATAAATCACTTAGTTTGTATTATATTAATGTACAAGAGCATTTATATTTGTCTTGATAATGATAAATCATAACTATATATTTGTCTTGATTATACAAAAGTCCTTTCTGTAGTATGCAGTATTGTTTATCCATACGCTATAGTGACTAGAGATTGTCTCCTTTAAGAGAATATGGCAACTAATGTATAGTGGTTTTGTCTTTATTCCCTGCCACATGTCAGGCCATGCCCCCCCTGAGGAAATGAGCTGTGTCACAAAATAAATTAAGCTCTGTCATTGTACAGTGAGGAGGTTCATTCGAACAGGCAGAGGCAGCATGTGCCTTTCGTAGTCTCTGTATAAACCCCTAAGGAAACTGAATCACTTTGTTATAAATCATCATACACAGAAGCCAATATATTTTTAATTATTAACAATGTGTATTATGATAACAATGTATTTTTAAAGTATCCCTAGCAAGCACCCATGGTGTTACAATTCAACCATCACATCATAAAATCTCAACAAGTAATGTTAAAAAGTTGTCCAATCCACCCACACAAAAGCGGAAAATTTCCCTTTCCAAACTTAAAGTGAAAGTAGGTTGCCATTTGAACCTCAGAAGGCTTCGTGTTCTTCCACGCTTACAAGGTAAGGGGAGGCATTCTAGGAGAAGATATTACCCTCCTCATTACCTCCCCATAGAGAAAGCCCTAAAATTATTTTATTAGTCACACTTTCTCTTAGAAAATTATGCCCTTTCCTCGGGGTCCAAGGTGAATAGATAAACCTACATATTAGACTATTTGTATCATTAAAACAAATTGTTTCCCTGTCCACACTTCTCAAAACTGTCCTTTTAGCTCCAGTATATTAACAGTTAACACTTCAGGGGCACCTAGCACATAGCGGGCGCTTAATAATGATTTGTTGGATGAGTAAATGAATGATTTAAATAAAGAATGTTATCTTGATCATCTCTCACCTTAGTAAAATCTATGTGCGATTTAAAGTATTTATTTTGATACCAAAAGCCAGGCTGTTAAAATATGTTAACCTTGGCAAGTAATTAGCCTTGAGAATAGAGTCAAAAAACAAATCAATTGGCCAATTATTTTGGCCGGAGGTGACATTACCAGTCTACAGAGTCCCCAAACAAAAGGAGCACACTTTCAAATGTTATCTGATGAAAGTGAAACATTCTAATGCATTCTAATACTTTCAAAACGTTTAAATATAGCAGAAAGCTTTTGCACACTAGTGTGAAGAGACAATCAACTGCCGCGATGAAGTCTGTTAAATATTGACATTTTAATGTACGAAGTTTTGGTTTGGGAACGTGATTTATTCCACGTCAGATCATAATCAATGTAGTAAATAGCCATGCTATAATGGAGTTTTACGAAGTTCTAAAACGTCAAAACATTTTAGCAAAATTGTCAGATGAAAATCAAAACATTACAATTGAACAAAAAATGGCCCCTCAAGTTTAACTTATATTTAAAGGTCTAGCAGTGTGACACTGGATAGTTAACTTTGTCCACTGTCGGGTTTATACTGGTGTTATAAAATCTACCACCAGAAATGAGTTTCTAGATCGCTGAGATACAGTGTATAAATATTAAAGGCTCTTCATCCATGCAGGGTGTAGCCAAGAAGCAAATGTTTATTACGTCAAAATGTTAATTCTCGTCAATCCGTTATTCTTTTATTAAACATAACAGAATCAGAGTCAGCCCACAGGATCCTGTCTCTGAAATGCAAATTACCTATCGTAATGAAATCCTGCCGACAGCAGAAAGTAATCCCATTGCAGTGAGCGGCGGCGAACACTGTCAACAGGAGCAGACCTGCACCCGACCCAAGAGTGGACCGCGAGATCCTGGGAACAGAGGTCACAGTGAGTACTTTTTCCGCCAAGCCCCCTGGCGGCCCTCCTCTCTTCTTCCTGTGGGTCCTGCCTCTCCGGCCTCTAGAGTCCCACCTCTCCCTGCCCTGGTGACCTTACTTTTCGTCCCATATTGCCCCCCCCCCCATCCCTCCCAGTATTCCCACCTTGCCCAACCCTGCCGGTCGGCCTTTCTCTCCCAAGGCCCCGCCTCTCCCTGGGTGGCCCCGACCCCTTCCCAGAGGCCCCCACCTCTTCCCAGGGCCCGTCCCTCCCTTCGGTTCCCTCCCCCAGGCCTCGTCTCTACCCGCTCCAGCAATGCTACTCCGCCCAGGTTCCTCTCCTATTCCGCAGCAGCGAACTGGGCTGGCAGTCCCCAGGTTAGCTTTCTGGAAGCCCTTTGTTGGTCAGTGGCGTCTGATCTTTTCTTCAGCCACGTTGGGCCTTCCCGTCCAGTTTCTCTAGGGGCCGAGCAATTGGGGCCTATGCGGCCCAGGTCCGGCCTCTGCCATGTCCAGTGCTCCTGCCTGACGTCTGCCTGAGGACGCAAACTGGAATCCAGCTTGTCCACAACCCTTCTTCCCCGACCGGGTCAGAAAGCCTGTCTGTCAAACTCCATCCTCTTTCAACGTCCCCGAAAGACTAATTAGTAAATGCCTTGAGCCCCATGGAATGGGTGGACAGGTTGAGACGTCCCATTTTGGATAGGTGCAGTATCTATTCTAATGTTTAGTGCCTCAAAATTAACCGCCATTCAGGTTAGGTTTTGAAGAAGTAAATCCAATACAACTGATAGGACCTTGTTTTTTGCACTGTTAAAAAATAAACAACCTAGATAAAAAATGCTAGATGTGGAGAAAAGGGAACCCTTGTACACTGTTGTTGGCAATGTAATGTAAACTGGTTTGGCGACTATGGAAAACTGTGGAGATTCTTCAAGAAATTCAAAATAGAATTACCACATATGATCCAGCAACCCTACTTCTGGGTGTATATCCAAACGAAACAAAACCATTATCTGGAAGAGATATCTGTACTCCCATGTACATTGAAGCATTATTCATAAGAACCAAAGTATAGAAACAACCTAAGTGTCTGTCAACAGATGGCTGGATCAAGAATGTGTGTGTTTTACAATATACACACACACTAGAATATTATTCTGCCTTTAAAAAGAAGGAAAATCCTGTCATTTTTGACATGGATGATGGATGAACCTGGAGTGTATTATGCTAAATGAAATAAGCCAGGGAGAAAAAGACAAATACTAGGTGGTGTCACTTTATATGTGGAATCTTGAAAAAAAAACAACTCAAGCTCACAGAAACAGACATTAGAGCAGAAAAGTAGCTGGCAGGGGTTGGGGGAAATAGGGAAAGGTTGGTAAAAGGATATAAAATTTCAGTTATAAGATTAATAAGATCTGAGGATCTAATGTGTGATGCGACTATTATTGATAACACTGTATTGTATAACTTGCTAAAAGACAACTTAAATGTTCTCAACAAAAAAAGAAAGAAGGAAGGGAGGAGGGATGGGGGAAAGGAGGGAGGACGGAAAGAAGGAAGGAAGGAAAGCAGGAAGGAAAGAAAATATGTGAGATGATGGATTTAGCTAACTTGATGAAGGGAATCCTTTCACAATGTGTATGTATATCAAATCATCACATTGTACACTTTAAATATCTTATAATTTTATTTCTCAGTTACACTTCAATAAAGCAAACATGAATCTGAGCTTATAAATAATTGACTTTGCACTGGAGATTATGCATATCACTAATTCATAAAAACACAGGTGAAATGTGTAGAATGACAAAGTGGTGGTTAGCGTAACTGACAGTGGTTTGATATAAATCAATTATGCATCGAATGGAGACACTTATATTGCCACTAAGAGTATAGTGACAAATGAGAAAAGCAGAGCATAAAAGTTTTATTTACAACATAATTATAATAAAAATGGATATGAATATAGAGATTGTAGGAGGATACAGGACTCAAAAACAAAAAATCTGACTCTTCTATAGGAGGGTGAGACTGAGACTGATTCCCCGCATTGGGCCCTGGAGAAGTCTGGAGGTCTTTTGGTTCCTGCTCTTTCTGAGTTCTGGTTAGTCAAGAGTTTTCCTTTGTGAGCTTCCCTGTATCAGAGTACTGAGTATGCTGCAACAACAAGAGACCCCAAAATACAGTGATTTAAATGAGATAGGAGCTTATTTCTCATGTACCAGTCCACAGGTAGGAGTGACCCAAGCTGGCAGGGTGGCTCAGCTCCATTAAGTCATCCACAGACCCTGGTTTCTTTCCTCTTGATACTCTGCCATACCCTAGGATATTTTCCTCATTTGCATGGTGAAAGCTGGGGCACTGCTGTGGGTTTGTCCTGGTACCATCTAGCCCTGAGGAAAGGCAAAAGAGCAGAAGTAAAGGACAACTGATGGACCTTTAAGCAAGTGCTGTACAGGTTGCACATATCACTTTCATTCACATTCCATTGGCTGAGAACCTGACCACCCTTTGTTGTAAGAGAAACTGGGAAATGTGGTCTCTAACTGGGGCTTCATGTGCCCAATTAAAAATTTATTAGTGTAGTAAAAGGGGATAACAGACTTTCAGGGACAACTATCATTCAATCAGTTCTTTCTTAGGAGGAGTTCCTTTACTTCAGTTTACAGTTGGTCCTTATTGCTTGCAGTCGAAATATCCTGATGCCTCATTTTTCAGGCCCCAGTTTAAATTATACATCAAGGAGGCTTACCTGATTACTTTCTCTAAAGTTGGTCCCCTCCACACTTTGTGCCAACATTGCTTTTATTCTCAGCATTTTGTTTCCTTCATGGTACTTATCATAGCTTGTAATTAAATTTTTTTTGCAACGTTTTTGTTTGTCTCCCCCACATCTCTTTTCTTCACCACCTCATCTCCATCACCTACCACAGTGCTTGTCATTAGACAGCAAGAAAAAAAATGTGGAATTAAATGGATCAAACAGTGGTTAAGGATGAAATGACCAACTAAATAAATTGGTAGAGAGTGAGAACATAAGGAAGTTGGGCACGTTTAGAGGAAGGGATCAGAAGATGGTCAGCTTCACTTGCACATGTTGAATGATTTCAAGGTGACACCAGTAGGCATCTAAAAATGTGGATTTGGAGCTTTGGAAAGGGTATCAGACTGGAGCTACAGATATGAAAGCCTTGAGAATGGATGAGGTCAGTCATGAAGAGCATGGCAAGAGAACAGAGGTTTAGGAGGAACTGCAAGGAACGACAACATTTACAGAGTGGGTAGAGGAGGACCAGTAAAGCCTAAAAGGACCTATCAGAAGCTGTCAACAAGAACCAGGGAGAAGAACTTTTCAGGGAGGAGGCAGTGGTCACAAATGGTACAGATTTTTTTGGTGGGGAGAGAGGCAGAAATTATGTCACATAGGTCTGAAAGGGTCCGTTGGCTGTACCAATTAGGAGGCTTAGGAATGGAAGCCTTGGTTAGAATAGTTTCAGTGGATTGGTGGGCTGTAGATGAAAGACAAAATATTAAGAAGTGAATAGTAATTGCAGAACATGCTTTTAATAAGTTCAGCCATGAAAACAATAGATTTCATATGGAAAAGGAGGCAAGGTCAAAGGAGAGTTGTTTTAAGATGAAAGGAAAGCTCAGCACCTCTTTGTGTAAGTGAAAGAGAGAGAGAGGACCAGTGAAGAAATGATTGATGGAGGAATTTTTACCTCCTGGGTTTGAGACAGGAAGGGACCACAGAGAGTTGCCCTTCCTTGAAGATGTAAAGATGCGGGAGTAACAAGGAGTTGAATTTCTTCTGATGGCCTTTAACGTCTCCAGGAAGGAGGAAGCAAAGTTATCTGTTGCAAAGGAGGAGGTGGAGGGGAAAGTCTGCACTTGCTTCTAGCGGAAAAGGGGCATGGGGAAGATTGCCATAGGGAACAAATAAAAGGTCTGTTAGTTGCAAATTTACTATGGTTATAAATTATTTTCTCCTTCTCCTCTATACGTTCCTAACCTAAATTTATTCCAAAAACGACTTCAGGGTGCCAAATCCTAATTCTTGCACCAATCTTCCAGATACTAGATTTTTCTCCATCGAATATGCGGAGGTGACCAAATTGGACGGCTCTCCGAGGTTCCCTCCGTTCGACTAGCCAAGACCGAGCTGGCCTCCCGCACTCCCGCGAACCCCCAACCTCCACTATTACCCATTATGCTCCTTCGGCACCTCCTAAATGCTTGTTGTGGACAATGGGACATTTAGGGTCATGTTCCCTTGTAAATAAGGTCCCACAAAAGATAAAGCACGTATTAAGCCTTCCTGAAGCAAGGCAATGCGGAGGGACCAAGGTTGTGGTGTGCCCTTTTTCCCTCTCTGCGTTTCGGGACACAACAACTACAAGCATTAGCGGATACTGACCCATTTCTGTGGTACAGAACACAGTATTCGGAGCAAACAGCCAGAGCCGAGGCCGACGCAGGGAGTGGCGTTACACTTTCGAAACCCACTAAGGCTGGACGGGCGCAGTCAAAGCTCATGGTCTCCTCTTCCGGAGCCGGGACGGGTCTGTTCCCTGCACTGCTCCGCCTCCGCCCGCGCCGGATGACGTCAGCACGCCTCGGCCTCTAGTATCACTTCGCTGAAAGAACGAGACGCCGGGCGCGGTGGCGCGCGCCTGTAGTCCCAGCTACTCGGGAGGCTGAGGCAGGAGGATCGCTTGAGCCCAGGAGTTCTGGGCTGTAGTGCGCTATGCCGATCGGGTGTCCGCACTAAGTTCGGCATCAATATGGTGACCTCCCGGGAGCGGGGGGCCACCAGGTTGCCTAAGGAGGGGTGAACCGGCCCAGGTCGGAAACGGAGCAGGTCAAAACTCCCGTGCTGATCAGTAGTGGGATCGCGCCTGTGAATAGCCACTGCACTCCAGCCTGGGCAACATAGCGAGACCCCGTCTCTTTTGCATCTACCTGATAAGAGAATCCTGTGAATAGCAAAAATACACGTACTCACAAGTCTACTAATGTATGCAATAAAAATAAATGAGATGTTAACTGGTCTCACAAACCCTTTTCCCCCCTATTACACGTTTGTCTCTTTAGGATTAAAGCTCACAGATTAGGATATTGAGGAATTTGCACCCACCTCATCTCTGACCCCTACCGGAACATTGTCAAAGTGTCTCTGAGAAAAGTTGCTATCACCTTCGGAGCCAACAGGGGATGCTCGTTTACTCACAGTTGGAGAAAATGGCTCCGGGACAACAAAACTGCCAAAAATGCACCTCCACCTCGGGTTCCCAAGTTCTTGAAGCCGCGGCGCAGTCTGCAACTGTTACCGCCTTTTCCCTTACCCGACCGGCCCTCCCCTCCCCACTTGCTGCCACCTTCTTCATACGGTCCTGTCAAGATTTTTTTCTTTTAAATGTTGCAAATGGAAGATCCGACTAAACAGCAGCATTTCTCCCGAGTCCTTACGTTTTTTTGTTTGTTTGTTTGTTTTTTGGTATCATTAGTCTACAATTACGTGTGCAATATTATGGTGATTATACTACCCCCTTCATCAGGTCCCCCCCACCAACCCCATTACAGTCACTGTCCATCAGCCTAGTGAGATGCTATAGAATCACTACTTGTCTTCTCTGAGTTGTACTGCCCTCCCCGTGCCCCCCCAATATTACGTCTGCTAATCGTAATGCCCCCTTTTCCCTCTTATCCCTCCCTTCCCAGCCATTTTCCCCAGTCCCTTTCCCTTTGGTAACTATTAGTCCGTTCTTGGGTTCTGTGAGTCTGCTGCTGTTTTGTTCCTTCAGTATTTTTTCTTTGTTCTTATACTCCACATATGAGTGAAATCATTTGATACTTGTCTTTTTCGGCTTGGCTTATTTCACTGAGCATAATACCCTCTAGCTCCATCCATGTTGTTGCAAATGGTAGGATTTGTTTTCTTCTTATGGCTGAATAATATTCCATTGTGTATATGTACCACATCTTCTTTATCCATTCATCTACTGATGGACACTTAGGTTGCTTCCATTTCTGGCTATTGTAAATAGTGCTGCAATAAACATAGGGGTGCATCTGTCTTTTTCAAATTGGGCTGCTGCATTCTTAGGGTAAATTCCTAGGAGTGGGATTCCTGGGTCAAATGGTATTTCTATTTTGAGTTTTTTGAGGAACCTCCATACTGCTTTCCACAATGGTAGAACTAATTTGCATTCCCACCAGCAGTGTAGGAGGGTTCCCTTTTCTCCACATCCTTGCCAACATTTGTTGTTGTTTCTGTTTTGGATGTTGGCCATCCTCACTGGTGTGAGGTGATATCTCATTGTGATTTTAATCTGCATTTCTCTGATGATTAGCGATGTGGAGCATCTTTTCATGTGCCTGTTGGCCATCTGAATTTCTTCTTTGGAGAAGTGTCTATTCATGTCCTCTGTCCGTTTCTTAATTGGATTATTTGCTTTTTGTTTGTTAGGTGCGTGAGTTCTTTATATATTTTGCATGTCAACCCCTTATCAGATACGTCATTTATGAATATATTCTCCCATACTGTAGGATGTCTTTTTGTTCTACTGATGGTGTCCTTTGCTGTACAGAAGCTTTTCAGCTTGATATAGTCCCACTTGTTCATTTTTGCTTTTGTTTCCCTTGCCCGGGGAGATATGTTCATGAAAAAGTCGCTCATGTTTATGTCCAAGAGATTTTTGCCTATGTTTTTTTCTAAGAGTTTTATGGTTTCATGACTTACATTCAGGTCTTTGATCCATTTTGAGTTTACTTTTGTGTATGGGGTTAGACAGTAATCTAGTTTCATTCTCTTACATGTAGCTGTCCAGTTTTTCCAATACCAGCTGCTGAAGAGGCTGTCATCTCCACATTGTATATCCAAGGCTCCTTTATCATATATTAATTGACTGTATACGTTTGGGTTAATGTTTGGATTTTCTTTTCTGTTCCACTGGTCTGGGGGTCTGTTTTTGTGCCAATACCAAATTGTCTTGATTACTGTGGCTTTGTAGTAGAGCTTGAAGTCAGGGAGCGTAATTCCCCCTGTTTTATTCCTCCTTCTCAGGATTTCTTTGGCTATTCGGGGTCTTTTGTGGTTCCATATGAATTTTAAGTCCTTACGTTTTAACAATTTACAGATAGGGCTGACCTTCCGACGGGGGCCCCTGCTACTCCCTCATTGTAAGGGAAAGAACAACTTAAAAGAAGCCCAAACGCCCTTGTGATCGCAGTGGTGAGGGGTGAGCGAGGCAGAATGCTGTCACCTTGTCTCCCTTTGATTCTCGGATTGCCAACAGCTAACGTTAGAGAATTAAAGTGCAGGGAATTTAGAGGACCCAGTGGTCCTGGGTCTTGAACCAAAGCTGCAGAGAGCAAAGGCTTGACGCCATCCATTGGGTCACATTGAGCACCTCTTATATCTTTATCTCATTTTTAAAAGAAATAAGTGAATAAAGTATGAAAGAAGAGACTCTTTCAAATTGTCCTAAGTTCTTGGTTGTCTGTAATAGTAATTCCATCCTTATGAAAGAACTGGCTTAGAGGTTTCTCTTTTAAATTCAAGTATGTTAGGGGCAGTGGAAATTGAGGTAACATTCACATCAGTCTTAACATTATTCTGATAATCTGTTAGGAATTTAAAGACTAAACACTAAACACAGATTTTTCACTATTTGTAAAACAAAGAGGAAAGGGGAGAATGTCGTAAGCTTTCATAATGCTAATCACGTTCAATTTTTTTGAGGGGACCCATTCTGTTTGAAAAAAGATAACTTAGAAAAGGCCCTCCTTTAATTGGGTGGATATCTTCCCCTCTGGTTGCTTTTTGGGTCTACCCTCCACAACAATGTAAAGTAAGCCCTATTCCAATTCTTCAGGACATTTCAAGAATTTAAAAGTCACCTCCAAATCACTGCATTTTCACTAGATAGAAGTATGTGGCGATACTTCTTAACTTTTTAAGTCTTTACCTCACTCCACCCAAAACCTAGGAAGCAAAATATTTTTGGCATATCTTGTTTTTCACTAAATGAATCCCTGCATTTGGCCCAGAATGACTTAGCTATGAATGTAAGGACTGCGTTTGAGTAGCCACTTCTGTTAGCCCTGAGGTTCCTTACCCCTCTTCAGTCTTTTCCACCACCGCGAGACCTTCTCAGCTTTCTGGAACTAAAGTGTGTTACTGAGTCCTAGCTCATGCCACTTGCCTCATAACATGTCAACAAGTCAATAGATAAAGTATTGAGGCAAGGAGAGCACCTTTATTTGGAAAGCCAGCAGACCAATTAATGGCAGACTCATGACCTAAAGAACCATCTGAACTTCAGGTTGATTTTAAGCTTCTTTTATAGTAGCGAATGGGGGAAACCATAGGGGGCTGAGGTCAGGAGGTGATGATTGACCTCAGACATCTGGAAGTCAGCATGCGTCTGAGGAGGGTTTTGAAACATCTTGTCCTTGGTTAGTTGACTCCAGTCATTTTGTTGACATGGATATGGCTATGATGTTCCTATAAGCTCCTGATGATCCAGTCATCATTTTTTACATACTTCCTTTATCTTCTCAGGGAAGGCAAGTTTCAGGTAAGGGACTGGTTGCATTAATCATAAGCAGTGACCAAAATTCCTTTTAATGATAAACAAGCCTACGAGCAGGGCTGCAGGACTGAGCAGAAGCTTTTGACCCAAAGATTAAGCAGCAAAGGAGACAGATACAATATGAAGTCAGAGATGCCACTTTTCACTGGGTTACAAGTGTGGTAGGCAAGATAATGTTTCCCTCCCCAAAGATATGAGTGTCCCAATGTCTGGGAGCCTGTGATATGTTATCTTACATGGTAAAAGGGATTTTACAGATGTGAGTAAATTAAGGATCTTGAGATGGGGAGATCACCCTGGATTATCCCAGTGGGTCCAATGTAATTACAATAATCCTTATAAGAAGGAGGCAAGAGGGTCAGAGTCAGAGAAGGAGATATAGCCTGGAAGCAGAGATTGGAGTCATGCAGGGCCACCAACCAAGAAATGTAGACAGTCTTTGGAAGCTGGAAAAGGCAAGGGAACCCATTCTCCCCTAAAAAAAAAAAAAAAAACAGAAAGAATGCAGCCCTACTGATCCACTGGGATTTCTGCCTTTCAGAAGTGTAAGATAGTGAATTTATGTTGCTTAACCCACTGAATTTGTGGTAATTTGTTACAGTAGCAATAGAAAACTAATACATGAGGTGTCAAGTTTAGTCTCTACCTAAAAAAACTGAGATCAGAAAGGAATAATTTCAGTAACATCTTCTTTAACATACTTGCACTTAAAAAAAACTTTTCCATTAACCCAAACATATACAGTCAATTAATATTTGATAAAAGTGCCTTGGATATACAATGGGGAGATGACAGCCTCTTCAGCAGCTGGTGTTGGAAAAACTGGACAGCTACATGTAAGAGAATGAAACTGGACTACTGTCTAGCCCCATACACAAAGGTAAACTCAAGGTAGATCAAAGACTTGAATGTAAGTCACGAAACCATAAAACTCTTAGAAAAAAACATAGGCAAAAATCTCCTGGACATAAACATGAGCAACTTCTTCATGAACATATCTCCCCGGGCAAGGGAAACAAAAGCAAAAATGAACAAGTGGGACTATATCAAGCTGAAAAGCTTCTGTACAGCAAAGGACACCATCAGTAGAACAAAAAGACATCCTACAGTATGGGAGAATATATTCATAAAAAACGTATCTGATAAAGGGTTGACATCCAAAATATATAAAAACTCATGCACCTTAACAAACAGAAAGCAAATAATCCAATTAAGAAATGGGCAGAGGACATGAATAGACACTTCTCCAAAGAAGAAATTCAGATGGCCAACAGGCACATGAAAAGATGCTCCACATCGCTAATCATCAGAGAAATGCAGATTAAAACCACAATGAGATATCACCTCACACCGGTGAGGATGGCCAACATCCAAAACAGAAACAACAACAAATGTTGGCGAGGATGTGGAGAAAAGGGAACCCTCCTACACTGCTGGTGGGACTGCAAATTAGTTCAACCATTGTGGAAAGCAGTATGGAGGTTCCTCAAAAAACTCAAAATAGAAATACCATTTGACCCAGGAATTCCACTCCTAGGAATTTACCCTAAGAATGCAGCAGCCCAATTTGAAAAGGACAGATGCACCCCTATGTTTATTGCAGCACTATTTACAATAGCCAAGAAATGGAAGCAACCTAAGTGTCCATCAGTAGATGAATGGATAAAGAAGAGGTGGTACATATACACAATGGAATATTATTCAGCCATAAGAAGAAAACAAATCCTACCATTTGCAACAACATGGATGGAGCTAGAGGGTATTATGCTCAGTGAAATAAGCCAAGCCGAAAAGACAAGTATCAAATGATTTCACTCATATGTGGAGTATAAGAACAAAGAAAAAAACTGAAGGAACAAAACAGCAGCAGACTCACAGAACCAAGAACGGACTAATAGTTACCAAAGGGAAAGGGACTGGGGAAAATGGGCGGGAAGGGAGGGATAAGAGGGAAAAAGGGGCATTACGATTAGCAGATGTAATGTTGGGGGGGCACGGGAGGGCAGTACAACTCAGAGAAGACAAGTAGTGATTCTATAGCATCTCACTACGCTGATGGACAGTGACTGTAATGGGGTTGGTGGGGGGGACCTGATGAAGGGGTAGTTTAATAATCGTAATATTGCACATGTAATTGTAAATTAATGATAATAAAATAAATTATATTAAAAAAAAAAACTTTTCATGTTGAACAAATTTTAATGGTTCATGTTCTTTCCCATGTGTATGTGCCTTTCTTTAAGTTATAATATTTTAACAATTCACTCACCATTCATCTATCCATCTATCCATTTAAAAAAATATTTACATGCCAAATATGGTCCAGATCTTATATTGATACTAGATAAACAGAGACAATATAGACAACTCATTGTCTTTGTACAGCTTGGGTAGGAAGGGAATGCAGGCAACAATCATTTAAAAATGAGCCTTGCCAAGTATATTTAATTCATTCATCTGCATGCATGCTTGAGATTTCCAATACCAAAAACTCTCCCTTGGGTGAAAGCATGGTTTTCAGTTAAAAATGTATTCTGTTTGGCATTTACTCAACACTGTTAGAGAATGCCTATTTCAACCACCCACCCAATACTTGATTATGTTACTGGGCAGTGGATTGTGGAATTTCTCAGTTCTTGTCTTCTAAGGAAAGAATTCAGTCAAGAAACCCAATAGAAAATTAAAGCAGCAAATATTTTTTTATTTAGCAACGTGAAAGGAAAATAAGCTCCGGAGACAGAGGAGCGGGCTGACTCACTCCCAGGGTGTGTAGCCGCTCTCTGGGGTTTACACTGTCTTCTATGGGGGCTTTTTTGGTTTCCTCCCTCCCATTTTGTCATTCTCACACTGTCTTTTGGATCTGTCTTGTTTCCTCCCCTCAGCCTCTTTGCACAAATCTGTATTCATCATTCTTCCCATGAGTGTCTAAGAGAATCCCACGGTGGGGCCAAAACCATAGTGTAAATGATATGATAATGATATTATGATGGCCCGAAGGTCATTCAAGACAAGGTCTTCTTTAAGTGTGTGTGCTGTAAAACTGGGAAGATCACAGTGACCAGTATCTTTTGCTTATCACTTTGTGTTGAACAGCAAAAGAGGTTGTCTGAGACAGGGCTGTCTGTGGGGGGAACTGGGTGGAGACTGGGTGGTCTAAGTCCTTCTTTTTTCCCCTCTGCTCTTGTCTAATTGCCTACTCTAACAGTTATACTTTATAATATCCTACAACGTCCTTGAAAGAAGTTCAGTGTATCACGAAGTTGACCACACTTTTTTTAAGTCTTAAATTGTGCTAATGGTGGAATATTTTTGACATATAGTGAGTGACTTTAAAGTTTTATGTATTCAAGCCTCTTAGTCTTCTTTATGGTTTCTACCTTCAGTGTTTTACTTTGAAGGGTGTCACCCATCCCAAGAACATATAAATATTCAAATTAATGTTTATGACTCTTTTATCTTTAGAGCACACGTCACTGATTTAAAATAAGTCTCTCCAAAACAATGTTTTTTATTCTTAACTCGATTAAAGTTAGAACTCTTACTTTGTTTTAAACATTTTTTTCTTTAAATTTGCCTACTGTTTGTGTTATCTATTGTTTATGCTATAGACTGAATATTTGTGTCCCCCCAAAATTTGTATGTGAAACCGAATCCCCAATGAAATGGTATTGTGAGGTGGGGACTTTGTAAGATGATTAAGTTCTGAAGGTGGAGTCCTCATGAATGTGCCCTTAAAAAAGAGACTCCAGAGAGCTCTCACTACCCTTTCACCATATGAGGACACAAGGAGAAGACAGCAGTCTATGAAGCAGGAAGCAGGCCTTCACCAGACACCAACTATGTGGGCACCTTGGTCTTGAACTTCCCAGCCTCCAGAACTATGAGAAATAAATGTTTATTGTTCAAGCCCCTCAGTCTAAGGTATTTGTGTTATTGCTGTCCAAAAGGGACTAAGACAGTGTATAACAAACTACTCCAAAACTTACTGGTTTGAAAAACATTTTACTATA